>CM024247.1:24722036-24799868 GCA_013421045.1 Propylea japonica | reverse complement strand
CCCCAACGACCCTACGATCCTTTTAAGAGTTCGTGCCGTATGTGCAGTGTCTTTCAGTTGGCTAAATCGTCCGAATTTCATGAAACATTGTTTCATCGGAAGGAATTACATAGGTAATGAATAACTTAACTGATATTGAGAGGTTAGGGTAATGGTTTTAGGCTTGTAGAATTGCAATTGAATCAGAGCTCGAAACTTTAATTCAGTGCAGTCTGCAGTATTTCGAACAGAAATGGATGACATGGTCCACACTTTCCAAACAATCCATTTCGTATTTTTCATAATGAAATACTCCCTGCCGTCAAAAATTACAATACATCACTCAATAAAATTCAGCCAACGTAATGTTCAGGGAACTGTCTACAGAATATCTGAACTGCAGAATGAATTTTATTGTTTTGTAATTTTACAATGGAATTTCTAGCCGTGAGGGCTTGAATCGCTTTTTTCCTATAATTCTCCTGTCCTGTCCCAGACATTCTTTGAGCAGGCTCGCAATGACAATAACTAAAACTAAGTGAACAGAGGTTTCCTCCCCTCCCCCGCAGATTTTACACTCATTCGTTCTTGATAAACTCTCATCATAATTTTCCTAAAGTAATAATGCCCTGTTCGAGAGCCAGTGAGGAGGCCCAACTAATTCTTACTGAGATTCAAATACTTTTTGGACCTTGCACTTTTAAAGTTCCAAGGAACCTTTTGGAATGATCCATTCTCGGAAAATTCCTCCAGAATACTTCTCTTTCAGTTCCTTTCTTCTCCAAAAACTCGTTTCGATAGGTTCTGATATCAGTTTTTATGGGTCTACTAGCTTTTACCCGCTACTTCGTCCGCACTAACTTAATTAGTTTTTCTGCCTACTGCCTACGCCTTAAGTACGATAGCATGAATATTAATAGCCCATATCCTTTTCTAGGTTACTATCTATCACCTAACTAAATTTGATCAAAATCCGTTCAGCCGTTTAGGTATGATAGAGCAAAAACCATAAAAAAAATCACTAACTCAATTCAGATTTCTGCCTACTTCCTAACCCCTAAGTACGATGACGTGATCATTTTGATCTTATATCCGTTTTTGGGTAACCATCTATTACATTACTAAATTTCATCAAAATCTGTTCAGCCGTTTAGACGTGAAAGAGCAAAAGTCCCAACAAAATGACTAAAAATCACTAACTCAATTTAGTGATCTGGCTACTGCCTACCCCCTAAGAACGATGGCGTGATTATTTATAGCCTATGACAATTTCTAGGTTATCATCTATCACCATACCAAATTTCATCAAAATCTGTTCAGCCGTTTAGGCGTGAAGAGTACAGACAGGCAGACAGACAGACAGACAGAGTTACTTTCGCATTTATAATATTAGTATGGATGACCATTTCTAGGTTATCATCTATCACCATACCAAATTCATCAAAATCTGTTCAAGCCGTTTAGAAGTGAAAGAGCAAAAGTCCCAACAAAACGACTAAAATCACTAACTCAATTTAGTTATCTGCCTACTGCCTACCCCCTAAGAACGATGGCGTGATTATTTATAGCCTATGACCATTTCTAGGTTATCATCTATCACCATACCAAATTTCATCAAAATCTGTTCAGCCGTTTAGACGTCAAAGAGCAAAAGTCCCAACAAAAACGACTGAAAATCACTACTCAATTTAGTTATCTGCCTACTGCCTACCCCCTAAGAACGATGGCGTGATTATTTATAGCCTATAACCATTTCTAGGTTATCATCTATCACCATACCAAATTTCATCAAAATCTGTTCAGCCGTTTAGACGTCAAAGAGCAAAAGTCCCAACAAAAACGACTGAAAATCACTAACTCAATTTAGTTATCTGCCTACCCCCTAAGAACGATGGCATGATTATTTATAGCCTATGTCTATTTCTAGGTTATCATGTATCAACATACCAAATTTCATCAAAATCCGTTCAGCCGTTTAGGCGTGAAAGAGTAACAGACAGAGAGACAAACAGACAGACAGACAGACAGAGTTACTTTCGCATTTATAATATTAGTATGGATAGATAGATAGTTTCTTGATGATCTGAGCTTCTGGAAGATCATCATTTGATAAGGCAATCCTAGATTGATGAATCCTCCTCTTTGTAGCGTATCGAAGGAATATTTATATTACTTTCTTGTGTTTTTCTTGTTTTTGTTAATTTGCTTTTCACTGAAGGTTTTTTTGTACCTACACTTATATATTATACTCACGTGGCCGGATATTTTTCGATTCGTTTTACACTCTTCAACATACTTTTATTCTGAATAAATGTACCAAGTATGATCCAGAGGAGTTTTTCTTGAATGGATTCACAGTTTCCTGTCAAATCGCCGGATATTCGTCCGAGTAGGTGGGTATAATTCTCGGGTATATATTAACAACTTGGGAGTCCCCCAGGGATCGGCGTTGGGACCACTCCTGTTCTTGTTGTTTATTAACGACTTGCCGGAATACATTTTGGCCTGCATTCTGATTCTATTTGCTGATGCATCTTTAGTAATCAAGGCTGGTAGTCTACAGGAGGTGAAGAGCATGTGCGAATCTATTATTATTATTGAATAAACTAGTCAATTCATTGCTATTATTGAATGTTTTCTTGACTGGTGCCACCGAAGCTTCTATCGTTCAGAGTTATTCTCTATACGTTTATACTGATGAGCCGCAATAGGACGAAATTGTTGATTATGGATGCTCTGGATGTTATTTATCCTTTATGTGTTCTTCGAATGTTGACGAGGCTAGCTCGAAAGTATAAGTGTTGATATTGGTTGATTTTAATCGATTTATATTATTATCCGCTTTCTTAGTTAAAAGAATATGTGTTAACATAGGCGTTGAGGCCATGGGGCTGATAGCATTTTACGTTCATAATGGCCTCTCAAGGAAATTGATAACTATGTAGAAAGCATTAGTTGCTTTCGTGATCATTAAATAAAATGTATAAAATTTATTCGAATTTTCTCCGCACGTTTTGATTTTATACCTCTAATAATTCGCTAGAAATAACAGTCGATTCAAGCAGAACTTTTCCTATTATTATTTCAGATTTGAATCACAACTTTTTTCTGATTCCACGAAAACCACATTGTCGTCATTTTCCCAACGCTCATAAATATCTTTTCGGTGGCCCTTCCCTTAAGATCCACACAAACTTTTGCAGGACTGCTGTTCAGGGACATAACAAATGGCGACTAAGTTTGTTATTTAGCATTGCCGACTAGATAAGAACAGCCACAAAGTTCGGATAAGAGGGGAAAAATCACGAGAAAGCTTCCTCGTTGGAAAGATCTCCAGGCTTAAGGATGAAAAACGATTCCAAATATTTCTCCAGTCTGCAATCTGGAGAAAAAGGAGCAAAGCTGGAAGCTGAGTTGTGAATTTGTTCGTTCGTACAGTCCGCGGAGTTAAGTTGAAAAATGTTTGTGTTTAATCTGTTTTATAGTTCTCTGGAGTTGAACTAGGAAAGAAAAATAAGTGTAATTTGGTATTTACTTGGGTTTTTACGAAATGAGGATAGCCTTGTTCTGTGGAAGATAAAACATTAGAATTAAATATGTCGGTGACAATTACGTCAGTTATCAAAATCAAAATAAGGAAATCGAACGTTTTCAAAATATAAACAATAAAAGCAGAGAATAATACCAATTGATTAAAATCAACCAATATAAACCCATACTTCGGAACTAATCCCGTCAACGCACAACGAACATGCATGGTGGTAATATCAAACGGAGCATCCATAGATAGTATTTCGCCCTATTTGGAGCTCATCAGTATGGAGGAGCTCAGTCTGAAAGGCATTCTGGATTCCCTTACTTGAAGAAATGTCGCCCAGCTCTGAGTATTAACAGAAACAAGACGCCATCTCTTGGGATCCTTACGAACACCTACCTCCAATGCATGAACGTTGAACGAAGTTGCGAGATGTTTATCCGTTTTCATCAAACTGGTGGCAGTCCAACTTTGTGGATTTTACCTTCAGTCGATGAAGTGGAAACGCTCGATTAATCGTCATAAACCAGACGTGGTGATAATAGTACGAAATGAAAATTATCGCGTTAATCGCAGGTATAATATAAACAATAAAAGCAGAGAATAATACCAATTGATTAAAATCAAACAATATTAAACCCATACTTCGGAACTAATCCCGTCAACGCACAACGAACATGCATGGTGGTAATATCAACGGAGCATCCATAGATAGCTATTCGCCCTATTTGGGGCTCATCAGTATGGAGGAGCTCAGTCTGAAAGGCATTCTGGATTCCCTTACTTGAAGAAATGTCGCCCAGCTCTGAGTATTAACAGAAACAAGACGCCATCTCTTGGGATCCTTACATTCAAAATGATTCAAATTTTAATTTCTTGACGACTTTCGGTTTCATTCTCTTAACTTATCAAAGCAACTTTCTGCTCAAATCTTAAACTTACCTCGAAAATGTCAAGTTTTGAAGTTATTATGCCTTTCAGAAGTCATCTTGTTCACGGTCGGCTATGAGGGATTTTTTTTCGATTTCGAAAACACATTTTTCCATTTCTTTTTCCAAATATTCACATGAAATTATTCTTTTGATTATTGAGCAGTTAAATATGAAAGTTTGGCCCAAATAGATATTTAGTTTCGAAAATATAGAACAAACACCACTCGATTATGATTTCTAGATATTGAATTTATATTTTAATTTATGTATAAGTCAGCGGAATGTCGCAAAATTAGTCTAATTTCGAGATTTATTATAAACAATTGTTTCTGCAGATCCCTAAATAAAATATTTTTTTTTGGTAATTGCTTGAGTCTATCAATAGCAAGAACGTCATCTTCATTGAAAATCTCTAAAATAGTGGAAATGCCCAACTGAAATGAAATATCGATCAATTCCAAACATGCTAATTATAAAATCATAACAGTTTATTGCTATTTCAAAACAATTGATGTATATCTACGACAAAATAGAGCTTTTCAACTTACATGAGTTGAAAATGTTGAAAACTTACAAATAGAATGATGATTGAACTGTAATTTTACATTTGTAGATAGTGTAATTAGGTACACCAGCAGCCTATATTTTCCATTCAAAAATACATGTTTTTTCATGTAGATTTCATGATTAAATTCACAGAAATTCATGTATTATCTTATTCTTAAACTAGTATTGTGATATTCTTTTGACAAACGGACGACATGATTAGGATGTAAGTACCTAACCTGTACACATATGAAAATACTTCAACTTCATTATAAGCATAAGTCTGACCGAAATGAACAACGCAGAAACTGTGAAATTTCCAGAATTCCCGATCCTATCTCCTAAATTGCGACCGCTATCGTTACCTCAATCTCCAGACCAGCTTCTCCAACCGAAACCGGAAAATCTCCTCCTACCCCCGGAACCCGACACCACATTCGCACATTCGCCCTCTCTCAAATTCCTTTTCCCGGAGTCGGAGCAGCGTCTCGCTAATGTGATCCTGGCCTCATCGCCTCCACACCCCGACGCCCGTATTTCCGCTTCCGGGCGTCTAACTCCGGCATATTTCACCCGGAAACTACCGCCCGGGTCCAATTTGAAGATTATTCAACACAAAGTAGAGTTTTATGGAGACCGTAAAGCGTCAGGTTATATTCCCCATATTTATGCGAACACTCTGCCGAGGTGTAAAATAATGATTTGAGTCTGCGGGGCCGACGCTTGACGTCAATTTTTCCGTCTCGGTGACAAACTACGCTCCAGTGGCGTCACCAGTGTAATACCACTAAAGTAAGTCCGGAAACTAGGGTTTTTGAACAAGTAGGCAAAAAAGTCTGCGGGTACAAAAGCTATTTTCGGACGTTTTTCGTACAAATTTTTTCGGCACTTGTGAAGAATAACACTATCGCTGGTGCTTTCTATAGTTTATTGCAATTTCCGATGAAAAAACAGTTTTAACCAGTCCAGGAAGTGCTGCTTCCTCATCAGAGAAAAAGCGGCTGGAAAGCGTGTATCGGGTGTCATAAATTTGTTATCTATAGTGAAGGGATCTCAGAAACCCGATGAGCTAGAACAAAATGTAATGAGGAAAAATTGATTACTTCAATTAATTCTCCTGAAAAAAGTGCCTGTTTAATGTTTTAGTTTCATGTTTATAACTTCAGTAATGAAGAAGTTATGAGAACTTCTCATTTGACGTCATTTTCCAATTTTCTCTAATAGCTCGAAAATTGTTTGACTTAGAAGGTTGCGGTTTTTGCCAAATGAATTCTCTAAGAAATCGAGCCCGAAAATAAGAAACTCATTTTGTTTAGCTCATCGGGTTTCTGAGATATCCGCACTATACAACGAATTCATTACACCCGGTATTTCCAAGACGGTTGCCGGAAAAAGCTGTCACTTTGAGAATCCATTTAATTTATTTCATTTGTCCTTCACAAACCAAATTTGTGTTGGAGTGGAAGAAATTGAGGGTTCTGATGAGTGAGACTCGTCTAGAGAGGAAACAGGAGCTAGTTATCTGAGAAGACTGCTTGCTAAAACAATATAAATTATGATAAACTGAAGAAAGCTAACGCAAAAGAAGTCGAAAAAGTATTAGATAAGATATTAAAAGCAGCGATTGCCAAGTGTCGCGTTACATCGAAACGAACGAAGGCACTGCTGAACCTCCGAAAATGTGAAGAGCTCCAGATTTCAGTGTTCAACAAAACATGGTATTCTGTAGCAAAATATTGAAGTATTTGTTGATTTAGGTAGAAGATATACCTCTCGGAATTATAAGTGAAACGAAATATCTTCTAAATGGCCGCCACAACTTCAATAACATTATTGAATATATAATTGAACTCTGTATCAATTTTAAATATCACAATTTGTGATCAAATCACACAATCACGAAATGACAAGACCAGAAGCAAACTTCTTTCCTTCCCTGCTCATGGTTTAGTGGAAGAAGTTGTTGAGTCAGTTGGATTTTTAGTCATACAGCTGTATATCTTTAGTTGTTGACTTTTTTCATTCGACTACATGGAAAGTTGTAGGTCAGGTTGGGTCTATTTATTGATTTATATTTTTATCGACAAACCGGCAACTCTTCAAACTTAAGAAGCCAATATTCAAACCTCTATTGACCATTGACTAATTATTATAATTCTCAAGCACATTGATAACATAACAATGCAACAATACAATTTACAGTATTAAATTTAGTCCATTCTTCGTTATATTGGTCAATTAATCCAAATCTAGGATAGTAGTTAACAAATATTTCAATGTATGTGTGAGAATGATGTTATACAGGTGTGTTCCCTTAATGAATGTCAATATTAATGGTGGCTGATTTTTTGACCCATTTCAAGAAAAAAGTTCATATGAACATATATCGTAAACGTCTTACCTTTTGAGTTACAGGATGGTTAAAGTTAACCAGTGCTGACCCAATTAACATAGCCCCAAATTCATTTAGATAGATAGAATTTATTTAAATCTGTTTTCTGCATGGTGATATTCTCATATGAAAGATATTGTTATGGTCATACAGACAAACGGCTTTTATTTTTGTGAAAACCGTGCATCGGATTGAAAAAAGTTAAGAGATCAACTTCAGTGAGAAATGCTTCGTAATTTCAAAAATAATTCTATTTCAGGAAAAATCTGTGGCCTACCATCAATGTCTATCAAAATAGGAAGATCAAATTACGTACGAACGCCACTGGGAGAATTTAAAAAAAGTGATACATTAAGAAATGCCTCTTGATTCATAGTACATGTAGGAAACATTTCATTAGAATATTTGAACTGGTGTTGTATATACTAATAAGAAATTATTCATTTTTGAAAACTTTACCACCCTGTAACTTTGATTCTCAAATGTGAAGCTTTCTTACAGGGCTTTACAGAGAATTGAAGAAAATGCTTCAAATTAATCATTGAAAACGAGCGACGTACGCCACTGGTCAGTGACAAACGACGCCCGCGTCCTGGCGGACGACTTTTAGAATTGTAAATTATTGCCTGTTCCAGGTTCCTTCGCACCAATATGAATGGTGATAAAATTGTTTACTCTTCTTCCTTTTATCTGTTGCGACGTGAATGCTCGCTTTTATGGCGTCATATTTTTTGTAGACGAATTAGTCTCTTCTGGCAATCTACAGATAGCTTTTTTACAATTTTTCTTATAGGGTTGGAATGTATTTTCAGTTATTATTCATCAGGATATGCTCTGTCGACGAATAAAATTGTAATATTCTCATATTTGTTATTGGTGCAGAAATTGGTTCAATCCATAATTCACTAGTATACGTCTAACTTGGCTACTCTGTTGTATAAATGTCCTGATATCTAGGCAGCTCATGGTAAGGTGACTAAAACACTATTCCAGATAAAATATTTAGGTGATTTTTTATACTCAGGAGAAAATTCACAAAATTCAAACTGAAAAAAAACGAGAAACTCATGGATAAACACCAACAAACCAAATATAAAACAACAAAAATACAAAATTGAATTAAATACAGTACCTAATCTTAAAGAACCGAGACAAAGAAGAAAAAGCCAAAACAATAATTGAAGTTGATTTGAAGTCAGTTATTGAAAATACAAGAGAAACAATAACCAAACAAATCGAAAAATTTAAAAAAAGGGAGGATGTCAGCAGAATAAACTTGTTTTTTGAAGATTTCCTGTGAATTTATTCTGGTGACATTCTACCTTCTTTCAATTTTTGATTCGTTTGGTCATTATTTCTCTTGTATTTTTAATAACTGACTTCAAATCAACTTCAATTGTTTTTGACTTTTCTCTTATTTGTTTTTTGAGATTAGGTACTGTATTTAATTCAATTTTTTAATTTTGTTGTTTCATATTTGGCTTTGTTTCTGTTTCTCCAGGAGTTCTTCGTTTTTTTCAGCTTTCGTGATTTTTCTCCTGAAGATGAGCTAGTTATGGCTCGAAAAATGTTGAAATATTAAAAGTATTTCATCTGGAAAAGTGTTTTATTCACCTTACAATAACTAAGCTCTGTTCGCACAAGTGGCTTCTGCTCGCTTCTATTTTTTTTGATACGTGCAATATCGAATTATCAGTTGCTATCTCAAGATGAGGTATATGTATATTTCGCAAAAAGTTGACATCCTGAATGAGTAGGTTTCGGGGATTGACAGATCAGTAAGGAAACATAAATAGGCCCTGTCACATGTACACAGAGGCAAATATGAAGAAAAGATATCTATGTTTATATTACCCTCCCTGCTGTTTATAAACATCAACCTAACTTTGCATATTCTGAAAGGCGTTTTCGAAAACTTACTCAGGGTTACTAACTCGATCGATTGGTTCATGTGACGGATCTACTCGGATCAAGGACCCGGGTTCTAAGTTTACGAACACATCAAGTTTAGGATTTAAAATGACAGTCGTATCAATAACATAACCAAATATTTAATAGATTTGTTTTATCAGTCCCAGTTTATTTTCGGATTAATTGTCTCTAGCTTTGCTTGCATTCATTGGGTTTTGTAAGATATTTCTTATAATTTTTGGTATGCCCTTCCATGTTTAATGTTATTTTTTAGTACCGATGTTGAAGAAGTGGAGAATTTATTTTTTCAATCCCAGTTCATTTACTGAGTGTCGCCTAGCTTGCTTGGATGTATTGGCTTCTGTAAAATCTTTCTTATAATTTCTGGTATGCCCTCGCATGTTTGATGTTATCTTTGAGTACCCATATTGAGGAAGTAAAGGAAGCTTCAGCTTTAACGCAGAAAGTTCTGCATACAAAGTTATGAAGAAGTTGGTTCAGATTATTTTCTCGGCTCATGGAACCACACACTTCACACTGAGCCAAATTCTCTTCTCTTTTCATAATTTTAGGAATAGAATATTTGAAATTACTAAGAAAAGAGTAGAACTAGTAGAAGACTTATTCCCGCCTTTTTCAAATACAAAATTAAATTACAGTACGCATGCGGTGACCATACGACCCTGCTCTCGTGTAGGGTTAGAGGGTTGCGATAGATTAATCTGAGTCAGTGATCGAGTTAATAGCACCGTACTTTCCGAACAAGGGTTCGGATGTTTGGGTTAGGTATACGAACGCGAAGGTTAGGGATCGAGTTAACCCGAGTAAGTACCCGAAAACGCCTTTCAAGATATTTGCGCCAATTTTCATTCAATTCAGAAAAATGCTAAAGTATCGAAAAAATAATGACTGTTAAAAAAACTATTATCAGCAATAATTGTACTCGGAAGAATTGATGGAAGTAAAAAAGAGATCTATTAAATATATACTACTTTAACAGCTAAAAATATTTGGATTGAAAAAAACAACCGTCGATTTCTGAATAAGTTGTGAGAACAATTACCATGTGACGTTCTATTCCATATCATTACCCATTACATGGATGCATGCGAGAACCTTTTGTTCCAATATTAATTACATTAATATTATACGATCAACCTTGGTCTTTAACTCCTATATCTGATGATATTTTATTCATATGAATTAAAACACACATCTGCACGGACTCTCAATTCCGAAAATTATATGAATAATCTCTCATTTTCAATGTTAATTACACGACTTTATTATTTAGCTTAAAATATCGAACTCTAATTAGCTATTGACTCAATAATTTGTCTTCAATTACAACCGCCGTTCAACTTGACGAATTTAATAACAATATTTATGTTGAATTAAAGCAGTCATCTTTTATTAGTGCCCGTACTTTTGAATTAAGAAGTAGCTTCTGTATGTACTTGTATAATCTGCATGTATTAACGTTCATCTTGGCTTTTTATGGCGATTTCTGAGTATGCTCGATAATATGCGTGTAGAATTATTTATAACGACGATCTTGGCGAATGCTTTATACCAGTTTTACGCGAAAAATGGTATACTAACTGACACAGAAACTGCAACACCCAGGGCTTTTCAAATTTTAATACTTTTTGGCAAAATATGGATAGTATAGGAAGAAGTAAATTATTGAAATTTGAAGAAAAATATTTAAGAAAGCCCTGAGCAGGAGCTTTTGAACTCTCGTTCTTTGGTGGAGTTATAAGACTATTACCTAGTAATTTTATATGGATTGATACCAAATATATAAATGCAAAATCTCAGCACACTCGGAATTATATTCTGGAAATTGGTAAGAGAATGAAATATGTAAAAATATAAATTAAAAAAATTTAATTCTATGGTTCTGATGATGCGATAATCTTGAAATTTTGCATTTATATTCAGTAGGTACCTATATCAGTTTTCATACTAAAATTTCACTCGAATCAGATGTTCTGTTGTGGAAATATAAAGATTCTTCTTTCAATATTCCAATTTTTGGGTAGGATAAATTTCCGAAACTTCTACCAATGATGTCCCAAACATGCTCTATGGGAGAAAGATAAGGGGCGATCTGGTCGGCAGTTCACTTGGGTCGCTGCAAAAGAGTTAAAACTAACTCTGGCAACATGAGGTCGAGCATTATCTTGTTGAAGTATTGCATTCACAAGTCGGTTAAGGTAAGGGAGAACATATGTCTTCACTATTATTTGAAGGTTATACGCAGCACTGTCATGTTACCTCGAATAGAGACTAAAGGGGACCCACTTGCATGTGGAATAACACCTCATACCATAGCGCCTACTGTCCGGTGTATCGGGTGTCCCGAATTCGTTGTCTAGTAAAGGGATCTCAGAAACCCTTGGAGCTAGAAGGAAATGAATGGCACTTTTTCGGGCTCGATTTTTGAGAGATTTAATTTGGTGAAAACCGTAACCTTGTAAGTTCAACCGTTTTCGAGATATTAGCGAAAATTGGAAAATGGCGTGAAATGAAAAGTTCTCATAACTTCTTCACTACTGCCGCTATGAACATGAAACGAAAACATTATACAGGCACTTTTTTTCGTAGAATTCGTAGATGTAATCAAATTTTTTTTATTGCGTTTTTTTTCGAAGTTATAATACAAACTTGTGTTTTTTTAAATGTGAACCATAAGCATTTGAATAACAGATGGAACCCCCTTTTTTTTCCCTTTTCAAAAATATATAACTTAATATATAAATTTCTCATTAAACTGTAAAAACATCAAAAGTTTTATTTTCACACGAAAAATCAAATGGTTGTCCAAATATGATAATCTGTGAACATCAAATGATTAATAGATAAGAACAGATAACAAATTTTTCATAAATATTGTGCGAAGTGAAGTCCATTTTGGTCAATGCAAAAGCTCACACCTTCTTTCTGACATTGTGAGGTGGGAGCTTTGCATTGACCAAAATGGACTTCACTTCGCACAATATTTATGAAAATTTGTTATCTGTTCTTATCTATTAATCATTTGATGTTCACAGATTATCATATTTAGACAACCATTTGAATTTTCGTGTGAAAATAAAACTTTTGATGTTTTTTACAGTTTAATAAGAAATTTATATATAAAGTTATATATTTTTGAGAAGGGAAAAAAAGGCGGTTCCATCTGTTATTCAAATGCTTATGGTTCACATTTAAAAAAACACAAGTTTGTATTATAACTTCGAAAAAAAACGCAATGAAAAAAATTTGATTACATCAACGAATTCTACGAAAAAAAGTGCCTGTATAATGTTTTCGTTTCATGTTCATAGCGCCAGTAATGAAGAAGTTATGAGAACTTTTCATTTCACGCCATTTTCCAATTTTCGCTAATATCTCGAAAACGGTTGAACTTACAAGGTTACGGTTTTCACCAAATTAAATCTCTCAAAAATCGAGCCCGAAAATGTGCCATTCATTTCCTTCTAGCTCCAAGGGTTTCTGAGATCCCCTCACTAGACAACGAATTCGGGACACCCGATACATGACGTTCAATATCAAACTGAGGTTCACGTATTCCTCCTCAACGTCGTCTAATCCTTCTTCGGTCATCATGTGTACCCAAGGAGAATCGGAATTCATCAGGAAAGATGAGCCGATGTCTTTCCACATTCTAATGATGACGTTTTTTGCACCTCTGTAATAGCTGCTGAAGATGCTCAAGTCCAAGTGTTAGAGGTAAAATAAGATGGGGTCGATCTCAAAGTAAAAAATAAACATAGAGGTGCCCCTACGCGTGAATAGTACCGCATTGTAATCAAGCAAGCATTATATTGAGATGGAAAGCATTCCGCTCCAGCACTGGGGCGAAGTAAACAATGAGTTTGATTCCCATTTCTACAATTCCTGAATATAATACAACATTTTCGTGTTTTTGCCATAGCTATAATTACCGGAATACTCTTAAGCAACAATAAACTGCCACTAAATCCGTAAAATAATTCAGTTCATGAATGTCAAATCGAAATGAAAATGTAAACACAATCGCATCGCGAAACTAAACACTAACAGACGCTGTTGCCAAGCTGACAGAAGTTACAAAAATATTTACATGAAAAAAACCTTCACGATTTTTTACCGAATTTTAATCACTCAAGTACCTAGACCTTGCTATACTATCTATGTATTACCAAAATTTTTCTAATTTAAATAGCCCCTTCTGGTTGTTGTAGTTTCTTTGTCAGTCAGTATATTTATAACGACGATGTTGGGATGTTGGCGAATGCTTTATACCAGTTTTACGTGAAAAATAGTATTATATTGATGGGGAACCACGTTGATGGAGCAATAAAGGAAGTCTGCGCTCATGTTACACTGTTATTTCGAGCGTGGAAAACTCCTAATTTCTCATTTATATTCCAGATATTTTGCTGAGAGTCATCAAATGAGAGAGTTCGGTTTCCGACAAGTTTAAGAGGCTGAATATTGATTTATTATCTCAATGGTAAATCTCTGTGGTGTACCTATATCAAAAAAATGACCTTTCACTGTTCATACAATTTCTCCGTTTTGAGAGCGAGTTGGGTATCCGATAGTTTCAAGCTTTCACGACTATAAAATAGTTTATTGAGGGAGATTGTTATTTCGATTAAGTTTTCATGCAATATTGGAAATTATCAATTCAAGTCATTCTTCAAGATGAGTCTATTTCATTGAGAATAAATATACGGTGTTTCCCAGAAACACCAAAAGGTACTCTTTTTGAACGCTCATTTTACTTAAACGAGTGCGATATCGTTTGGCCCAAATGTCTGAAATTTTCTAATTATGAGCCGAAAATGATCTCAAACTATAAGATTAGACTCCCTGATGACGAATTCGTGGTCAAATTCAAATCTGCCCGTGAGGCCGGCCGCGGCCGTCTGACCGTCCGTTAGCACAATACCTTTCGAAGGGATTTTCCTAGAGACTTGAAATTTTCAGGATGAATTAGGGTCCCAAATGGCTCGGTTAAGTTCGTTAACCAGCTAAAATATGACCATTCAAAATTTTTGTTCCTCAATAATGAAATTTTACGGCCAAATGCAAGATGCTGATAACAAGCCTCATGCAAAATTAAGTGACCATAGGGTGAACAGAATAACAGAATATTCAATTGGAATATTAAAAAAAACTTCATATTTCCTTAAAAAAATCTGATTCGAGTGAATTTTTGTTTGTGAATGGGGATCGATATTCTGAATGTTCATCAAAATTTTCCTGACCATAGTTTTAACAGAACCACAAAGAATTTAATTGGAATATTGAAAAGAAAAATCTTTATATTTCCATAAAAGGATATCCGATTCGAGTGAAATCTTTTCTGTGAAAAAAGATTGATATACCGAATTTTCATGCAAAATTTTGTAGCTTTAGTTTTAACAGAACCATAGAAAATTCAATTGGAATATTGAAAAATGAATCTTAATATTTCCATAACAAAATATCCGATTCGAGATGAATTTTTTGAATTTTGAGAATGAAAACTACATACTATACTGAATGTTCATGGAAAACTTCAAGATCATCGCATGATCACAACTATAGAATTTAATTTTTGTGATTATTTATTTTTACATATTTTTCGAATACTTTTTAGAATATAATTCCGATTGTGCTGAGATTCTGCATTCATATATTTGGTATCAATCTCAACTCCCATATAAAATTTCGAAGTAATAGTCTTATTGCTCCACCAAAGAACGAGCGCTCAAAAGCTCCTGCTCAGGGCTTTTCTTAATTTTTTTATCCTTGATATTTACGAAAAATTCTCATGAACTCATTAATATGAACCTTAGACAACTTGATCACTAGTAATAGCATAAAATCGGCAAAATCGCTCAAAATTAACATAAAAAAAATAGCCCAAACAATGATGAAATGCGAATTTTTGAAGATGCCAAAAAAAGTTTGTTTGAAATCAAAGTTTTAGTCAATACGGAACATAAAAAAGTACTGATAAGTCGAAAGTCGAAGCTTTTTCAACTTGCTTCGAATGAAGACTTCAGGTTCAGGATTTTATAGGGTGAAGCTTCCATATTATCAAAAGAAGAAAAAGTGGGCTCCAATTATGAGATCCAGCCAAAAATAATCAAATGAGTTGTTTGACAACTGAATAAATTAAAAATAGATCATATCATGGATTCTTTTCTGGGAAAGAACAAAAATTTTCAAAGATTGAGTTGAAAGTTAAAAGTGTTTTTTCTGACGACGACTGGCGATTGGTGAATGGTGGCCGAAACGTTGAATAGAAGAAGTGAGTATGATGCAAATAGACCAATTAATATATCGATTAATGTTCCATATCCAAGAAATTTACGTCCACAACAAGTGATCCACATTATTCAATTCATAATTAATCCATCAACGAGAAGTGAAGTGAACTAACTCAATACAGACTTGCTGACCACCCCAAAACTAGAAATATCAATTATTCAACCACCCAACAGCAGTTGCCACCCCTAGTAGCACCTACATACCCGGTCCATCCAATAATTGAGTTGTCTAATAATGTATCTATCAGGAGTGATTGTGTTAAACACAAAGGCTTGATAATAAATTATCGAGAGCAGACCGAGGTTTGCTACTCCTCGGAGACGGTCCAGGCCGGTCCTTCTCGTCCAACCGGAGGCAGCTGATACCCGATGAGTCAGGCAGATAACCGCTAGACAAAGCCCCAAATGGCCAGTGGTCAGCCTGAAAGACGTCCTGCGGTCTCTGTAATCGATCTTGTTGTGACTTCGCATCTGGTGTGTCGGACAGTCCAACCAGAGGCTCCGCCCGTCCACTGGGGCGGCTCGTCAGGGATTTTTGTCAGATGTAATGGAAAGGGGTAAATTTTTTAGACCTAAAGTGTAGTAGACAGGGTGTCTACTTTAGAACTGAACACACTTCGAGAGGTGATTATACAAGTGATTTGGAACAAAAAATGTCATATAACACATGGTCGAAATGTTGACGGTTATTCTTCAGTTTAAAATTTCTTGATTTCACAAAAAATTTCAAATTTTTTCGGCAGTCTTCCATTGTTTCTCATGCCCTAACCATATCTGCATCGATATTATTACAGAATTGGACCCTCCTTGAAGTTCTTCCAAAGATTCATACTTTTGTTATTCAAAAATAACCATAAGATTAAACTTATCAGTATAAGATAAAGCATCCCTTTACATTAACACATGAGCTCAGCATGAAGATGTCAACAAAAACAGTTCTTTGAAATTATTAGACTATTTGGTAATCAAGGAGTCATGAGAATGAAAAATACAGAATGCTCAGGCATATGATATGAATCTGCAAATAACTGATCAAGTTTTTGAGATGATATCTACCAAGGGCCCTCTACATTTTTTATACTGTAGCTGATCAAACTTGAAAGAATTCAGTTTTAAAGTTTTCTTTTTCTTTGTATGTATTTCACTTAGTTTCAACATTTTATACTAAAATTGTCTGATGAATTTAGGACTTCGTTACCGAAAGCTTAACCATATGATATGAAATTAAAAAAAAACATATCGAAATACTTCTCTATTTGTTGAAATGTCACTAAAAAAACTAATTACACCTGAAAATTTTCTGAAAATTCCAAAAACAATAAATATCTCGGAATCCTTGAAATCTTGAAATCGAAAGTCGAAATTTCTGGTGAGGGAGACCACGACCGACGGTGTCTATCTATATTTACAGGTTTATCCATTGTTTTGGGAACACCCTGTATATATATTACAAATCGGTAAATGGGGAATAATCCGAGGTTATATTATTGTAATCAATACAATTACAGGACACGTCAGTATACAATTTCAGAATGATGCAAGCACAAATGTATAAAACAGATTTCAAAAAAACATTAACAAGAACAACGGGATCTACTTCTAGTAACTTAGATAAAAATAAAAAATCTAAATTTGTAGTAAGCCTTCTGCAACACTCTGTTGTTGACTTTTTTCTTGATTAAACAGTGACCTACAGCTCTCTGTTGTTCTCACAAGTTGGATATTTTTCTGTCAGTGTGTTTCACCATGCTTATACATCATAGTTGAGAGTAGAATCGAAGGATCCAAAATTTATGCTAGTCCTCTCATTTTCTAGATGACCAATATTGCCTTTGACAGATTCTAATTCATCAATTTGGCGTGTGAACTACAGATCTGATTCAAGGTATATTTCTAGGAATTTGAGGTAATTATCCTCAGAGGACCTGGCAAAGAAAATAAGTGACTGCATTTTTTCAGAATTAATCTTTTGCTCGACTTGTTTACTTTCATATTCCTGATCATTCTTGATCTTTTTAGGCTGGATCTTATTATTGGAACCCACATATTTTTGTTTTCGATATACCAACAGACGGTTGACTGATGAAGTTTTCAGTTATTGACATTAAATCTGCTTCTTTAAATTTTCTTCGTCTGAGATTTTCTTCTTTTGATATAATGTAGGTTTCACTCCATTACATACTATGATTCTCACCATGTTGGACAAGCTTTGACTTATTAATTTCTCCACTTTGAGCTATAGTTTTTATGTTTTTTGGTTCGAACACTAAATGGATGTTTAGTTTCTCCAATATAGGTTCTACCAATTATATGGGGCCAAAATAAATGATTTTTTGACCACTGACTAAATCAAAAATAGATCGATCATTTTCTGAGAACTATCAAAAATTACAAACATTTCTGAAAAGTGACGAAAGTTGCTTTTCTGAGTGTCAAGTGTCTAAAGTATTCTCTTGGGAACGTCTGGCGAATGATGGCAGAAACGTTAAACAATGAAATATATATGACGAAAATAGCCCAAATTAAATATAATTAATGTTCCATCATCGTGAATTTCCTGTCAATAATTCCATTTGCTGCTTCATAAAAAATATAATAATTCAAATTTGAATCCACTGATTTTCGAGTCTACGCCTCTGGCCTATCTGCACATCCTTGTCACAAACTGATAAGTACCAAGACAAGAGCACATGGATGATCCCTAACCACCTAACCGGTATTCCAGCATTTCGTGTGCCCTGCCAAAAGAGCATTATGTAATACATCTCCTTTTATGAACATATAATCTGGGGGTGACATGGCAGTAAGCTATTTGTGACGAAAACAAAACGCCCCTTACCAGTTTTGCCACCCACAGAGTTGATACTTCATGTGTCAGTCCGGTAATCAGAGAGAATAATGGGCGATTGTGTTGGCTATCTTGGCGCATCTGTGGTCTGGTATATCACATGGTGGTGGTTCATAAATACCTTACTTCTCGACAGTAGGAGTAATCACTGGAAAGTGTCAAAAAGGATGAATGAGACTTGGTCAATTGCATCTGAAGTGGTAGCATCTGATATCAGCCAGATATTGTTTTAGGAATCAGGGTAGGTATGTGGCTGGAACACGCCATCAATATGTACAACTGCCCAAGGGAACTTCTGGATTACTTCTTTTCACTTCTAATCCAGTCGAATTGTGCTTTTAGCAGGAAAGTTTTGGGGTAGTTTTGATTTCTTTAATATTTTATATTTTTGGGGTGCTGATTTCGAATCTGAGGTTTGCCAACAAAATTTCGTGACGGAACATAGAAAAAAATACAAAAGATGTTGAAAAATCTCATTCTTAGTCTATTTTTTGCTTATTACTCGGAAACTATCAACTTTTCGTTGAAAACCTTTCCATACAAAATGAAAGTACATAAAATTTCCTACAAATTGTACAATCACAGCTTGTTTTGCGACAGGCCGTTCTGACTCAAATTATGGTTGAAAATGAGTTATTTTCTATGACTCGATAAATGAAAAAAATTTGATTCTATAGTTCCGATGATGCGATCATCATAAAATTTTGCATGAACATTCACTATATCAGTCACGATTAAAAAAAAATTCACTCGAATCGGATATCTTGTTATGGAAATTCTTATTTTCAATATTCCAATTGAATTTTCTATGGTTCTGTTCACACTATAGTCACACAATTTTGCATAAGGCTTTTTATGAGCATCTTGCATGTGGCCGCAAAATTTCATTCTATTTGGTTTCGTTTCGTCTGTGATATTGAGAAACAAAAATTTTTTAATGGCCATATTTTTTGTTTCATAAAAATGGAAGATTTCAAAACTACCCCAAAACTTTCTCGCTAGGGTTTCTTTTAAGCATAAATGTTGGCGATAGACAAACACGAATACTGTTCTTTAAGTGACCAGAGTCCTTGGATGATCGTTATAAACATGGGATTTCAAATATCGCTATAAAAAATCGCCGGGATCTAAATTAGTTCAATGTGATAGAGCGTTGAAAACCATAGAGAATACTAGGAAAAACTTAACTACAAAAATAACTATAAATTTTTTCGGTTATTTGACATTATATTTCGAATCCGACAAATACAAGAAAAAGAAGGAACATAGTTCAATATTCATTTTATTTTTGGTAAATACCTGCCGATGTTCATGAAATCTTATTCTTGGTGAGCTTTTTTATAATACAAGTTACACAAGCATAGTCATAAATTCAGATTAATAAAATTTATATCCTAGTTATTCTCTAAAATACTCTTTCTCACAATTTTACCACTTTTATACTTATTTCTTTCTCTTTCGTTAATATTTTTTTCCGCCGCCCTCGAAATAAAAGGTGATGTTAATATGTACGAAATTGATCATTA
This sequence comes from Propylea japonica, assembly GCA_013421045.1. Taxonomy (NCBI): domain Eukaryota; kingdom Metazoa; phylum Arthropoda; class Insecta; order Coleoptera; family Coccinellidae; genus Propylea; species Propylea japonica. The sequence continues at coordinate 24,779,885 of CM024247.1, read as the reverse complement.
ATGACCATTTTAATGCTCAATTTTTTTGGCTATTTTAATGTGCAATCCCCATGGCAACCGTTCACAAATTATTCAGAAGCACTACGAGAAACGACAAAACTCTACTGGAACATAGATACCTAGAAATTTCATCATGTCATATGTAAGTCTTGTGCAAAATGGAAATGTATTTAAATCAAGAATTCATTCACAAATCATATTGAGATCGTCGGAAAAATCTTGTAATCAACTCGGTTATTAATCGAGCGACTAATGGTCTCAAACTATTAACGCGTTCGCTCCGCTCACGCATTGAAATATCTCGACCATTAGTCGCTGTCTTTAATAACCTAGTTGATAATAGTATATTATTCGATGAGCGGTAATGCAGGTCAATACACAAGCAGATGAATTTTGTAATTCATCAAGTGTGTTTTGAGCATTACCGCGAATTGAATACTATAATTTATCCACGACTTCTTCGGTAAAATCCTTTTGTAAGCAATTTCATTTTTCCTAGGTATTTTTATTAGCGGGTGTTATGGGCGGGTGTTATTATAACACTCGCTTTTCGGTCCATAGACATGTCTACGGTTGTATTATGGCTACTATTACACATAGAAATTAGTTTAATAATTGACATATTACTCTATAGGAGTGGATAAAATAACTATTTGTGATAGAAAGTAAGCATGCTCTACAAACTATATTCTGATAATCACAAGTATCTAACGATATTATTTGTCATTCCCGACACGACGTGCCATAGAGGACAAATTTTTCATATAGTCGAATAACCTCCGAAATAAATTAAATAAAAAGAAGGATTCATAAAATAACTGTAGTACGAGTGTAATTCTAAATATTTGGTTTTCCAGTTCGAAAATCATTAGTGTTATATAATAACCGAATGATAGTTTGTAGAGGATCTTAGAGAAAATCCTGTATATGTCATAATAATTTTATTAGTAATGCCTTCTCTTGAAGAAATTTCATATTTACTTTCCCTTCAGGGCAAGTACGCATCAAATTTTGTTCCAAATTCATCCAATCACACTAAATTATTCCAATCTATCCTTTCCGACAGATTTGTTACATCAACTATCGATCTGGTCGGTCATTCCAATGTCCCATTCTTATTCAATTTCGTGAATGGCCCCTCCACTCAGCCCTTACATCTTTCTAGATGTCCAGCAAGCGATTGCCAGAAGAGAGTTATAACAATTCGTGTATAGAAAATGGTCATTGTAACCGCTCCAGGGATCTAGATGTTATCTAAACGCATTTAAGAGCTTTATGAATCCCCATTTCTGACCGTTTACCATTCACGAATAGTATTCTGAAGTGCCTTCTTCTGTGATTATGGTTCCTTATATCTTATCCTCATTTGAATAATATCGTGATTTTGGACTTAGATTGGATGGAGCATGAGGGCATATATTGCTGGATATTATGACAAGGATGATATGGAGTATATTCGGCAATATTTTTAATGGTTTTTGATGATTTATTCAACGTGCATTTTCGAAAGTGATTTCTTATATTAATCTTTGTGCCTAGTCGAAATTGTACAAATTTAGACTGAAGTACTAAGGTACAAATGATACTATATCAAGAATTCTGATGCCAATTTGACAATCATTCATAAAATCCATAAATATTCGATCTAGAAGTTTTTGGGAAGAATAATTCGAGAGTGTAATGAAGCACTTCATGGCATAAAAATCTTACTTACAACGTTATTATTCATTTTGACTGACTTCCAAATTTTTTTTCTGCTAATCGGACCTACTCATTTATGGTTAGCAATATTGGTACCAATTTTATTTTCACAAAAAAATACTTGAATATATTCACTTAAGAAATAAACACTAAATTTGCAAGAACAAAATCTCTATTCAATCCAAAAAATGAACGGAATTCGGTGCTGATGTTTTAATTGTACCCCGTCAATTCTTTTGCGGTTTAGTTAATTTCAATAGACCAAATAATTTTTGTCCGATCACAGCTAAATAAAAATTCGATCAGAAAGGACGAAAGTGTCCCTGCAATGCCTTCTTCTGTGGTTCTTTATGAATGAGAGCTTTATGAATCCCCATTTCTGACCATTTACCATTCACGAATAGTATTCTGAAGTGCCTTCTTCTGTGATTATGGTTCCTTATATCTCATCCTCATTTGAATAATATCGTGATTTTGGACTTAGATTGGATGGAGCATGAGGGCATATATTGCTGGATATTATGACAAGGATGATATGGAGTATATTCGGCAATATTTTTAATGGTTTTTGATGATTTATTCAAGGTGCATTTTCGAAAGTGACATGAAATATATTCTATATCACTATTTCCTCAATAATTCATCTCAATACCAACCTAAAAATCAATATTTGTGACTAATCGAAATTGTTCTAATGATACTATATCAAGAATATCAATGCAAATTTGACAATTCATATAATCCATAAATATTTAGGTCTAGAAGTTTTTGGGTAGAATAATTCCATAGTGAAATGGCATAAAAATCTTATAACATTATTATTGATTTCGACTGACTACCAATTTTTTTTCTGTTAATCAGACTAACTCAAATTATGGTTAGCAATATTGGTATCGTTGATTTTAATTTTCCCGAAAAAATACTTGAATACATTCACTTCAGAAATAGACACTAAACTTTCAAGGAGAAAATCTCTATTTTACCCAAAAAATGAACGGAATTCAGTGCTGATGTTTTAATTGTACCCTGTCCATTCTTTTGCGATTTAGTTGATTTCAATAGACCAAATAATTTTTGTCCGATCACAGCTAAATAAAAATTCGATCAGAAAGGACGAAAGTGTTCCTGCAGTGCCTTCTTCTGTGATTCTTTATGAATGAGAGCTTTATGAATCCCCATTTCTGACCGTTTACCATTCACGAATAGTATTCTGAAGTGCCTTCTTCTGTGATTATGGTTCCTTATATCTCATCCTCATTTGAATAATATCGTGATTTTGGACTTAGATTGGATGGAGCATGAGGGCATATATAGCTGGATATTATGACAAGGATGATATGGAGTATATTCGGCAATATTTTTAATGGTTTTTGGTTATTTATTCAACGTGCATTTTCGAAGGTGATTTCTTATATTCCATATCACTTTTTCCTCAATAATTCAGCTCAATTCCAACCTTATAATCAATAAATATTTGTGACTTATCGAAATTGTTCAAATGATACCATATCAAGAATGCTAATGCCAATTTGACAATTCATAGACTCAATACCTACATATTTGGGTCTAAAAGTTTTTGGGAAGAATAACTCGAGAGTGGAATGAAGCACTTCATGGCATAAAAATCTTAGTTAATACGTTATTATTCATTATGATTGACTACCAATTTTTTTCTGCTAATCAGACCTACTCAAATTATGGTAAGCAATATTGATACCGTGGATTTTGAGTTTCACAAAAAAAATACTTAAATACATTCACGTAAGAAATAAACACTAAATTTCAGAGAAGAAAATCGCTATTCAACCCATAAAATGAACGGAATCCAGTGCTGATGTTTTAATTGTACCCCGTCAATTCTTTTGCAATTCAGTTAATTTCAATAGACCAAATAAGTTTTGTCCAATCACAGCTAAATAATAATTCGATCAGAAAGGATGGAAGTGTTCCTGAAGTGCCTTCTTCTGTGATTATGGTTCCTTATATTTCATCCTCATTTGAATAATATCGTGATATTGGACTTAGATTGGAGGGAGCATGAGGGCATATATTGCTGGATATTATGATAAGGATGATATGGAGTATATTCGGCAATATTTCTAATGGTTTTTGATGGTTTATTCAACGTGCATTTTCGAAAGTGATTTCTTATATTAATCTTTGTGACTAGTCGAAATTGTACCGGGTTTTTCACTATAATTTGACCCCCCCTTTAACTTTGTTACTAAAGGAGATACAAAAAAATGTTTCGTATAAAAGTTTCACGAAATCAACTGAGGTTTTTTGATATGAGTTCAGAAACTGAAATATATACAGGGTGGCCAACATATTGATGGCAACTTCATTTTTTCAAATGGAACACCCTGTATATTTTTCCATGTTTGGCTAGCTCTTTTTCCCCTGATTTCGAATATGTAACATATGTTGGTCTATCTCTTTTATTCTGAGAACCACAGAGTTTTAAATTTTAAGAACTACCTGCCAAGATCTATAATCATTTTACAAGTGGCAGACTGCGTTTACTGAAAATGCTCATTTTTGGAGTTATAATAACGTCAATGGGAAGATATACAGGGTGAACAACATTGAATGCAACTTTATTTTTTCAAATGGGACAGTGTCTCTTCAATTTTCAGAGTTTCAAAGTTTTGAAATGATGACACCGAATAAAAAAATATGTGAAATACCTACGAAATTCTTTATATCCAACCAATCTACTTAAAGTTTTATTATAAAATGAATACTCAACAATTACTTAACCAATGAAAAATGATAAACTATGGTAGTATGGTAAGAATAACATCAACTAAAGAAATTGCTCAAAATGACCACCTTCGTTCAATACACATAGTTCATATAGTTGTCTCAAGTTGTTTTGACTATTTTTGATAGCATTATTATGGCTCCGATTCAAGTCAGAAATTAAAGCTTCAAAATTTGTGTCTAATCATTACAATATAATCATTATTCTTTGTGCGTTGACGGGATTAGTTCCGAATTATGAGTTTAAAATTGGTTGATTTTATATCATTAAATTATTCTCCGGTTTCATTGATTGTCATTATTGCTGAAGTAATTCTTTTCCTTCAGGAACGGCTATAATAACGTGTCCAATGGTGTTAAATCGGGACTATTTGGTGGCCATAAAATGGGTGCGCCATTACCAATCCAAAGATCAAATCGGCCACTTAATTATTCAGGAACTTCCAAAACGCTATGCCAGATGGTTATTAAAATTTGAAACTCTGTGGTGCTCAGAATAAGAAAGATAGACCAACATATGTTACATATTCGAAATCAGGGGAGAAAGAGCTAACCAAATAAGGAAAAATATACGGGGTGTTCCATTTGAAAAAATGAAGTTGCCATCAATATATTGGTCACCCTGTATATATTTCAGTTTCTGGACTAATATCATAAAACCTCAGTTGATTTCGTAAAACTTTTGTATGAAACATTTTTTTGTATCTCCTTCAGTAACAAAGTTAAAAGGGGGGTCAAATTATAGTGAAAAACCCGGTACAAATCTTAGACTGAAGTACTAAGGTACAAATGATACTATATCAAGAATTCTGATGCCAATTTGACAATCATTCATAAAATCCATAAATATTCGATCTAGAAGTTTTTGGGAAGAATATTTCGAGAGTGTAATGAAGCACTTCATGGCATAAAAATCTTACTTACAACGTTAGATATTATTCATTTTGACTGACTTCCAAATTTTTTTTCTTCTAATCGGACCTACTCAATTTATGGTTAGCAATATTGGTACAAATTTTTATCTTCACAAAGAAATACTTGAATATATTCACTTCAGAAATAAACACTAAATTTGCAAGAACAAAATCTCTATTCAACCCAAAAAATGAACGGAATTCGGTGCTGATGTTTTAATTGTACCCCGTCAATTCTTTTGCGGTTTAGTTAATTTCAATAAACCAAATAATTTATGTCCAATCACAGCTAAATAATAATTCGATCAGAAAGGATGAAAGTCTCTCTGAAGTGCCTTCTTCTGTGATTCTTTATGATTGAGAGCTTTATGAATCCCCATTTCTGACCGTTTACAATTCACGAATAGTATTCTGAAGTGCCTTCTTCTGTGATTATGGTTCCTTATATCTTATCCTCATTTGAATAATGTCGTGATTTTGGACTTAGATTGGATGGAGCATGAGAGCATATACAGGGTGTTCCTTAATTGAGCGTACAAACGAAAAGGGAAGATTCCTTAAGTGAGTTTAAGAAAAAAAGTCCCATAAACATGGGGTCGCAAACGTTTCGTTTTCAAGATACAGTTGTTGAATTTCTGATCAAATATTGTTGTGACAGTCATAAAAATCGTAATGAAAATAGTAGTCTAACTACATTCAAAAAAATAAATAGGCACAAACGCAACCACCTTCACTTTAAAAAAAAACAAACGTTCAATAATTTGATGTGTCAAAACTGGCATTGAATTCATTCACCACAGATTACAAACTGGCCTTCCTGTCATTGTCATAGTCACGAGAATTTCGAGAAAATCGTTCAAAATTTGTTTCTAGAAATCGTTGGTAGATACGACAAAACTACAAGAGACCGAAAAGATTAGTATGAGAACAAAGCTTCTTTTTAATTTTTTTTCAAATTCACAGTTGCTCACCAAAAAAAAGTTCTGCAGAAGAACAGGTGGCACTGTGAAAAAATATAACCCTGTAGATCTTCTATCGAAATAGCCATGTCACGTGGTGAGAACTCTCAAATGTAATATCTATGCCAAATCTCAGTTGAATATCTTGTGAAGTGTAGATACTATGAGAAAAAAACTTGAAAAAAATTCAAACTTCAACACTCTGTTTCTCGAAAATGAAACGTTTGCGATCCCATATTTACGGGACTTTTTTTTCTTAAACTTACTTAAGGAATCTCCCCTTTTCGTTTGTACGTTCAATTCAGGAACACCCTGTATTGCTGGATATTATGACAAGGATGATATGGAGTATATTCGGCAATATTTTTAATCGTTTTTGATGAGTTATTCAACGTGCATTTTCGAAAGTGATTTCTTATACAGTGGAACCTCGATATAACAAATCGGAAGGAATGAGTAAATATTCGTTATATCAAGTAATTCGTCAAACTGAGGTTTGTTATATTGAGGTAAGGTTGGTCCAAAATTTGTTATACCGAGGTTTTATTCACCTCGACATTACGTACTCATCTTGTTTATAGCGAACTAATTTTGCTCATATAAATGAAAACTCATTTTTATCAATTTACTCATTATTTTATATTTTCTTTTTCAAAACAAAAGTGAAGTAGGTAGGTTTTTTTTTTCAAATTCGCAAAACAAATAAAAAGAGGTGAAAAAATCAACCAATTGGCATAAAAGCCTAAATCTAATTTTATTCATCTTGATTGGAAAAAGTAATAAATTGTAGTTTGTTTTCCACGGTTTCAATCTTCTGATGTTTGAAGGTCGGAAAACTTATCTTTAGATTTAAAATTGTAGCAATGACTGCGGGAATCCCGAACTTATTAGCTATGTCTAATTTTTTTGTAGAAGGATTTTTGTCAACATAATTAATGATGCTTCGCTTTTCTGCGACAGATAAGGAACGCCTTTTACGTTTCTGAGCCATTGCAAAAAAGTGAGGAGCAACACTGATTACTTTCCATCAACTAACTTCGTATTTTACGTAATACGCGTCGAAACCTGTCGCGGCTGAATCACATACATACATACCTGGTTATTGGTGAAAACGTTATATAGAGGTTTTTGAGTTGACGAAATTCGTTAAGTAGAGGTATTCACGCTCTTTTAGTAGTTAAAAATTCGTTAAAAAGAGGTTGTTCGTAAAAAATTTCGTAATGTAGAGGTATGTTTTTACATTGACTCTTATGGACGATTCAAGGGGATTATGAAAAATTCGTTAAATCGAGGAAGTCGTTATATTGAGGTTCGTTATATTAAGGTTGCACTGTATTCCATATCACTTTTTCTTCAATAAAGTAGAACCCCCTCTAATCCGCCCTCGGCTGGTCCGTCACTCCGGTTAGTCCGACCAGGCGCCCGTCCTAACTTTTACCTTGTATAATCCTTATACAATGCTTTTACTAAGTTTTATTAAGCTCTGTATCTTATTCTTCTTTCATTACTTTTATTTATTACTTATTAAATATCTACTTCTTGATTTGTACAAGTTGAAACAATGTTTACAAACATTTTCTAAGATCAAAGATCACTTATTTCACTGTAAAACATGTCTGTAAACATGTTTAATGTAATAATATTGGATTTTTTGGATAATCCGACTTGTTTTGCGTTCCGACCATACCCGTCCCCCGTAGGTGACGGATTAGAGGGGTTCTACTGTAATTCATGTCAATAACAACCGAATAATCAACAAATATTTGTGACTAATCGAAATTGTTCAAATGATACTAAATCAAGAATGCTGATGCGAATTTGACAATTATTCATAAAATCCACAAATATTTAAGTCTAGAAGTTTTTGGGAAGAATAATTCAAGATAATAATGAAGCACTTCATGGCATAAAAATCTTACTCAAAACATTATTATTCATTTTGATTGACTATCAAATGTTTTTTCTTCTAATCAGACCAACTCAAATTATATATATATATATATATATTCTTTGAAATCAAGAGCTAACATAATACAATACATAAAACCAAAATAAAAATCCCTAACTGAGGTTGGTGCAAAACGGGGTACCATACTATTTTTTCGTATGATACCAGAGCTCAGGGAAAAACCCCAGTAGAAAAAAACCCTGTCTCGCCGTTTCAACAAAATGACACTTAAAAACTATTAGAATATTGAAGGATTCCTTCTTCATTCAGACCGAACGATAACCCTCTCCAGGATGCCTTCGAATTCTGAAACGAGAAAATCAAAGCAGTAAAAAGGAACAGAAAAATAAAATGATTGAAACTCTATTAAATCGATTTAAAATTAATAACCCAATTCAAAACGAATCGGTAATTTCATGTATAGCTCTCAAGCCATCCTGAAATTTATATATGGAACAGTTTTATTCATCAGGTGTTCAATTGTCTCCTCTGCTTCTCCGCATTCGCAACTAGACTCTCAACTGAATTCCATCTGAAAAGCATACTATTGCAACGTCCATGACCTGTTCTTATACGATTGAGAACAGTCATATTTTCCTTGGAAGATCAAATCCAGGAACTTTATTCGAGGGATCAGTTATTAAATCTTTGTTTGTATATTACATAAATTCCACTCGGATTGCCAAATTGATTTATCACTTTCATTTGAGTTCAGAAAAGAATTGACCAAAAAGGTTTTACGGGATTTTAATCGAGGATCTTATTGTCTGGAATATCATGAGAGTATTTGATATGAATTTGTCGAAAAATTAAATTTATTCCAAATTTTCGAAGTAATGACCTGCCTGCGGATATGTGGAGGAGAAATGTTTGAAAGAACGGGTAACCATGGAGTTGGTGTTGATTTTATTGTTCCAGTTACTATTCTCATGGAAAAATTTAATTGTGCATCGATCTTATGTACATGTGCACTGTTGAGCCAAACGGGGAAACAATATTCAGCAGTAGAGTACACTAAGGCTTAGAGCTGCAGTACGAAGAGTTGTTGCGTTCGCACCCCATGAAGTACCAGCACGTTTTTGAATTATATTATTTCTTGTTTTTAGCTTCATTCGTAAATCATCCAAATGGGCTTTGAAATTAAGAGAAGAATCTAGTTTTTACGCCTAGATATTTAGGATTGAAATTATGTTTGAGAAAAGAATTACCAAAAAAGTACGTTCAATTTTCTATATTTCTGATGATTATCCAAATGGAAACACGAACTTCGGTTTTGTTAGCATTTGGACATGAACGCCAGACGAAGAAATAATTTTTTAGAATTCTAAATCTGCAGAAAGATTATTCTCTATGGTTTTGAAATCCGAATGATGGAAAGCCAAAGCAATATCATCGGCGTATATGAATTTTTCAGATGAAGTTGTAGGGATATCACACACAATATAAATTAAAAAGAAGAGGTGATAAGACTGACCCCTGTGGAAGACCGTTATTCAATGTTCTGAAATTACTACTATTCCCGTCGACAAAAACACGAACCTCTGTCTGTCTGACAGCATATTTTCTATCAATTTGACCATTTTTCCACATTTCAGATGACTGTAAAGTTTAAAAATTCAAACCATCTTTCCAAACAGTATCATATGCTGCAGATAAATCCACAAAGCTGTACCTGTTTTCAATTTATTATTAAAACCCAATTCAATAAAGGTGGTAAGACTAAGAACCTGATCGCAGCAATTTCTATTTTTTCTGAAACCCCCTTGGCAATTTTGTAGAGAATTATCCAACTTCGTTTCAATTCTTAAAAGGATCAGTCGTTCTAAAATTTTGAAGGGAACACTCAATAAACTAATGGTCGATAGCTACTAGGATCGGGGGATTCTTTCCTTTTTTAAAATTGCTATGACTTTAGATTTACGAAATTCGGTCGGAAAATTACCAGTATTCAAATATTTTTATAAAATGAAAGTAACCAGGATAAGGCTCGTTTTGCCCAAGTGTTTGATGAATTCTGGATAGATTCCATCGAAACCCGCTGCTTTCCTGGATTTTGTGCTTTTAATCGCTGATTTTAATTCATCGATGTTGAACGGCTAGAAATTTCGTCTAATTCCTTGTTTGATTTTCTGAATTTATGCAACTTGTGTTTCATATCTTTGATTTTTGATTTTGATAATTGGACCGAATTAGAAACGTTAACGAGACGACGAGCAACCAATTTAGGATCAATTTTTGGAGCTGACGTTGTGATTGGTGCAGCTTCGCCTATTTTCTCAAAACATCCCATGAACTCCTACTAGTATGTGTAAAATTCATGTTAGTGACTATGCTATTCCATTTCTCTTTTCGACTGGTATTAATTGAATTCATCAGTTTATCACAACTTTCTTGATTGGGTGAATTTTGATATTCTTCGTATAAATTTTGGGTTTCTTGTGACCAGCCAGGTGCATAGTTTTCACGAAAACCTCTAGGGATAAACTTTTTCGCAGCAGCCTTAATTACACCTACGAATCTAGAGTAATTATCATGGGAAGGTGGAATCCATCTTATATCACTATCAATTTTATTCGTAAATTTGAGCCAATTAGCTTTTTAAAATTCCATCTGGGTTTATTTAAGCATGAAACGAAATCCATTGGATTACCTAATGTCAATAACATAGGCCTATGTTGGCTTCGTGGAAAATCCCCCATAATTTTACGCTTTATTGGGATAGGTTTATAAGAAGTATCCCGGGAAACGAAACACAGATCAAGATTATAGCCTCTATTCACCTCGAAGAATGAAAAGAAGGTTTGTCTTTCGCGTCAAAAATTTAAATAGTAATCCTGGTCTTCCATCCAATCTGTAAGAGCTATACCGTTTCTATCATTATTATCATAACCCCCACATGACATGATGCGAATTAAAATCTCCGCAGTAAATGGATGGGTGGAAAACATTGATGTTGAAATTTCTGGGTCAAATATCATTTGGAGGTTTATAGATATTAATGACAGAAATGTCACAAATTTGAAAGCAATGAAAAAAAAACAAATTATAGTTAGCAATATTGGTACCGTGGATTTTGATTTTCACAAAAATACTTACTCAAGCGCTGTAATCGAATATGGCGCGATAAAATTCACAATCTTATCGACACCTAAAGCGAATTGCGTTTTCCGCCTGAGGGGTTACATTGAATCAAAACGAGACCCGCTCATCTAGGCATCGCAAAGGGAAGAGCCGAATCGTTAGACGCGGAACAGATTGAACTGGAAGAAGCGAAGTATTCGGAAAGGGACGAGTCGTTTTCTGCCGGAGAAGTTGGCATTGAATCAAATGGACACCCGTTCATCTAGGCGGCGCGAAGAGAATAGCAGAGATGATCGGAGAAGAGCTTTTGACGCTTGACTGATCTTGGGGCATGTGCGCGTCAAATTTCTCGAGGCGGCATGCGACAAGGGTAATGAAAGTTTATTGCGTCCTAGAGATAGGGGAATAATCTTCTGACGTCTGCTCGACGCCCGAATGTGCGGACCTCATATAAATCACCTTTGCGTCAAATTTAAGTAAGTAGCGTTTGTTGCGTTCAGAATGCATGTTTTGCAGATACCTTAATCAAAGTGGCAAACATTCTTCAAAAATTAATCGAATGCATGCAAAAGTGTGAAGATCATCATGAAGAATATTTTTTTTAATTAGGCAATATAGGGGGCGACCCTCAGAGTTCAGTGAACACCAATTCGGTATAGCTTCATCATGAAACTAAATGATTGACTTTAATCAGTAATCCCATCAAAACCAATCATTGTCTATCCATCACTAAAAAGTGCCAAATTTCAAACCGATTTTTAACTGAAACCAATTCTCATTACTGAAAACCGTTCATATCCCGGTGTTACATACATCAACTGAACTATTCATGAAAAACGTCCGCGCACGCATGAATAAAACAAATCGCTCTCGCATTCGGTATTATTAAAATCCGGTCAGCATCCGACAAAATCGAATTATGACGATAAAATTGACACCGGATATTCCGTCAAAACTCTCTGCGGCCGGCCGTAAGCGTAAGCGCGAGCACGCGCTGCAATCGCAAAATGGCGCGATAAAAATTCACAAGGCTGGTCGCGAAACCGCGTCCGAATTTGTCACCGGATAATGATTGACAAAAATCGTTGGAGCGATCGCAGATGGACAGCGGCCGGTGGCTTTAATAGAATTAAAGCAACGAGATTGCCGGTCTAGCATGTAATTCCCCCAATTACAATCAATCGCAGTTGCCCGCGCGCTCTACGGCTCCTATAAAAACAAGTGAACAACACTCTGGTGTCAGCCAGTGGCGTGCGGACAACGACTGAATGTTTTTGATGATGGAATATTGCAATTGGGGTGTCGGCTGTTGAGAGCAATTGCTTCTCTCACGTGTCTGTTAATTTTATTTTCCAAGAATATATTCTTCAAATTTTTTCATATTCTTTATAACATACCTTGATGTGTCTAAGGGTTTCAGGAATGAGCTCGTCGTTCCTAACCTAATAATTTCCTCACCCAAGCACCCCATCGGTTAGAAACCCATGTCCTTCAGTAACGAGAAGTCCTGGAGATTCTTCCTCTTTTAAAAAGAAACTGCCGTCATGGTTTTCGGCCACACCCAGTTTTCTTATGCGTTTCCTAAGAACCGTAAGAAATCCTGTGAGGAGGTGAAGCCTATTCTATTCATTTCACAACTTGAGGGGATGAATCTACGTATAATTTCAAGAAAAAAAGGTCCTATAAACATGGGTCCTCAAAAGCTTCGTTACGGAGCTACAGGGCGTTGAAATTTCCAAAAGTAATTGGTTTTTTCTTCATAACTCTTGCAGTTTTTGAGATATCCAGTCCAGATTTGGAATGCGAGCTCTTTCAAACAGTCTCCATCATTGAACTTTCTGAATCTTTACTAGAATCTGCAGGGTTTTTTTTCGGAGACATGTCTCCTTTTTCTTTTTCAAACTTTTTTACGGTACGTCAACGATCAGCGTAAAATCAATTTTTGATATCTTCGTTCAATTTAAAAACTTTTTTGACTCATGTAATTTTTTCGTATCTCTAACCGTTTTGGAGTAAAAAATTATGATCTTTATTTGTTTGATATTGAATAAGCTTAAGTTGGGTCTCAGATGACGATCTTTCAAAATAAACGCAAATTTTGGGCATACTTACCTATCGAGTATTTCTAATATTTTTTCTTATTTAGCGAATAACATACAATCGTTCTATAACTTTTCATTCGAAAACGGTTAGATTTACGAAAAAATTATAGGAGCCAAACAAGTTTTTAAATTGAACGAAGACATCAAAAATTTGTTTAACGCTGATCAGTGGCGTACCGCAAAAAAGTTTGAGAGGGAAAAAGGAGAGATGGCTCCGGAAAAGACAAACACCCTGTAGATTCTAGTTGAGATTCAGGACGTGCAATGATGGAAGCTGTTGAAAATAGCTCGCATTTCATATTTGGACTGAATATCTACAAAAATAATGTTATGAAGAAAGAACCAATTTTTTTGAAAATCTCAACATCCTGCAGATCCGTAAGGAAGCTTTTACCGACACATGTTTATATGAACGTTTTTTTCTTAAAATAACATGTGGATTCACCCCCTCAAGTTGTGCGTATGCAATGAATCAGTTGTCTTTGATTATATGAATTATACTTCGGAAAGAAGTTAGGGCATGTGAAGAAATATTGGCTTAGCGTAGGGCTGCCATAAATGTTGGAACATCTACCGGGACAAGTGGCACAAAAATAGGTTAATATACCGTGCAAAAAAGCTTATAGGTCTATATAGGTGTTATACATACAGGGTGTTACATAATAGTAGGCCACAACTGGAGGAGGCGAATCTACATATAATTTTAAGAAAAAAAGTTTATATAAACATGGGTGTTGAAATTTCCAAAAAAAATGCAGTTTTTGAGATATTCCGTCCAAATTTGGAATGCGAGCTATTTTCAACAGTCTCCATCATTGCAGGGGTGTTTTCTTTTCCGGAGCCATGTCTCCTTCTTCTCTCCAACTTTTTGGTGGTACGCTTTTGATCAGCGTGTAATCAATTGTTGATATCTTCGTTTGATTCAAAAACTTTTTTCTAGTAATTTTTCTTATCTCTAACCGTTTTCGAGTTATATATTATCGAACGGTTGTATGTTGATGTTGAATGAGCTTAAGTTGAGTCTCAGATGACGAGCTATCAAAATAAAATCAAATTTTGGGCATACCAATCGAGTATTTCTATAATTGATAATTTAATAATTTTTTCCTCGAAAACGGTTAGAGATACGAAAAAATTACAGCAAATTCAAATTACTGACCGGGACAATTGAATAACTTACGGGGACACTGGGACTCAATGCTTCAAACCGGGACGTGTCCCGGCGTACCGGGACGTATGGCAGCCCTAGCTTAGCGTCAATCTCGGATCTTTCTTAATATCTAACCAGTTTTCTTTGTGATGTGGTAGGAAATAATAACTTGCTTCCTAGGGAGATATTTGTTCACAACATATCACTCGTTTTCGACTGACTTCTGAGACACATTAAAGCAGCGATTACTTATTCTCACCATGATCATGCGCTCTCTTAGAAACACCCTTAACATAAAACCCAAATGAAAAAAACCACAAAACATACCACGACCAAACAAACTAGCAAAAACCAGCTTATTCAGCCTTACCGCGCCACTGGTCCTTCGAGCGAAACAATTGAATATTCCATCAGGCCGCTCTCCCCTATGGCGCACTCAATCCCATCTATACATACAGGATATTATCCTAACACGGGCAACGATAATGGATATCGAAATTGTCGGGATTCTGATTTATGATGCGGAAAACAAATCTTGGGGTTCGCGGGCAAATTGAATCAGGTCAGCTGTCACGTCCGGTGGCGCGAGGCGTCGGTCGCTGTAATTTTTTTAGACGCCAGCGACGCAGCTCGGCACTACTGACAGGTCCCGCAATCTGTCTAATGCCGACGCTGCTCGCCGCTCCAACGTGAATCTCATTTGGTTGAGACGTCAGATTTGAAGGGCTGTTGGTCCACATCGGCTTGGTTTTTTTCCTGCTTTGGCGCTGCATACGTGACAATCGAATAAGAGTTTTTCTATTGCATTGGTCGCTTTTTGGGAGATATGGAGGATTGTGACAGCTTTATGGGAGGGAGCTACGGAAACTTTACAATAACGTTCGCTTTAGGAATAGCAAATCTGTTGCGATTCAATCGAAGGTTTGGAATCTCAAATTGTAAGGTTTATATTGGATGACTTTTCGATCTCGTGTACCTCAAGGTTCTCACCGCGGGCCTCTCTCTTCCAAATACAGAGGGACTGGATCTAGGTATAAATTCAAGGAAAAAGTCCATATAAATATAGGTCAGCAAAAGCTTCGTTATGGAGCTACAAGGTGTTGAAAGTTACAAAAAAAAATTGGTTTTATCTTCACAACTCCTGCAGTTTTTGAGATATTCAGTCCAAATTTGGAATGCGATCTATTTTCAACAATCTAAATCATTGCACATCCTGAATCGTAACTAGAATCTACAGGGTGTTTTCTTTTCTGGAGCCATGTCTCCTTTTTCCCTCTCAAACTTTTTTGCGTTACGCCACTTTCTGCGTAAAATCAATTTTTGATATCTTCATTCAATTTAAGAACTTTTTTCTCCTGTAATTTTTCCGTATCTCCAGTGGCGTAACTACAGGGTGGCAGGGGTGGCAAAATGCCACGGGCCCCCGACCCAAGGGGGCCCCGGCCCGAGGGGCCGCGAACTCAAAAATATTTTTTTCTCCAACCATCAAAAAATGTTGACTTTTTTGTACTAGTTTCAGGTGCAAAAGTCATAAATTCTCTTACCGTACAAAAATTTGCTCGTTGCTCAGCAACACTTTTAATCCTAGGATTAAAAACGCTACTTTTAATCCTTGGATTAAAAGTAAGTGCATTTGAAGTCTACTTGACAATCACTGTCATGATTCTGTGTTCAAATTCATAACCAAATTATGAACGATTTTTCACTAAAACCAATTTTATTGTAATTTTAACTTGATGGGAGAAAAAATAGTATATATTATTAAAAGTGCCTATTTTAACTCGCAATTTTGCATTCGCTCGGCTGCGCCTCGCAACTGCAAATATTGCTCGTAAAAAAAATATGCACTTTTAATCCTTATAATATAATATACTATTTTCTCCAACCATCAAAAAATGTTGACATTTTTGTACTATTTTCAGGTGCAAAAATCATAAATTTCCTTTATCGTACAAAAATTCACTCGTTACTTAGCAACACTTTTAATCCTTGGATTAAAATAGTATATTATATTATAAGGATTAAAAGTGCATATTTTTTTTACGAGCAATATTTGCAGTTGCGAGGCGCAGCCGAGCGAATGCAAAATTGCGAGTTAAAATAGGCACTTTTAATCCGAATAATATATACTATTTTTTCTCCCATCAAGTTAAAATTACAATAAAATTGGTTTTAGTGAAAAATCGTTCATAATTTGGTTATGAATTTGAACACAGAATCATGACAGTGATTGTCAAGTAGACTTCAAGTAGACTTTTAATCCAAGGATTAAAAGTAGCGTTTTTAATCCTAGGATTAAAAGTGTTGCTAAGCAACGAGCAAATTTTTGTACGGTAAGGGAATTTATGACTTTTGCACCTGAAAACAGTACAAAAATGTCAACATTTTTTGATGGTTGGAGAAAATAGTTATTTTTGTATCTAGTGCGCGAAATGCTACTTTGGTGACCGAGAACTGATTTTTTTAACGAGGCGCAGCCGAGTTAAAAAAAATAGTCGAGATCACCAAAGTATTTCGCGCATGAGATGCAAACAAAATTTTTTCTACAAACGCTTAGCTTAATATGAAAAAAAGTATTGAACCGGTTTGAACTGTTTTTCCAAATCAAGTAATTACATAGGTACTATAACTATGGGCAATATATTTTATGTTTAAAGCAACACTCAATGTTAAAGAAAACGTGGATTTCAAGAAATTTACCAAGTTAAAATATAAAAATCCCATATAGTTTACATGCAGTGTGCGAAGTAAGTATTTCGCACACTACTTTGCGCACGGTGCATAGTAACAAAGGAAAATTAAAAAAAGGGTCACTTCGCATATTCTTGCCAATGCGCGAACCTTGTCATTTTTTGACGTTTGTAGAAAAACGCTACTTTTAATCCTTGGATTAAAAGTAATTGCATTTGACGTCTAGTTGACAATCACTGTCATTAGTATGTGTTCAAATTTATAACCAAATTATGTATTAACGATTTTTGACTAAAACCAATTGCCTATTTTAACTCGCAATTTTGCATTCGCTCGGCTGCGCCTCGCAACTGCAAATATTGCTAGTAAAAAAATATGCACTTTTAATCCTTATAATATAATATACTATTTTACACTGTACCTGAGTATTTTATTTTAGTTGAAAAGTCTATTTTTATAAGTTCTGCCCACAATCCAAAGTGAGACAAATAAAGACCATAATACAATTTTAAGTTCATCGTTAAGCATTTCAACCAACCTAAATAAGAAGATGTTTCAAATTTTAGTGTTTTGGAGCCTTCTACTTTGAAAGTTTTAAACGACACTGATCTATTGAAAAAGCTCTAGAATTTGTTGAGATATATAAAAAAGGCATATCTGAATCATTTTCCAGATAACTTCGCAGTTCTCGATCCACGTTCAGAGACGAAGTACAAAAATCTTTATGTATTAGAGACCTTGCTGATTTATTAATAATAAAAAATCATCAAATTACTGAGTAAAACGTGACGATTTTTACTGATAGGGCCCCATCAAAAGAATTTGCCACGGGCCCCAGGTGGTATAGTTACGCCACTGCGTATCTCTTACCGTTTTCGAGTGAAAAATTATTGAAAGATTGTATATTATTCGCTATATAATAGAAATACTCGATAGGTGTGTCCAAAATTTGCTTTCATTTTGTTAGCGGGTCATCTGAGACTCAACTTGAGCTTAATATGCGAATGCATACAATCGTTCAATAATTGTTTACGCGAAAATGGTTAGAGATACTTGAAAAAAACAGGAGTCAAAAAAGTTTCTAAATTGACCGAATACATCAAAAGTTGATGCAACGCTGACCAGTGGCGTACCGCCAAAAATTTTGAGAGGGAAAAAGGAGACATGGCTCCGGAAGATAAAACACCCTTTAGATTCTAATCTACATTGCTGTATTTTTTTAGACGCCAGCGACGCAGCTCGGCACTACTGACATTTCCCGCAATCTGTCTAATGCCGGCGCTGCTCGCCGCTCCAACGTGAATCTCATTTGGTTGAGACGTAGGATTTGAAGGGCTGTTGGTCCACATCGGCTTGGTTTTTTCCTGCTTTGGCGCTGCATACGTGACAATCGAATAAGAGGAGTTTTTCTATTGCATTGGTCGCTTTTTGGGTGATATGGAGGATTGTGACAGCTTTATAGGAGGGAGCTACGGAAACTTTACAATCACGTCCAGGAAAAGCAAAAACGGTTGTTGCGTTCCAATCGAAGGTTGGGAATCTTGTTAGATTTATACAGGGTGTTACATTATAGTATGTCATAACTTGAGAGGATGAATCTATATGTAATTTTGAAACCCCGTGTTGTATGACTTTTCGATCTCGAGTACCTCAAGGTTCTCACCCCGGCCTCTCTTTTCCAAATAGATTCAAGTAATATTTATCCTTGTTTTTATTATGCGAGGTTTTTGTGTTACGCTGATGATCTGCACAATATATTCCATAATGACAGCTTGACTGACTCTGTATACCCATGGTGCAGTTATCCTATGGAATTTCTGCATGACGAGGCATAGGTGACTGCTACCTTCGAAATTTGTAAGTAGGTACTGCAGAAATGGATATTGAAGATCATGTATATTAATTGAATCCGGGTTTTATCTGGTCAATAATATTCAGGGATAGGGTTGTATGATGTGGGAAAGTTGCTCGCCCTGAATCTTCTGATAAAGAATGTAGAAGTGACTGATATCACTGGTAACCGCTACCATGTTCCCCAAGGAATAATTCACGGAGCAGTGTATCGTGAGCATGACCGTTATTGTGTTCAATTCTTATTTACTGAGTGGAAGGACTTCTTTGGTCTTATCCCATTTCAAAAAAAAACAGAAAATATACGGACTTTTCAGGAAATTCTGCAGGAAAAATTCCGGTTAAACGCAGCCCAAGCTCTAGAAGAATTTCCTAAGGACCTGCTACAACAGCCAAAAGTTAAGATAGCTAGGATGATTGCCAACATCCGGATCAGATAGGCACTGAAAGAAGAAGAGAATCCCATTCCTTACTGCCATAAATTTACGACAGGCTAGGAAACCACAAAATAGCTTTGGCTCAAGGAATTTTTTTATGTTTAGGTTTCTATGAAAGGAGATATCCTGTAATGTTCAGTGAACATCCTGAGAACCAAGGGAAAGAAGTTAGAAATCGCTGTTCTTTTTGAATTTCTGGAGGTTATATGCCACGGAGAACACCTCCTTAGGCACTGTGTTCCAGAGCCTTGCTGTTCGTTGGATGAACGAGTCTTTAAACAGGGATGTTATGCAGGTATCTAAAGTGACCACATAGGGGTGCGAAGATCGAACTTGACGTGTCAACCTCGAAAGGAGGAACGATTGATGATATTTCATAAGAGCATCGCCTATGAAAATATCGATAGAATAGAAGCAGATCGCCAACCCTTCTACGGTGTTCCAGAGAAGTAAGCGAGTTAGTGAGCGATGCATCACCGACGAGACGAATTGCCCTTTTTTGGACAGAATCCAACAGTTTCAGAACATGTTTAGGTTCCGCACCCCAAACATGAGAATAGTACTCCAAGACAGGTCGGATCTGTGCCTCAAGATCATAAGCAGCTGATTGGAAGTGAAATAGCTCCTGGCACGAAACAGAAAACCAAGTTTTTGGGATGCACTTTTAGCTATTGATCTCGATGGAACGAAAGGAGTTATTTCTGCCTCTCGTGTCAGTTGGTCATGGAGTCATCAAGTTGATATTGTACTACATTACGATTTCATCCGGCGTATCTAAAGGTTCTCCCCTCGCCCTTTTCAGTTCCTTTCATGCTTCAGTCTGTGAACCATCAAGTTTTCGAGAGGACATTTGGATATACAAAAATGTTTTCGGAACCCTGAATTCAGCAATGAAGATACTCCAACAATGAATGCAGTATAAACATTAAAGATTCCTCTCAACTGTTAAAGAAACGTTACAAACACGCAAAAAAACTACAGCTAAGTCCTTTCCCATCTTCATCTCAAACATGACTGTTTCACACTCCCGTTCTCGTATTTTCCCACCAAAAACCCATTAATCTATTCGAAACGAAGTCCATCCAACGCGATTACGTCAATTTCACGGCCCAACACTACGGACGTTCGTATTGAAGAAGAAGAATTTCACGCTCATGCTAATGGGATCACATTTGAGAAGATTATCATTTTAATCGACCGCACTGATGACGACGAATGATAATAAAAAGGGAGAAGGTCGGCAAATTTACAACAGGGGCGTACGGATGATACAGGAGGGGTATTATGACAAAACAAATGTGCAGCACGTGTTGGAGTCTTAACTAGGGGGGCGGGATGTATCACCGGAAAAATTAGGGGAGGATGAGACTGGATGTCTCATATTGGGAAAATTGTTTTTCTATGGATTTGTCATCGAGAGGAAATGCCACCCCGCATTTTGTATGAATTCTCTCTATGGTTTCCACATTTATGGATCGATTACATTGAGGTACGTTACAAGCTTCTACTGAGCGAATTTAGAAGTGAGTGAATTAGCTTGTGAGATTGTGATGATTACACACAAAACTGTCTACTCGCTGAGTAGCCAACAATCTAACGATCCACGTGAGGTTTATGTTCGTATCGTTGTTAAGGATCTAAGATAAATGTCAAATACGTTTTTGAATTTAAGAACCAGGATTCACCGAGTAGATGAGAACTCACAGATTATTAAGTAGAGTAGCAACTGAGATTATACACACGGCTTGTTTATATGCCAACAAGCCAAAACGCTTTGGCCCCTTTGGTGTGTAAAGTAGCCCAGCTTTCAACTTTAGTCGCAACTTTTTTACAATCAGATTGTTGGCTTGTGAACACGATTACACTGAGCTAATTTACAATCAGCTACTAAATTCGCTTAGTAGCAGCTTGTAAAGTATCTCAATGTAATCGACCCATAACTGAGACTTAAGCCGGGTTTCACAAAACTCCAATTGGTTATCGAAGTGTCATCATTTCTGTGCAATTTTAAATTTTTTATGACACAAACCACCGATTTAATTCAAAATCAATGATTTGAATGCCCAATCAACCTTTGTGAAACAGACGGTAACAGTGAGTTTTACGAAACTCGGCCTAAACTGGTGACAGAAACTGTCACGATTTAACTCAACAGTACATTTCGTTGGTTTTGTAATCTAATGAAACTGTAAGAAATTTTTTTATCCATTCAATTGTAATAGCTTCAAACTCATTATTGCGATATTTTTTCACAGAAATACTCTTGGCTGTTTCCTTGAAAGTCTGATTAATCTGCGTCGGTATCTATAAGATCAAATGCTGACTCCCATTGGAGAATTTATGCAATTTATTATTAGATGATCAAAGTTCATTAAAATTTATATTAAAATTTTCACATATCTAGGTACCTTAAAGCTTAGAACATTCAAAACTGAATATTTCTGAAATGGCAGGAAGAAAATGTAATTATTACTTTTTTTCTCTATCCAAGATTGAATCCAAGGTTTGTCTGTGCACCTATAGTCCGTTCACGAAAGGTTAAGCCATCGGTTGGCCGTGGAAGTTTGGCATATTCCACTGTGTATATAAAATTTTAGGTTATGTTGTTTATTTTCTTGTCAGATTGATACGCAATGTTGTCAATATTGCATAGAGTTCTCGGATAACTAGCAAGCTCGTTTGACGAGGCCGGGTACATTCGGCAAAGTTGACTTTATTTTACGTTATGACAGCAAATACTGCCAACTTCAGATAAATAAACAAACGCCTACTATGCGCTCAACCTTTCGTGAACGGACTATATAGTCTATTTTGCCTCATTGTCATTGCAACAAAAGTTTTCACAGTTTTGTTGTATTAAAAGGAGATGATTACCAGTATGGATATTTGGACATTTCCTTTGTGTTGCTCTTTGTTGATGATCTATTTTGAGTTTCATATCTGTCAAAATGTGCTTTTGATTCATCTGATGTTTTTTCAGAGCCCTGATGTTGAAAATATAAGATTTTTGAAACGTTAGCGAGCACATGAAGTGTTTTTTTCATTTGATGTTTCCCAACACTATGAAAACGAAACTCAAAAATTGTTACTGGTACTGGAATAAAAAACAAATCTTATAGTTCCATAAACAATTGGGCTTTTGGAAGATCATTATTTGTAGGTAGAACCAGATCTGGTTTGATAAACCGTTCCGGTTTACAACAGCTTTTTTAGAATATCAAAGAATTTTCAAAGTAAACTTTGAGTTTGAAGAAAAACATCCCATTTTATTGCTAGAAAATGTGTGCAATGAAAAATCAATTCACGGATTTCCACGTTTTCATTTTGAGTTATTGGCTGAAGAACTACTTACTAATTTTATTCCAGACTTCTGAACAATCCTGTACAATGATATACACTTGAGAAATTCGTCTAAAAATGCCATGAATTCGCGAAATTTCTCCAAGAATCAAATAAAGAATTTTTGATCAAGCGTTTACTTTCGTCCAGAGTTCGTGCAAATTCTACAATTCCTGATTTCGAAGTCAAATTGATTCTGTAATTTCTCATATCAAACATTCAGATTGAAAAAAATCCATCACTAACCTATCTACCTATCTTTTAAAATAGAGAGAACTTGATCGTCAACATCTCGATCTCAAACATAAATTTTCCACAATATAAAATATTCATTAGACTGGAGAGCAGGATTCTTCATCAATGAGGGAGCGGGTTTATAAATGGAACTGTAAAATATCTAACGAAAACCAATTATTTCTCCAATTTTATAATGTCGGTAAATCATATTGTTATATTCCTGCTGGTTCACTGTGGGTTATGGCCCAGCAAGTCGATATTTTTTACGAGGAGGGGAATGGCTACTGTTACTGGATTCTGTGATCACTTCATAAAGAAACTACATAGTTCTTGTTACAGCCACTCCGGTTTTATAAAGGATTAATGGATATCTGACGGAGCGATATCGTATTTATCATCTCCAGTATGTAGAAATATATGGGTTTTCTATAAGAGTAGTATCAAATACAAGATGTCCAGTCGATTGAAGTCAATAAATTTTTTTCAGATTTTTCAGACCTGTGGCTATCCAAAAATACCCTTTGTATATTATGCGATATTTTGTAGTTCTCGAGTAATGATTTTTTGGGTGTTTTTTCAATTTATTTTGCCAGCTAGGTTTGAAAAATTCATATTTTCCTATGCAGTTAGTATTTTACAATTTTTTATTTTTTTAACATGGTAGTCCTGAATGTTGCTTCATTAAAAAAAATATTCAGTTTCCTAAAATTGCTGCAGGTTACCCAAGAAAGGCTTGAAATCTGAAACTTCTGTTTTTAGTACGATGTACTCGAACATTCATTTTCGATTTAGAAATACAAAATAGTTATTTCTCTATTAAGTGCGTAAAATGAGTGTTTTTTTCATGGCACATGAGAGTGTCCATTTTTGGTCGAGACCACAGGTCGAGGCTAAAAATTCACTCAAATGTGCCATAAAACACGAATTTTATACGCACGAAATACAAACAACATTTTTTGTACAACTGTGAATGTGAATTTACTTCTTCTGAAATATAATTAATAAAGATGATGCTTCAAATGCAATATTTCTATGCATTCTGTGTCGTTACTATAGAATCCTCCTTTTTTTAACGGTGAAAAAATAGTATATTATATTATAAGGATTAAGAGCCGTATTCATAGTTGGCCCTTGAGGGTGAGTGTGAGTTTTATGGTCCTTATGAATACTAGACATAAAGGTGACATTAACTGTCACTCAACTCAAGGGCGAACTATGAATACGGCTCTAAAAGTGCATATTTTTTTTACGAGCAATATTTGCAGTTGCGAGGCGCAGCCGAGCGAATGCAAAATTGCGAGTTAAAATAGGCACTTTTAGTGTGTCCGTGAAGTTGGCACCCACTTTCTCGAAAATGAGAAAAAAATTTTTTTCATTCGTTAGTAAGTCGTTAGTAAGTATTTGTAAGTCCAAAATTTTCGTTTGTAAGTGAAGAGTATTGGTAGAAAAACACCGCATTCCGCTGGGTGCTAACTTCACGGGCATCCACTTTTTTGATTTTCTCGGAAAAAACATACAGCCGGAAAGTCCATCGTTTGTAAGTGTTTGTAAGTCGAAAATTATCGTTTGTAAGTGACCTTGTACTTGAAAAATGGCACCCTTAAAATGCGAAGTTAGCACTCACATGTTGAAAAATTTAATTTTTATTTTTTGCCTTCGATAATACCTCGTTAGTAAGTATTTGTAACCCCAAAAAATTCGTTTGTAACCTTCCCTATCAAGGAGTAAACAACCCTCAAATATGCGAAATTAGTACCCAGTTTTTTTAACATTACATTTTTCTTCTTTTTTTCGAAAGTAAATCGTTAGTAAGTATTTTTAACACAAAAAAATTTGTTTTTTACTAAAAAATCATGAGAAAATGACACCTCTAAAATGCGAAGTTGGCACCCACATGTTGAAAAATTGAATTTTTGTTTTTTGCCCTCGATAGTACTTCGTTAGTAAGTATTTGTAACCTCAAAAAATTCGTTTGTAACCTTCCCTATCATGGGGTAAACAACCCTCAATTATGCGAAATTAGTACCCACTTTTTTCAACATCACATTTTTCTTCTTTTTTTTGAAAGTAAATCCTCAGTAAGTATTTGTAACACAAAAAAAAATGTTTTTTAACAAACAAATCATGAGAAAATGGCACCCCTTAAATGCGAAGTTGGCACCCACATGTTGAAAAATTGAATTTTTGTTTTTTGATTTCGATAGTACTTCATTAGTAAGTATTTGTAACCCCAAAAAATGTGTTTGTAACCTTCCCTATCATGGGGTAAACAACCCTCGAATATGCGGAATTAGTACCCACTTTTTTCAACATTACAATTTTCTTCTTTTTTTTTGAAAGTAAATCCTCAGTAAGTATTTGTAACACAAAAAAAAATTGTTTTTTACCAAACAAATCATGAGAAAATGGCACCCCTAAAATGCGAAGTTGGCGCCCACATGTTGAAAAATTGAATTTTTGTTTTTTGATTTCGATAGTACTCCATTAGTAAGTATTTGTAACCCCAAAAAATGTGTTTGTAACCTTCCCTATCATGGGGTAAACAACCCTCAAATATGCGGAATTAGTACCCACTTTTTTAAACATTACATTTTTCTTCTTTTTTTCGAAAGTGAATCGTTAGTAAGTATTTGTAACACAAAAACTGTTGTTTTCAACCAATCCGCTAATGAGAGAATGTAACCCTTAAAATGCAAAGTTTCTATTTTGTTTAAGACAGTACCTCCATATATAATAATTTTGCAACACAAAGAAATAGCTTTTAAGCAGACTGATAATGGATTGATTTAATTATACCGTGAAAATGAGCAGTTTGCATCCACATGTTTAAGAATTTTATATTCGTGTTTTGCTTTCAATAATGAGAAAATGGCACAACCAATTCCGATTTCAGAATAATATTTTGTTCTTCAACTTCTGTAGTACACCGTAATAGTAGAAGTGAATAAAAAAGTGTTGATTTGAACCGCGCCGGTCTCGTGAGTTAGGACTAGTATACGTCCACGTTTACATGAAATGCACTTGCATAAAGTTTATTATTCCTGGTGATTATTTGAGTTATACTTTCGATTGAAACACTTTTTTATTCACTTCTACTATTACGGTGTACCTACTACGGAAGTTGAAGAACAAAATATTATTCTGAAATCGGAATTGGTTGTGCCATTTTCTCATTATCGAAAGCAAAACACGAATATAAAATTCTTAAACATGTGGATGCAAACTGCTCATTTTCACGGTATAATTAAATCAATCCATTATCAGTCTGCTTAAAAGCTATTTCTTTGTGTTGCAAAATTATTAGATATGGAGGTACTGTCTTAAACAAAATAGAAACTTTGCATTTTAAGGGTTACATTCTCTCATTAGAGGATTGGTTGAAAACAACAGTTTTTGTGTTACAAATACTTACTAACGATTCACTTTCGACAAAAAGAAGAGAAATGTAATGTTTAAAAAAGTGGGTACTAATTCCGCATATTTGAGGGTTGTTTACCCCATGATAGGGAAGGTTACAAACGAATTTTTTGGGGTTACAAATACTTACTAACGAAGTACTATCGAAGGCAAAAAACAAAAATTCAATTTTTCAACATGTGGGTGCCAACTTCGCATTTTAGGGGTGTCATTTTCTCATGATTTTTTTTAGTAAAAAAACAAATTTTTTGTGTTAAAAATACTTACTAACGATTTACTTTCGAAAAAAAGAAGAAAAATGTAATGTTCAAAAAACTGGGTACTAATTTCGCATATTTGAGGGTTGTTTACCCCTTGATAGGGAAGGTTACAAACGAATTTTTTGGGGTTACAAATACTTACTAACGAGGTACTATCGAAGGCAAAAAATAAAAATTAAATTTTTCAACATGTGGGTGCTAACTTCGCATTTTAAGGGTGCCATTATTTAAGTACAAGGTCACTTACAAACGATAATTTTCGACTTACAAACACCTACAAACGATGGACTTTCCGGCTATATGTTTTTTTCCGAGAAAATCAAAAAAGTGGATGCCCGTGAAGTTAGCACCCAGCGAAATGCGGTGTTTTTCTACCAATACTCTTCACTTACAAACGAAAATTTTGAACTTACAAATACTTACTAACGACTTACTAACGAATGAAAAAAATTTTTTTTTCATTTTCGAGAAAGTGGGTGCCAACTTCACGGACACACTTTTAGTCCGAATAATATATACTATTTTTTCTCCAACCAAGTCAAAATTACAATAAAATTGGTTTCAGTCAAGAATCGTTAATAATTTGGTTATAAATTTGAACACATGCTAATGACAGTGATTGTCAACTAGACGTCGAATGCCATTACTTTTAATCCAAGGATTAAAAGTAGCGTTTTTAATCCTAGGATTAAAAGTGTTGCTAAGTAACGAGTGAATTTTTGTACGGTAAGGAAATTTATGACTTTTGCACCTGAAAATAGTACAAAAATGTCAACATTTTCTGATGGTTGGAGAAAAATACTTTTTTCTACAAACGTCAAAAAATGACAAGGTTCGCGCATTAGCAAGAATATGCGAAGTGACCATTTTTTTTCATTTCCTTTTTACTATGACACCGTGCGCGAAGTAGTTGCGAAATACTTACTTCGCACACACTGCATGTAAACTATATGGGATTTTTATATTTTAACTTGGTAAATTTCTTGAAATCCACGTTTTCTTGAACATTGAGTGTTGCTTTCAAACATAGAATATATTGCCCATAGTTATAATACCTAATTACTTGATTTGGAAAAACAGTTCAAACCAGTTCAATATTTTTTTCATATTAAGCCAAGCGTTTGTAGAAAAAATTTGTTTGCATCTCATGCGCGAAATACTTTGGTGATCTCGACTATTTTTTTTAACTCGGCTGCGCCTCGTTAAAAAAATCTGTTCTCGATCACCAAAGTAGCATTTCGCGCACTAGATACAAAAATAACTATTTTTCTCCAACCATCAAAAAATGTTGACATTTTTGTACCATTTTCAGGTGCAAAAGTCATAAATTCCCTTACCGTATAAAAATTTGCTCGTTGCTTAGTAACACTTTTAATCCTAGCATTAAAAACGCTACTTTCAATCCTTGGATTAAAAGTACAGTAGAGACTCGATAATCCGGATCAATTAATGCAAGGGATGATCCGGATTAATGAGGAATCCGGAATACCGCGTCTTACAATTTAGTAAAGATACAATTTGAAAAAACGGTTGAAATAAATATAGGCTTTATTATCGAAATCATGAAACAAGTATATTTTTGGAATTATTAGATATTTTACGTTTTCTACTGTAAGGGAAAAAATGCTGAACAATAGCTTTCTCCTGCATATCTTTCAGAAGCTGAATATCAGTAATTGCCATGAGTTATGGAATAAACAGACTGCATCGAATTGATCTATGCTCTAAATGCATTTGCTAACATTATACCCGCCTTCGAGGATCGAAAAAATATGTGCTAAAAGGCCTTTTCGGTATTTCAGTTTTGTTAATTTAATATCATTATGATCCATATGCTGTATCAAAGCTGTTTGGTTTGGAGGTAGAAACATTCCATTTCACTAATTAATTATTCTTGTCTGACTTTTTTTTGTCTTATACCATTGTGCACTATTATATACCAAAAGAACGCCCGATCGTCGTCATAGAAATTGAGTTACGACAAGTTAGAACCGTAAACCACGTATGCAACGATCGGAATTCGGATTATTGAGTCTTGCAATCCGGATTATAAGGACATAATACAATCTTGACGTCAATCCGGACTAGTAAATATCCGGATTATCGTTCTCCGGATTATCGAGTCTCTACTGTAATTGCATTTAATGTTTACTTGACAATCAATATTCACCAATAATACCAGATATACCTGACTATCGCCAAATTTATTTTAATTTTGGCTTGGTTGGAGAAAAAATAGTATATAACATACGGACTAAAAGTGCACTTTTAATCCTTATAATATAGTATACTATTTTTTGTGACGGGAAAAATGTGACATTTTATATCTCTTGACATGTCACAAAATATGACTTTTTACGAAAACACTTTTTTCCCTGTCAAAAAAATGGTTCTCTATGTAGCCGGGAAAAAAGTACTCACTTTTTTTCCCGGGAAAAAAAGGAATTTCGTGAACAGTTATATTTCTTTCACTATTAAATGGTTGTTTTTCCTGTCACAGAAAAAAATAGTGTATTATACACGGGAAACATATTAGATTTTAGCTCTCGGCTTTTTGTCTCAACTACATATATAACCTCGAGCTAAAATCTAATACTTTTTTCCCTTGTATAATAAATAACTATTTTTAACGGTGAAAATAGTGATCATTTACGCACCCATAATGATGAAGAAAATTAAGTTTTTTTGACAGTTGTACAAAAAGGTGGTTTTTGGCTTCTGGTTAAGTTTAAATACTTTTCGGAATTTTAAGCTACAAAAGTCATGGGAAAAAAGGTACTTGATCGGACTTTTTTGTTGCAGTCTGCTTTGGAAGACGGATAGGCCAAACATCATTAAAACCCGATAAAATTTGTTTTTCTCCTTTTTATCACTTCAATAGAAAATTGAACTTGAAAATGGGACATTAAAAAGATTTTGAATGAAATTCTTGTGAAACAACTGTAGCTTGTTTTATTTATTCAATAATTTTGGTCTTACCACTGATAAAAAATTACGAAACAGAATTGAGTCAAAAATTCTGAATTTCAGTGATATACCTTCTCATCTCTGTATAGATGATGAATATGATGATAACTTTCGACAAGAACTACTTCCTTACTTGCGGCGGCTGAAAATTTCAAATTTAAATAGATTTGGGCAAGACTATAGCACCCTGTTTCTCATGGAAGGAGCGTGCAAGGAACAAAGTGGAATATGGTGCAATAGACCCATGATATGTTATCTCAAACTTTCATTTGTTCAAAATCAATAAACCTTATCAAGCTCAACAAGATGGCAGGCGCAGTCCCAATTTTCAATGACAGAAAACTAGACATTTCGACCAAAATTCATCTCGCAATTTCTCTAAGAAGAAACGCGTAAGAAGAAGAGAAGTAAATAAAGTTTTTTAGTGCAATAGACCCTTGAAAACTCTCAAACTTTCACATGTTCAAAATCAAAATTTCTACAATTTCTTGTGGTAGCTCAACCAGCAAGATAAATTGAATAATAAACCTCACCAAGCACAACAAGATTGCAGGTGCAGTCTCCACTTTTTCAATCACAGAAAACCAGGTCTATATAAGACTGAAAACAAGCATCTTCAGCTTCCTCACTTACATCGAGAGCCAGGGACAAATAACCAACATTCCATTCATGAAAAAAGAAAAACAGCGTCCATTCGAGTCGTACAATTTATTAATCTGGTAATCCGAAGAGTGTCCAGCTATAATTTCAACACTTTACAGCTACTACAGAAAATCAATTAAGGCGATATGAAAACTGGTATTCCATTCAAGAGTGTCGAGGTGATCCTTGTCCATTTTCGAGAATGTGGTCATCGTTATGAATGAATTAAAGTGGCTGGATCGGGGAGACTGCTGTAGGTGAGGTTTTCATGTACTTGGCTAGTACACATCGCGTCTTTGGATTCATTGAATTTTTTTCATTTGGTGTCACCTGGAGTTCAATTTAATAGTTTGGCGAAATACAAAAGAACTTCTCTATAACGAAAGCGCTGATTCCACAAAAAAATCGTTATAAAGGAATTTCGTTGTACGGAAAATTTATTTCTATAGTTGGTCCACTTCACTGATAAATTTAAAATTATCATTCAAACTTGAGCACTTCCTTTTCGACATTTTAGTTCACACTAGCGTTATGGTTAGATTGAAAGCAAACAGCCAGGGGTGTTTTTAAAACTGTTTCAAAAGGATCTCTCTGCCCGCCGTAATGATTTAGTTTAAGGTAGGGATTTATTACGTACGTCCGGAAAATTTCGGCAAAAAACCAACCCCTATACCTTCTTACCAATACCCATTCAAAGAGTGATGTTCTTCGAATATTTCGATATAGAAAGAATTTAGCAATGTCTTGTACGAAATTCGTTTGTTATAGGAATGTTCCACTGTATTTACGATATTTATTTCAATCTGACATATCGAATTGCAGAAAAATACAGCCCATATTCGCTGGGTAAAGGATGACTAACTTAACAAATAATTATAGAGATCAGTTAAGTAGTTCCCCAAGAAGAGTTGAAAATGGCGAATTCATTGATATATTACAAACAGCTCAGCCATATCACGAATAGTTTTCGTAATTCTAATCGCTTGAAACGAAATTCACACCTTCGAAATATGTCATAAATTTTCAATTTCCCTCCCTATCCATAACCTACAGGGTCTATAAATGATTATAACAACGCAGTCGGCGTTGTACTATTATAAATATTTATATTCTAATGCAAACTTCAATCTAAACAAACTATATAGTGAGTTTAGGCTGGTTAAGACTGAAATTATAAATTTATAGACTTTGCATAAGAATCTGTAAGATGAAAAATCTGTAAAGAAACCTACAATGTTACAATCATTTATAAAGACCCCCTAGTTGATATGAGATACATCCTGGGTAATGATCTTTCCAATCAAATTCAGATCAAAATATTTATAATAACTTTTTAGTCATCGACATGATATGAGTCCTATCATTTCAACGAAAATTCGGTCTTTCAGTTTCTGAGATAACTCCTGGATCAATTCGGTAATATTTCCTAAAAATGATATTTTGTCATGCCTTCTTATTGAAAAATTATTTGGGCTACAAAAAATTCAGGATGAGGATCATTTATATGCCGCATATTTCATCCTGAAAATTCAATTGAATTTCAGACTAAAAATAACACTTGCATTTATTGACATAAAATTTTTGATGATGGAACATTAATTGAAATATTATTTGGGCTATTTCCATCATTTTAGCTCTTTCGAAGTTCCGTCCAGTATTCGCCAGAAAAACACTTAAGACTTGTAACTTTCAGAAAAGCAACTTCAGTCACTCTTTGAAAATTTTTGACAATATTTTCCAAGACTGACTGAAATTACTTTTTTGAATGCCCAAGAGCGGATTTACGCGGGGGGTTATTACCCCCCATTAACCCCCTCCCCTCCGTAAATCCACCCATTATGAATATTGAATCTCTGGTTTTGGTCTGGAATTATTACAACCCCCTCCATGAAAAAGAGCTATATCCGTACTTGAAGTTACAAATCTTAAGTGTTTTTTTTGACGACGCCGACAGTTGAGGAATGGTGGCGGAAAAGTGGAATAAAATTACGTTGATCACTATAGTTTCTAACGAAAGATTCAATCAACATTGCTTCGAAAATACAAGCTCTACAGAAGTTTCAATAATCAAAGGGCAGACAGGGACGGGCCCAAATGGGGGATGGGGAGTGACGATCCCCCCAATATTGAATAGAGTTGGCAAATTTTCAAAACAGTTGGTAAACTTTCGGAACAGTTGAAAAAATTGTCAAAGCAATTGAAAATTGAGAGATTTCAATGGAGTTGATATACAGGGACGGACAGGTTGATCAGAGATTTCTAAACATTGGTGAAATTTCGAAGCAGTTGGACAAATGTCAATTGAGGGGATGTAGAGAAGCATGCCCAATATTGATGACAAATTCTCGAAACAATTGGAAAAATTGTCAAAGCATTTTGATAAATTTGAAAACACTTTTGAAAAATTTCAATAAAGCTGATACAGGCTCAATGTTGATGAGAGTTGGCAAGTTTTCAAAGCAGTTGGCAGCTCTTCGAAACAGTTGACAAAATTTCGAAGCAGTTGGAGAAATTTTAGAGCAGTTGGAAAAGTTTCAGAATAATTGGTATAATTTGGAAACAGTTGGACCAATGTCAATGGAGTTGGTCTGGGAGCGTGTCCAATATTGATCAGAGTTGGCAAAAGTCTCAAACCAGTTGGTGAATTTTCGGAGCGGTTGGAATACATGCTTACAAAAAACTGCCATGAAATATGAAGGAATTTGACTTCTTCAAAGAAAGTTTGAAAATATCAGGCACTATTATTTGCGCACTTGTTCCTAAGGGAACAGCAGTGCGGTCGTTCAGCCCAAATGTCTGTAATTCTCGGCGGTAATGGATTCCGATTAATGTCAAATTTATTCTGAACTGGGTCTTCGACGAGTATATTCGTCCTACATTTCGTCAGGATCGTATCATCAAAGGATTTTGAGAAACCTAAAAGTTCTGTCTAGTATTGCTGACTTGGAATTAAACACAAATTACCTTCGGCAGGAAAGAGTTTAAAAGTACAAATGTTCAAGATAGGTGTAGAACCTAAATATCTCCTTCGACTTCTTAAGCGGGCCAGATCGCCGGTTCAATACTTTCGAAGTTATTGTCACTGGAATATTTTCCTTATTTCGATACCTGCTTATCCCATCGATATGAGTTAGGGAGATCAATAGTAGGAGAAATCCCAGTTTTAGAAATCACCCCCTTTAGCAGAAGTTAAAGACTGTAGCAACTTATGATTTTTGCATTGTATCTGTGTTTCTCGACTCAAGGAGAAGAATACACCATCAAATATCACTGATTATACATACATCAAATTTTCATACGAACCCAAACCTGGGAATACCTTAAGCATATTCTAATTATCAACTAAGACCTTCGTGAAGGAAGATCCTAAAAACCTCTTTTATACCGTGTAAATCATGCACTTTCAAATTCCCATTCCAAGACCGAAAGCCATTCCAACTTATCGCCCTTCTGATGCGGCCATTTCGATAATTCGCTGTGCAAATCTGGTGCAGTTCATCAGGTTAAATGGAGTGTGTCGGATCGACTTATGACCCCTCGTAGTCCACGTCATCAATCATGGGATTACGCGACCTGAGATGCGTCTCGCATTTCACTTTATATGGCATTTCTCCTCTCTGTCCAGGTCCTCAGATGTCGTTTTAATAAAACGTTTTGCCATTTTGAAGGGATTTGCGACGAGAGTTTTCCTTTGGATGGGGATCTTTTCGACGGTGACAGCTCTATAGATGCCTATAGGTATTTTGATATTTGTATTGCCTTCAGCATATTTTTTTTAAGTTCATATGTGTTCCACATTCAATCTTCGTCAAGTCAAGGGAAAAAGCAACTTTAATTGCATAGATAACCCATCTTAGCAGTTGGTAGATTGGTTGGGTTAAAATATTTTTAGCAGGCAGAGCTGTGTCCAGAAATGATGCAGGGTGTCTAAGATCTGTTTTCGATTTATTGTCGTTTCAAATATTGAGATCTGACTCGTGTAAACCTGTCAACAGCTTTACCTATATCAAAAAAAAAGAGTTGATACTGACTAGCAAGCTTCTCACCTGAAGACACGGTACCTATCTGTAACAGCCCTTCGAAGTCATTTTTGAGGTCCTCCAGACGAATAGCTCCAATCTTCCAACCTCTACTTCAAACGCATATAGATTTTTTATATACTTTTTAATTAATTGATACAGACCGCTCACTAACCAGAGTAACCAAATTGATATACGGAACATACCCAATATTAATGTATTTCCAGATTTCTGCTTCCAACCAAAACACCAGTAGACATACTCCTTCTCTTCAAATTCGTTACTGCAACTCATTCCACGTCCTCCAGACCAAACACAATACCCTCTTTGGCTTCTTCTCCCTCACCATTCAATATCTACTCGGATCCATCAAGCCGTGAAAAGAGGGATGTCGTCTCTTCTCTTCGCGACGCCTAGATGAGTGGGTGTCCATTTGATTCAAGGCAAAGTTCCCCGACAGGAAACAACGCGTTCCTTTCCAGTGACGGCTCGTCGGGGTCGGCAGGGTCGGCCGGGCCGACCCAAAAATAATCGGGAAATAAAAAATAATTCTAGATATTCAATTTTTTCAAACTCATTCTGAATGATCGATTTCGATTTCAAATTGCCTGGATATTTAATATTTCCACCATTTTCGTTCCGTCTTACCTAATAGTATATTTCCAAAGCACCTTCGTTCTTGCCCTTCAATAAATTGTAACACACCAAAATTATAAATGGTAACATTTCGTAACATCACCGAAAACTGATTAGAATTGTACGTTACACCGTAACACTAGATCTGAAATGTAACACAAATGTTACAATTGTGACACCACGGTCGGCCCACAGCCGTCGGCCGTACTAGCAGTACGTAAATGAAGCGATACTACGACATACGTCCAGAATACGGCCACTCAGTAGAACCATGGAGGTATAGGATATATATATATACCTCCATGAGTAGAACGGTACAACGCATCGATAGTAGGTCGCTTCCCAATAGTCACGGTCGGCAGGCCTACCCTGCTGCAAGCAGAAGTACCTAGTTTTCACAGTTCTCACCAAATATTCACTGATTAAATGAATAGTTATTTATAACTATTTCAGGAAAGATCGGTTTCTTACCGTTCGATAGTAGTTATTGATTTTTTGACCATGAAAATATCATCAATATATTATTAACTTTAGGAACATCGCGATTTCAAAAGGTCTAGAATACGCGGCTAGGTCGGCAGGCCGTACCAGATAAGAGGGAATTCATCTAGCAGCGCACTTCGCGATCTTCGCATATGTATAAGGAATTGAATAGGGTTATTCATTAGTTAGTGTTTCTAAGGGGTAAGTTGACAGTGCGGAGACAAAGTGCCCACGTGTAATTACTGTAATTAAAATTCTTTGGCTATTTCCGTAAGTTCATTACGAATTTATTTGATTGTTAAATTTGAAATATCGAGCACATGTAAGGGAGGTTATTGTGTCAAGTAGCAGCGACTTGGTGAGTCGGAAAACAAATATTTTGAATTGTTGATCCTTTTTCTATTGACACAAGAGACATTTATGAGAATTTCAAGGAGCTCGTTAAAGCGCCTCGACTTCAGACGAAGATTTCATTCTTCGGCGTCCTCAGTATTTTTTGGTTTGTAATGAACCATACAGAGTGTTTTAATTGATTCGGTTAGGGAATGAATTTATGAGATGAGGAAATAGACAGTGCAACATACTCTTCTCGGGAAATAAACGAGACAATAGATATTAGATGTTTCTGTCAAATGTTGACGAGACGGTGAAACATCGGATTTTTGAGGATTTTTCGATGTTA
Organism: Propylea japonica; assembly: GCA_013421045.1. Lineage (NCBI taxonomy): Eukaryota > Metazoa > Arthropoda > Insecta > Coleoptera > Coccinellidae > Propylea > Propylea japonica. Next base: position 24,743,606 of record CM024247.1, on the reverse strand, counting down.
GTAAAATTTGATCCGCGAATGATATTTTCGCTAGGTAACTTAGACAATTTCAATCATTTTAATATATTGACTAAATTATTAGGACAAACCAATGACGACGCGGCTGTGATGGCGGAAAAAATTAACGGTTCACAATCGCGAATAAAAAAATCATTGCTATTAATATATTTTTTTTTGTCTGGCCGACCCACATCTGGAGGGCACGAGCCGTCACTGTTCCTTTCGAACTATTCTCTTTCAACAAGTGCTCGTTTAATCTGTCCAGAGTCTAACTATTCGTCTCTTCCCTTCGCGTCGCTAAGATGAGCGGATCTCCCTTAGATTCAATGCTAACTTCTTCGGCGACAAATCACGCTTCGTCTCTTGACGCGCCTCCTTGCTCAAGTGAGCGTCAATCCTCATTATCGTTTATACAGAAAGCAATAATCAACATGGAAGCACACTGCACACATTATTAAAGATTTTGAGATTTCTACTTCTAATCAAAACATCAGTGTACACAGCCCTTTCATGTCTCTTGAATATCGTTACGACAACCCATTCCTTCAGACCAAACACAATCCCTTCTTCCTCCTCTCCCTCACCATTCAATATCCACTCGACTCCATCAAGCTATGAAAACGGGGTGTCGCGTTGCATCGACACACGAAATCACGTCAGAGGTTCCAACGTAGATATCGGTCCATAAGTCACCACAGTCTCGTGGTTGTTCAGTTGCCTAAAGGTTGACGCTCACTTGGGCGAAGTGGTGTGATGAAAGACGAAGCGTCATTTCACCGAGGTCCGCGCATTTTGGGCGAGGCAATGAGTCGAGCAGCCATCGGAAGAAATTCCCCCTATCTCTATGCCGCAATAAATTTTCATTGCCATTGTCGCATGCTGCCTCGAGAAATTCGAAGAGCACATGACCCAAGGATCTCTCACGCGTCAAATGACTCGTCTCTTCTTCGCTCTTCTCTTCTCTCCGCCTAGATGAATGGGTGTCCATTTCATTCAATGCAAAGTTCTCCGGCGAGAAACGACGCGTCCCTTCCGAACGCTTCTCTTCTTACAAATGCACGTTTAATCTGTCATGCTTCTTACGATTCGCCCCTTTCCTTCGCGTCGCTTAGATGAGCGGGTCTTCATTTGATTCAATGCTAAATTCTTCGGCGGCAAATCACGCTTCGTCTCTTGATGCGCCTCTTCGTTCAAGTGAGCGTCAAGGGGACTCTATACGAGGCTGATTACTACCTGGCCTTCTCATCCTGGTTCACCCTTCCAGAAGAATCCTGTCGTCGTGTAAACACTGGCGCGAGGATGAGTTTTGGAGCGCGAGTAGGTAGCGAGGTTTGACTCGCGAGTGGGTGCGCTTCGTCTAAATCCGGCCTTATAGTCGACCTTTTAGACAGTAGGCTATAACCAACGTGATTGCATACATTATTAACGATTTTGAGATTTCTACTTCTAATCAAAACATCTGTGTACACAGCCCTTTCATGTCTCTTAAACATCGTTACGGCAACCCATTCCATATACTCTCCAGACCAAACACAATCCCCCCTTCCTCCTCTCCCTCGCCATTCAATATCCACCAGACTCCATCAAGCCGTGAAAAACGGGGTGTCGCTTTGCATCGACATACGAGATCACGTAGGGGGCGCCAGCGTGATAAATATCGGTCCATAAGTGGGTGTGTGACGTGGCAAGCCCACGTCTTCCCGGTGCGAAACTGTCGTGGAATCAACCGGTGGAGCGTGTAATTGAATGGCAGCTTGTATATCGACACCGAGAACACGAGATAAAGTTTTTTTATTGCCTGCAAGCGGGATTTGAATCTGGAGAGAAAGAGAAAAGGAGCAATATAATATGACGCTTTTCTGTTAAGTTGCTGAGGGAGATTGGCAGATTTATTGTGCACGAACTCAATGGAAGCGTTTTATAGCCGAAGCGTTTCGGTACGCCGCTGCTTTCGTTAATTTGATATGTCTTTACGTTGGCGAATGAAAATATGCATTGGGTCCTTTGGAACATTTTTTTATTAGTCTGGATTTTCATTCATTCATCTCTATTCAATAGCCCATTTTATTTCGGATACCTACTGTTAAGTATGATCTTTACTACATGGGTGCCAGGGTATTTTTGTGTCAAAGGAAATGAAGCAGTCGATGAAATTACAGAATCTGTATGAGGGTTAACATTTACTGAACCTGAGTTCTTCTGTGGGTTTAAAAAAGACCAATACCTAACCTTAACGTGGACAAATGCTTTGCCATATCGGTGGGAGAGCACCTGGGCGGAGGCGGTTCGTATATTCGACCACCTAATTTCACATCCACGGCAAACCCTTCCGACAAGTAGGTGTGAAGGAAATGATGGAATACTTGGGGAATAGATTCTCGCACATGAGAAAATCTAAGTGCTCAATCTCCAACTTAAGAGCACAGGTGGATAGAATATGTGGAGACCCACTGAAACCTAACCAAAAGCTCCAGATATTCCAATTTCATCTGATTCCTAGGTATATCTCCTCTATGCAGAAGCTCTGAAAACATCTAAAGACACTGAAGGCAGCAGATAGAGCCATTAAGTGGGGCATTAAGAAGGCACTACATTTGCCAATCCACGTGAGTGATGCGGGTATCCACGCACCACTACGAGGAGGTGGCCTGGGAGTATTCTGCATGCGGGACAAGATCCCCATTATAAGCTCCCGTTAGGTGCAATTCTAGACTGCGTCGTAGTTAATTCCTCATTATGAATGAACTGGGTGACAAAGCTGATAAGACCGCCAAATGCAACCGAGGAAGCCTAATAGGTCTAGTAAACTTCATCAATCCTACTATGGGACGTGACTGGATGCACTTAAGAATCACAAGATGTGCAACAGGTACATTGATAACCCTCCCAGGTACTGGTCATATGAGGACTATGTTTACCAACAGCCGTGCTGTCATACAACGGAGGACCAGATGTCAGAATTCTAAATAAAAGAATAATCCTGGACTCCTATACTTACTCAGTCCGAAAAATTCGAGATGCCTTCACATATTTTTACCAGTAAGCTCCTGAAGTCGACAGGAGATGGGCTTCGGGTTATGCTGGGACTGCAAGGCACTGTCTATACCAATATCAGTTGTATCCTAGGGAAAAGTAAGTAGCTGAGCTTTGCAGGTTTCCAGAGCTGACTAGCCTGAGAACAATTCATTTGAGGAAACCTATCCTGGACACCCAAGAGTGGTGACTCCTGAAGAGTTTGTAAGTTTTATCAAGGCAATTGACGATTCTCTGGGATTTCCATGAATGAGAAGGGGTAGGGAACAAAAGATCTACGTAGTCGCTATTTCTAGCAGGCTAACCTAGCCATAACCACCCCAGTTCTAATGATAATAGTTATATATTTATAAAATTTAACTCGCACTGCCAAAGCATTCCGTGACTATGTGAATGGGGGTTTCTTCCTCCTCCCCACAGAACCTACATTCGTCAGTATCCAATAATCCCATCCTCAACAGGTGCTTCCTGAGGCGACAGTGTTCTGTAAGAAAGCCAGTTACGAGGTGTAATTGTTTTTCACCGAGATCCAGATATCTTTTGGATCTTGCTGTTGTTCCGAAGGAACTTAGTGGAATTATCCATCCCTGGGAGATTCCGCCAGAGTTTTTCCCTCTTGACTTTCTTCTTCTCCATTTACCTATACCACAGCCGGGTTCAGGGCCAATGATTGACATTAGTGCGCCCTCTTTGGCAAGTGTATTGGCCTCTTTGTTTCCTTTAATTTCCGAAAGGCCGGAAGCCAGATTAAAAAGACGTTATTTTTCATGCCTACTTCATTGAGTTTGTTCCGGCACTCCCAGATCTTCTTTGAGTGGATGACGTAGGAGCTCAGTGCTTTAATAGCAGCTTGACTATCTATCTAATGATAATATAAATAGGTATGATCTTTTTCTTGCAGTAATTCATAACAAGGGACCACCCTCAACATTTATCATTCATTTGGTGGCCTAGAGCAAATTACTGTCACGGTCAAAATAAACTCGAATAATTACGAAGATGAGTATGTTTGTCTATGACAGGAGTTTCTCGCTCCTGCTTTTTTGCCGCAATACAAGTAAATCTCCTCTCTAAGAATATCCTCAAAATGTGAAAAAGCCAAATATACTCTCTGTGAACCTAGAAACGGGAGACCACATGGGTCATCTTCGCATCAGTGTAGAAAGCTTCCAGATGTGGTAACAGATGACCTAGCTCTGAAACATTAATATCGAAAAAATCACAACGTTAAATTCCCATATTGCTATCAATGGAATAAATACGAAACTATACTATACACGTTTACATAGTAGTACAAAAAGATAAAAGGAGAGAATGAATACATTTATTGAAAACAACAGAATTGGAAAACAGATTAATGAGATCCAAAGTTCATTCAACGGAAAACTCAAATACTCATGAAAACAAGCAATTCAAAGTACCCCCTCAAAAAAGAGATCGCGGTTCCTCTTTAATGAATACATACTCGAATACGTCATACCCAACATTTATTTAAAATAAAGGGCATATACTTTTCAGTCGATTTATAACCCAAAAAAGATATCATCATCCACAATAAATCAAGTCGCATTCGCTACCGACTGCTCAACTCAACAATAACGCAATCCCAAATCAACCGTTCCGAAATTGTACATTTTAGCAACAAAATACGGTATAAATCCGGACGATATTACGGCCATCCCACCCATCATTCAAAGTGGTTCGAGTTTCACGGCCTCGGGCGCAGGTGCCGTGTTCACGCCGCGTATAAATTTATATCGAAAAATTAAAAATCGGCACCTACAAGGGTTGGCTCTTTATATTTCGGGATCGGTCAACTTTTGTGATCAGATTGCAACACAAAAATCGAAAAATCCCAATATTACCCTCAGATGACCCTTTCGGTGACTATCGTGGCCCTCGTTGAAGATTCGAGGCATAAATGCACAATAATAATAATAAAAAAGGCAGATAAACAATTCAAGAAATCACTTTGTAGACAAGTCAAACACACCGGACTCACATAAGATACTGATTGAAGCAGATGGTTCAACACCTCTACTACTGAGCGAGCACCCTCATGAAAACACCACACAGACGGATAGTGATCAAATTCAAAGATGGAGAGAAAAGCCTCTACATGGAAGACACCTGAACGAGGTCACCCAGGAACATGTCGACGTTCCTGCGTCGAACTACTGGCAGACTTCTGGAAGATAATATTCCTGAAACATAAGGTTTTCTTCTTGCCATTCAAGATCAAGTACCTAGTGGAAACTAGAAACTATCAGAAATATATCATGAAGGATAGGAGCCTCACCGACAATAGATGCCGCTACGGATTCCAAACATCAGAAACAATCCAACATATTACAGGAGGCTGCCAAATGTTCGCCGGAAATGAATATAAGAGTCGACATGATGCAGTTTGTAAAATACTACATCAGGAGCTCGCCATCAAATTAGTAATGAAATGGGGCCATAGCTCTTGGGGATCAGCAGGGCAGTTTGGAGGGCTTTCTTCATATCTACCTTCATTGGCCAATAAGGGCAAAATATTCTATATCCCACCGAATCTGGATACCTCGACAGAGAGGCATCAGTGTAGATTGTAGATTGAAGGGAAGGTGACATTCTGCTGCAACCTTAAGGTATATTGTCCCCATGAACCCCAGTATCTGAGAGGGCTTCAATGGGGCTAAATCCACGCTGCTCTAATAATTCATCTGTCCAAGAAATTCTTAGTGCAGGTTTGGAATTGTGAGAACAGGAGTTTTCTCCTCTTTCCACAGAATCTACACTCGTCAGTTTTTGTTGAGTCAATTCATATCACCTGCTGCCAAAGGCGACATGTCCTGTTAGAAGCCAAGTCGTAACTTACTCTTTTTGGGATTCAAATACTTTTCGGACCTTGCAGTTTTAAAGTTCCTACAGAGCTTTTCAGAATGATCGATTCCCGGAAGATTTCTCCAGAGTGCTTATCTTTTAGTAGCTTCCTTCTCTTAAAACTTCTTCTGATAGGTTCCTTTATTTATACCATTCAAGGGTTCTGGACCAGTAATCGCGGTTGTTTCCCTTTCTGGCTAGAATGTTAGCCTTTCCATTTTCTTAGGTTCCTGACGAGAACCCATACTAAATAGTAGTTGTTTCGCCTACTTCATTCAGCTTTTAGTCGATGATATAGGACTTCATTGCTTCAATAGCATTAGCAGGAAAAGAAAATTGCGGAAAATTCTCCGATATCAAGGTAGTTAATCTGTGGGAATTGAAAATCGCGCATCTTGGAATATCAAAGCAATTTTAAAGGATTAATATTTATTTTTATTTCTTTATAGCGAAATGTGAAAGCTTACCCTCGTATATTGACGTGAGTAGACGTGTTCTCGATGGATAATCACGCGGTGTGTTATTATTCCATCGTGATTATTGTGATGCGATGGGTAAAGAGTGAAGGAATATTGAAATTAAGACAGGAAATAAGTCGATTGCCTGTGGATTAGAGTTATTTGAGAGCGTTGGGTGTCTGATCATCAATTATATCTAATCAATACGAAGATCATGAGATTTCTACATATCCGAATGGATGTTCAGGGACACGAATATTCTGTCCGGTTGGGATGTGAAAATGATGATGAGAAAAAAGGAGATATTCGATGCGAATCTGTTTGCTTATAAACCTTGGTTTGAAAAAATGGTATTGCCTCTAATTTATAACATTTCTGGTATTCGTTTTACTGAATAGTCTCTGATGGGATGGAAGTGGATCCAAACCAGTTTCATGGAATATTTTTTTCATTTTCAAAGATTCCTGAGAACATTTTATTGCCTGTTTAACATTTCTGTTAAGTTCTGAATGTGATAATTACGGATGTGTAAATGATTACTTTTTTCACCGTTAAGAAGATCACTGGATCTGGATGCAAATAAATATTGTATTGGATGCATTATCTTCAATAATTATGTTTCAGACGAAGTAAATTCGCATTCACAGTTGTACAAAAAATGTTGTTTGTATTTCGTGCGTATAATATTCGTGTTTTATGGCACATTTAAGTAAATTTTTGGCCTCGACCTGCTGTCTCGGCCAAAAATTGACACTCTCATGTGCCATGAAAAAAACCGTCAAAAAAACTTAACTTTTCTTCATCACTATGGATGCCTAAATAATTACTTTTTTTCAGCTTAAAAAAATAGTAGTCTCTGAAGTAACGACACAGAAAGATCACTGGATGCATAGAAATATTATATTGAAAGCATTACCATTAATAATTATATTTCAGACGATGAAAATTCACATTCACAGTTGGACAAAAAATGTTTGTTTTTGTGCGTAAAAGTTTTTTTTTGTTATTTTCTCTTTTGACGTAGAATTGCTGATAATAGTTATTTTTGTATAAAGGGCCTAAAATTCGTGTTTTTATGGCACATTTGATTGGAATTGAAACTCTCATGTACCATGAATAAAACACTCATTTTAGGCACTTTATACAAAAATAACTATTATCAGCAGTTCTTTATCGAAAAAGAAGAAAAGGAAAAAAAGAATTTTCACTTATTTAAAAAGTACTGTTCTTGAGAAGTCCATTCGAACCGCCAATGTCTTCTACACAAAACAGTTACTTCTGGTCATACGTTTTAAAGTCGACTGATTTCCAGAAAAATCAACTTTTATGTTGAATGGCATGGTCAATTTCTTGATTGTTAGTAAAGAAGTTCAAGAAAAATTATTAGAACATTTTTTAATAGGTCGACTTTGAAGCGTATGACCAGGAGTAACTTTTTTGTGTAGAAAACATTGGCGGTTCAAGTGAACTCCAAAACCGTATCGTAAAAGTGGTAGGGAAAATATCGAAAAAACGTTTTTATTATAGTGCTATCCACATTGTAAACTTTTTGACAGTGAAGTAAAGAAGTTTAAAAAGATTTATCTCAAAAATTAACCGGTCTAGTTTCAAGCGTATGTCCTTTTTTGCATAAAAACCATTGGTGGTTCAAATGGGAGCCTGAAAAATCGTATTTTTTCCATTTGCGTAGAAGTGGGGAGGAAAGCATCTACTAATGCTTCAAGACCTTCACATATCAAGAACTATTAGGAAATTCCGCAAAAAACATAGCTTATTATGTTTAGAAAATGCTCACGAAAGCTATTTTCTGTACGGTAAAAGATAGGTACCGGAGTTATTCGCGAAAAACTTGTTGTAGTTCATATTTTGGTACGAGTAATAATTTCCGGAAGTTTGTTACTTTTATTCAGTAACATACTATATACACTACGAAAACAAGCAGCAGTCCAGAACTTTCAAGACATTCGACTTAACCTAAACATTGTATTCCTAGCTAAATTAATTATCATTTCGCACCTGCCAATCCCGTCAAATCAAACCTTCCCCACATAGCCAGAACCCAAAAAAAATTACACCAGGGCCAGTACAGAAAAAAATCGCTGAAGTTGATTCGCAACAACACAAACAACATCCCGCTTCAGACTTCCAGGTACAGTCTCAGTCGTTAGATCAATTTTCCAAGAAGCTAATAGTCTAACAAAATTATAAAGCTATCAGGAGCATCTGAAGGCAACTGCACATCGTAATTTTGCACCCGATCATGTCGTAGCGATTAGAGAAAATTTACAGCCCGACACTGGTCGCTCGTGTGCCATCCACGTCCATATTAAAACATAAAACGGGTTTATACCGACTTATCTGTCCGGCGATTAGCGTTGTAATTCAAAGTTAATTACGTACAACTATTAGATTAGAATCAATAACGAAAAGGCTCAGTTGTTAATTTTATCAACTGTTTAATTATACTAGCCGGAATCTGCTGTATTTCATTCTAATGGATTCGTAGGCCGGTAGATTGATATGTCGATTACTTTCCTAATTCGTTTATGATTCCTCTATACAAGTCCACACGTGTCATACCACCTCTGCTAATTGATATAAGTGGAGTTGATTTGTCCAATGAAACATTTTTTCATGTTGTTTTTTTAAGGTAATCGAATTCGGGTAAGATCCATAGAGATAGGATAGTATACAGTTGCCATCATTGAAATAAACAGATGCGCCATATTACTACCACCTAACGTCAAATCGTTGAAATTTTCTGGAGGAATTGGGATTCTTACGCCTGTTTCTAGTCAAATTGTGATTTTTTTCTGCTTAATAATATACAATAAAATGGTATCGTGCACTGTAAGGCTTTCTTCAAGCAGGCAAGAGACAGATAAGAAGAAAATTAGAGGAAAAACATATTACAGTTAGAGATGAGTACTGAACAGATCCGCATGCGAAATTTTTGCTTGTCTGTCTGGACTCTGGAGTCTGGGTAATCTGATATCTTTTTATATGTGTATATTATCGCCTGAAGAAAAATTGTTTATTTGATATTCAATTGACTTCATTTGAACAGGGTTCCGACAGACCCAACACGTCATTTTTTTTGGGTGAAATTTGTAAACAGAAAAAACTGGCAACTTAATTCAATCCTGAACTTTCCGCCATATTTGTCCCCGACTTAGCCCAGTGGTACTATTCCTTACTCAATTGTATTTCATATCGTCTCTTCTCTATTATATCTCGATGGGTAAGATCAATCAATATTCAGTTATTAATGCAAGTTGAGTCTAGTTGGATAGTTAAGAATTTAATAACCCAAGAAATATACACATATTAAAAAACAGTTAACCAATAACAAAAAAATAAGCATAAACCTATATAGAAAATATATATTTTTATCTTCATGTATTTTTTATAGGTTGGCATATGCCATATCTTGAATTACTTTAGGATTATTCAGTATTCTTTTACTTGTTGTTGAATTCTGAAAGTTGTTTGGGAGCTGGTATATAAATTACGTACAACTATTAAATTAGAATCAATAACGAAAGGGCTCAGTTGTTAATTTTATGGACAGAATCTGCTGTATTTCATTCTAATGGATCCGTAGGCCGATGGATAGATCTGTTGATTACTTTCCTAATTCGTTTATGATTCCTCTATACAAGTCACACGTGTCATATCACCTCTACTAATTGATATAAGTGGAGTTAATTTGACCAATTAAACTATTCTTTCATGTTTTTTGAAGGAGATGGAATTCAGGTGAGATCATTGATGTCGTGTGCCAATTACAAACATTTACTATTGGTACAATCACTATTCAATTCTGTCCAACTCCAACACTAGTTCTATCAAAGAACCAGAAGTTTTCGAATGTCGAGAACTGGTATACGGTATAAGATTCTGCACGTCACAGGCTGCCTACTTCATTGAGTTTTCTTCGGCACATCCAGCTTTGAGTGCAGTGCTTCAATATCAGCTTGAATATCAGATTGGATCACTAACAATGGGTTTCATAAAGCTTGATCGGGCAATCAAATCGCTGATTTTGAATTAAGTCGATGGTTTACCACAAAAATGAACTGAAAATTGCACAGAAATTATGACAATTCAAAAATCAATTTGATTGGAGTTTTGTGAAACCCGACTCAAGTCACATACTTTTTCATATTCATCTTTGCATCACCTATCCTCATTTTGGAACCATCTGTATACCATTTGACGGTATTTACTCTGAAGTTTGGATAGTATGTTCCTTTTTACATTCTTCCTTCTCGCGAAGCATCGAGTTGAAGTTCTTTTCGATGCTCAATTTCTGAACATAACATCACTGTAGGTTCGCTCAGGCTTGTTCAGAAAAGACCAAGCTATCAGATTTTTAATAATATCATCTCCAGTGCCTTTCCCAGATATTCTAAATATAGCTTCATGAGCTACCCTATTGATCACTAGAAGTAGAGTAGTGAGATCTGTGATGACCTAAGTGATACATGTACAGGCAAGCCTGTGTAAGTTACTCCTGCTTGCCTGCCCTGTCTCAGTGAACCCGACTACTGCCCCATATGTTATTGCTCTCACCATCGTAGAATACATCCATCGCAGTATTTTAGAGTAGGGAGCCTAATGGAGTAGAGAACTGGTATACAGATTTTTCGTATTGTTTTTCATAAAGTACAACGTCTAGCACGCCTATGCTTTTTGAAACGCCGTTGGTGATAATAGAATATATATTGATTGACTGTTAACTTTATCAGGTTATTTCCCTTCTATGATCTTGGAATCTGCCTGATGTAATGAAATTTATTTAGCCTACTTTTCTGTATCTGTGTTATCGAAAAGAATTCTGATCTGAACTCATCGGATATTTCTTGTAAGTCATAATTCCTTCAATTTAAGCAGGGATCTCACTAGGAATTTAATAAGGTGATTTGCGGGATCTGAATTTGTTGCATTGCTTGCCTTCATTTTGTTTCATAGCACATGTTCTGTTTTTCGCTTTTCATTTCTCCAGAGCAGGATTCCTTCTCAGGTTTACTGGTGATTATTGACATAATGTGAATATCTTGTTAATTTTCTTAAGAAAAGAGAAGGAGTTCTGTTAAATTTTTATGCACATTTTCATTTACGTTAATTTTATATAGCTCCTTGGGTTGGACCTCATTATTGCTTGTACCACATTCCTTGGGTTGGACCTTATTGCGGCTGTACCACAATTTTGCCCTGAACTATAATCTTGCCAGAAGCTTAGATTAAATAAGATTTTAGAAGGGGCGAGCACCTTGACCTTAAGATCTATTGTGCATCCCCGCGCTGTTTACCAGTCAGGCAGCAAAGTCTCAATGAACTTCACCACCTTTCAGGGGGCCACATCCATGCCGTAACCATTTCTGGTGAACAGCTTCACACTCATATAGCAGGTGTCTGGCTGTCTCGGTGGCTTCCTGACAGAAGCGACATGTACTATCGGGCGCCTTTCCCATGTTTTTTAAGTGATACCTCACGGGACAGTGCCCAGTGAGAGCGGCCGTCAGTTTCATCAGTTCCAATTTTCTGAATGAGAGGACTTTCTTGGTCCAGCTCGTCGAGTGAGAGAGAAGTGACCTAGCTTGCCTTTGACCATTGGTCGTACGCCAGGACATAAGCTTCCTTTTTTGTTCCCAGTCCTTAATAGCCATTGCCTGATGGCTGTCTGGGAAGCCGCTAAACGGTTCTGGTCCAGTAAAGGGGTTGTCTCCCCTTCCCTGGCCAGTTCGTCTTCCGCCGTGAATCCCGGAGTGACCAGATGCCTGAAGCTTAACTTTGGACTGAAATACAACCTCTGGCTGAAGCTGAGTAATTTTTGGCTGATACATTCGGCTTTACCTAAACTTGCATGGAAGTTAACTTATGGCAGAGACATGGAAGCAAACCGAAGTTCATTAAGGTCGACTTGAGAGCATATCCTATTACCGAGAACATCAGGCACTACAGAAGACAAGCTGGCGCATTGGAAGCGGATCCACTATTTGAACCTTTCTTTTGAGATAAGTAGTTATAAGTTTGTGTAGTTTGAGGGATTGTGATTGGAACTGTAAATTTAGATTTGTATATATCTTGTTCTTCTTATAATATATTGTTGAAAACCTAACTAGGAATTTTGTTGCTGGGGTAATCAAGCCTCCCCTGAGAAATCAGCCTTAGAACTTCATGCTAGAATACCCATCAGGTAAAAGTTATAGTTACAAAAGAGCGTAGGCTACTTCTTTTTCCTACAAAAATGAGAATGAAAAATTTTTATGGATTCTTCATTCGACAAAAAGAAGTTGGCAAGACGACATCTATATAAAATCCATTTCTTCAGTCGAACTTTCTTGAACCTATGGCCTAAATAGTATTGGCCATCAGTTCCTATCATGGATTCCTGACCGCTTTCTCCTTCAAAACAATAACAATTACAAAATGTCCTGGCCGGAGGATGAGGATCTACGACAAGACGAAGGCCGATTATCCCTGAGGTAATCCCCCGACACTCGCCACGTGTGCACAGTTCGATTGGGCCGTAAGTTGTGTTCGTCAGTGCGGATTACGGACGGTTTCACGCGTCACTAGCACGTAATCTGCTTAGCTCTGACATTGATAAGGATGAATAGAACGCGCCCTGGCGAGTCCTTGCTCGGAGATGGGACCGGCGATCGAGAGGGCCGTGACGTAGCTGTCAGGTCTGACGTCGCGCTAGGCGGCTAGATTGAATTGATTGTGGAATGTAGAGTGATTGGACGGTTGGTTTTTATTATCATTCGAGATTTTCTGGAGTGGTGTTCGATGTGGGAGGTATGCTCCGGTCAGTTTATAATGTTAGTTGGATGGACATGAAAACTGTCAGATCTTGGTTATGTGTTGCGAAAATTTTGACGTCAGTGTAATTTTTTGGTCAGATAATTAAGCGTTATAATTATTTATTTATATCCTGGAACATAACTTATAAAATGAAAAAGTCAAAACAATAGAATATAAATTTGAAAGTTAATCTATAACTTGCTCAGTTTTGTACACATATAGCTATTTAATAGGGTCTTTGAGTTTTATATTCAAATGGGACAACAAAATTCTTCGTTTATTGGAATTATACATATGTTCTATTTAAGTATAGAATACAAAATAGTTTGAATGTCAAACGTGGCTTTCCAGAGGGGCGTATATTTCATGACTATGCTGCATAGATCGTAGAATGTTTGAGCAATCGGCTGGGTCAGATTTGTGACTCATTTGTAAGAACCATCATTTTGGAAATACCCATAAGAAGATTCTAGAGTCAAATCGTACGATTATGAGGGCCAATTTACTATACTCTGCTGAAAATGAGCATACCTTCAAATCATTCATTATATACTGTTCCAGAACCCTTCTGTGGTATAAGCAAATGCTTCAAGATTCTTCCCTCTCTGAAAACTCTATCTCATTAGATAGAATTTTTGGAGAGGGAAGAATCTAAAAGAAAAGTAGATACTCTGGAGGTATATAACAGGAACGGAATATTCTGCAAAGTTTTTTAGGATATCATTAAGAATAAGTCACTCTCTTTCGAGGAGCACTGGCGAGTGTGTATTCTGTAAGGAAAAAGTGAAACTCCTTTTCACTTTAGTTACAGAATGCCTCACCATTGCGAATCTGAACATAGACTGTTTTGGACAAGATAATTATGGGGAAAACGCGAATCTAGCTTCCAGTGGCGACTGCTCAGAGGAGGCAGTGGAGGCCAGGCCTCCCCGAATTCCACTGCATTTGATTTAATTTTAAATTCAAGTTCAAATAACAAACAATCACAGTTCTATATCTTTTCCATCATTCTCCAAACATCGAAGTAATAAACATATATTTATGACCCAGCGATCTAAAACATTCATACATTATCCGCAACACACAATACAGCGTAACGGATAGCAGACAAACCGCTTAGCGGCTCGCCTCCACGAGTCGAGATTAGTTAGAAAGTAACATTTCAAACTTCTTCAAACGAACGGTGCGAAAACCATTCAAAATTCAAGCTCTAGATCACGTGTCGGAGGCCCACCTCCGCGGCATTATTTTCGCTTCTAGGCGAACGAGCGAACGAGCTTATCCGAAACTGAAAGTCCGATCGGCCCGAATCAACCCCAGCGATCGTGGGTAAAGATCAGCTGTTGCTTTGATCCCCTCCCTTTTCATTAAGTAAATTATCAATCCTCTCAACGTGCGGTTTGTGGTTTTCTGATATTTTTCGGAAATTTGTAATATTTCAGCAAGAGATGGAAACGGAAACAAGAAGTGAGAATTATAATGCAAGTAGTGAACTTAAAGAAACGCAAGATCCTGTAGATTTCATTTTGAATAATAAATTTGGTAAAATGCTTCATGATGATAAAATTTTCATAACTCAAGTAATTAAGACACCTCGACCAGCAATGCCAAATTTAATTATTAATTCTGCTCATAATCGTTCGTTCTGCGTAGAATGGTATAATAACTGCCAGTGGCTGACAGGTAGCCCAGATCGAAATTTATTATTTTGTTGGTTGCGTGGTCTCGGGCCTCCTCTGATTGAAATATCACAAGCCGCCACTACTAGCTTCTTGAAGCACTGTCAGATAGTGGACTTCATTGAAGCCCCTAAATAATCCATAATATACAATCATGGAGACAGTTCTGGTCTACTGAAACCGTACTCTGCTAGTCCGAACCTTTTTGTTTTTTTTTATTTGGGACAAATTCAAATACCCAAAACTCAACAAAAATTTCTTTGAATATATCCTTTACGAAATATTCTGCTGGTTCGAAACCGAAATCCCACATGGTCCATTAGATTATTTCTACAATATCCCAGCATAAAATTCAGGTTTATCATAACGTAACATATGAGCCATCGAAAAACCTATTATGCCACAGAGAAACATCACCCAAGAGTGTCCATTTGTTACGTAAATGTCATCGTCTCGATGAGAACACAAAGCACGGAGATCTGTGGTCTGGACAATGATGCCAATCGATCAGTTCCATTACCTGAGCTTGTCACCCGCTTATCTAAATGAAATCTGTTGGCAGGAACGACTCTGTACCCTATTATGATTGATAACCGCGTTATAGGGGATTTATGAAAATATTTTCGGTCATTTCACATTCAGTGGTCTTTATTTGAGAAGGAATGGCTGGAAATTTATCGTGACTGAAACGAATATTTGATCATTCTTAGAGGAGATTTTGAAGAATGTACCTATGGGTGATATTTCGATTTGAAGTGATGGTATCTGTCTACTTAAATGGAAGACACAAAATTTTAGACTTAAATACTGAAATTGAATGGGATTCACTGGCGCAGCTAGGGGGGGCTTTGGGATTACAGCCGCTTCCCGAAGAATAATTTCTTCGTTATGCCTTTCTTCTTCATTTTTTTGCAACTTTCGTATTTGTTGTATCATCAAGAATTGTTCAGTTCAGCCCCCCCATAACAAAATCCTGGCTGCGCCACTGAATAAGTGTTATGTTAGAGTTTACTCAAGGATAGCGACTGCATACAATTGCGAACATTTTCCGATTTTTTTAAAGTTTCATATTCGTTAGAAGTTTTCTATTGTTTAAAAGGTTCCGAGGAATATTTCATTGATGTAAGGAAACCTTTCAATGATTAATATATTAGGTTTGAACAATACATCTATAACTGTGTCAATAATATTACATCGAACAGTGATTGACATGAGCTTCAACCATAATATTATATAACATCATTGAATGGTTTACTTACATCAATTTAATATTCCTTGGAACCTTCTAACAATAGAAGACATCTAACTACTATAAACAGAACAAAATCGAAAAATATACGCAATTATGTGCAGTCGCTATCCTTAAGTAACATATACACTTATTGACACTACTGCGAAATCTCGCGCCAAATAACTTATGATGCCGTTTTCAGAATGATAACCTGAGGACTCAAATAGAAATAACACAAACAATAAAACAGAGAATAATACTAATTGATTAAAATCAACCAATATTAAACCATACTTCGGACTAATCCCGTCAACGCACAAAGAACATGCATGGTGGTAATATCAAACGGAGCATCCATAGATAGCTATTTCGTCCTATTTAGGGCTCTTCAGTATGGAGGAGCTCAGTCTGAAAGGCATTCTGGGTTCCCTTACTTGAAGAAATGTCGCCTAGTTCTGAGTATAACAGAAACAAGACGCCATCTCTTGGGATCCTTACGAACATCTACCTCCGATGCATGAACGTTGAACGAAGTTACGAGATGTTTATCCGTTTTTCATCAAACTGGTGGCAGTCCAACTTTGTGGATTTTACCTTCAGTCAATGAAGTGGAAACGCTCGATTAATCGCCATAAACCAGACGTGGTGATAATAGTACGAAATGAAAATTATCGCGTTAATCGCAGGTATAATATAAACAATAAAAGCAGAGAATAATACTAATTGATTAAAATCAACCAATATTAAACCCATACTTCGGAACTAATCCGTCAATGCACAAAGATTAATCGAGCGTTTCCACTTCATTGACTGAAGGTAAAATCCACAAAGTTGGACTGCCACCAGTGAAAAACGGATAAACATCTCGCAACTTCGTTCAACGTTCATGCATCGGAGGTAGGTGTTCGTAAAGGATCCCAAGAGATGGCGTCTTGTTTCTGTTTTACTCAGAACAAGGCGACATTTCTTCAAGTAAGGGAACCCAGAATGCCTTTCAGACTGAGCTCCTCCATACTGAAGAGCCCCAAATAGGGCGAAATAGCTATCTATGGATGCTCCGTTTGATATTACCACCATGCATGTTCTTCGTGCGTTGACGGGATTAGTTCCGAAGTATGGGTTTAATATTGGATGATTTTAATCAATTAGTATTATTCTATGCTTTTATTGTTTATATTATACCTGCGATTAACGCGATAATTTTCATTTCGTATTAGAAATAAAACATTCTAGAATATGGGGACACAGATAATGGGATTTCATGGGATAAAGCCTCTATATTTATAATATCAAAAGAAGGAAAACAGACTATAAAAATTGAAAGAAGCAGCTTTCATGTCAATAACAGTTGACCGCATGAGTCAAACGTCTGTCGATGTCAAAAACATCTTGGCTCCAACAATAAGAGCTTCGCTAAAAAGACCGAATTACCTTTTTGACAACTGATTAAATCGAAAGTCACCGATTGTTTTCTGAGAGATGTCAAAGAGTGAATAAAGTAAAGTCAAAGTTTTTCCTGACGACGGCTGGTGGTTTTCGCTTAGGTCAAATATTCTCCTGCAAATCTTGACCTTGCAAACGGGACCCCTAAGCCGCCTAGACTCCTAGACAATGGCTGTATATTATAAATAATTCCAATAATCACAGACTAATAGAAAAAGCCACATAATCAAAAACCGGCATTGTCTAATAACTTCGCTGATTATTCAATTTCCTGCAGAAAACCTAGAAATTCCTGACAAATTTTCACGTGCTTCGTGGATCCTCTTCAGCAGGCAGCCAAGCTTGACCCAGGTGAGAAGCCTGAGGCGATGAGCAGAAGCGGCTCTCTCGCATAGTTACTTGCCACCACACGGATATGGTAATTGGTTGCTGATGGTAATTTTATTCGAGTCTTTCACAACTACTCCTTATATTTCGGATGCCGCCCTGTAATTGTGGAGCCGCGTCCACTTTGCTCCTCTAATAACTTCCCCCCGACACGTTCTCGCTCGCTCGAGAACGTATTCTAACGCGCATTTGCCCCCGCCCGACTGAGGTTCTGCTCCGGCTCCGGCAGAACAAGCGAAATTTAATTCATTTTTTGGTCTGTCACGACCATAGATAAAATACACGACTTGACTCTTTCTGTTGCAATTGTTCTTGTTGTCTTTTATACTTTGAACTTCATCGTAACTGAAGTAGTTGTGCTATAGTTTAATTGTCAATTATAAGTTCAGTGCACCCCATTTTGGGTGAGACAGCCAGTTTTCTCACTTGTTATTTAAAAATACTTATTTACACTACTGCAAAATCTCACACCAAATATCTTATGATGCTGTTTTCAGGATGATATCCTGAGGAAATTGAACTTTAACCAAATAAAAATAAAACATTCTGTAATAAGTATAGTCCGTTCACGAAAGGTTGAGCCGTCGGTTGGCCATGGAAATTTGACATATTCCACTGTGTATATTAAAATTTTAGGTTATGTTCTTTATTTACTTGTCAGATTAATACGCAATGTTTGTCAATATTGCATAGAGTTCTCTGATAACTCGCAAGCTCGTCGTACGAGACCGGGTACATTCGGCAACGTTGACTTTATTTTACTTATGACAGTAATACTGCCAACTTCAGATAATAAGAAACGCCTACTATGTGCTCAACCTTTCGTGAAACGGACTATAGAGACAGATGAAAAACCTTAGATAGCACCAATAGTTTATAACATACGATATACAAGGCATTAGACAGAGAATTCTTCCTCCAGTTGCACAGATGAATAGGCGAGATAATCAAGTGCGATAACTGAATGAATTCAACTATCTTACTGCAATAATCTAGTCTTGTCTCTCTCTTATCGCAGTATGGTAGGGAACCCGCACTACACGTATAGAATTTTTAATTTGTCAATCTGCCCGTAATACTCGATTCAAGTATTTACTGTTGCCTACCATACTAAAGAATTACGCTCCTCTAAACGATAAGAGAGAGACAAGACTAGAATAATGAAGTAAGACAACTGAATTCAGTGTGTTGCAGCAAGTGATTGTCTCGACTATTCATCTGTGCAACTGGGAGAAGAATTCTCTGTCTGATGCATTGTATATCGTATATTTCAGATGTGAATTTCCAAACCTGTATATGTGCCCAGTGTCAATCAATATCAGGGTGTCAAATAGTGAACCTCTCAACCTAGGTATTTTCAAATAAAAAAAACCAAACTAAGAGAGTAAATAATCTGAATAAAGGGTTTTTCCAATAAGAGGTGTTATTTTGAATAGCCCGCTATTTCGGTAGACGAAACGTTTGAAGCTGTCATTTTTTGACATTTGACAAGTAGAAACTACGCCATTAATGAAAATGGAACGATACACCCTTCAAAAACGCATTGAAATTATTGAAATTTACTATAAAGATGGTGAAAATTTGGCAGAGACGGTTCGTGAAACTCGAACATTTTTGGTGAAAAATTTCAAGCTGTTGGGACAAGTTAGTGATGTGAAGAAAAAAACCGTGCACGTCGCTCGAGAACAGCCGAGAATATTGCTGATGTAGCCGAAAGTGTTAAAGTAAATCCAGGTTTGTCCATTCCTCGTCGTTCTTTGGAATTAGATTCCGCAAACATTATTACACAACGTATTTTGCATAAAAAGATTTGTTGATCCGGACAACGTTTACTTTCAACAAGACGGCACTGCGTGCCACACAAGCAGTGAAACCATTGATCTTTTGCGGTAAAAGTTTCGGGACCGTGTTATCTCTCGAAGAGGTGATCACAATTGCCGCCGAGATCTTGTGATTTAACACCTTGCGACTTTTTCCTTTGGGTTCACGTGAAAGAGAAGGTCTACTACTACACTTTACGATTTGGTTGTGGATAATTTAATTGGAAGGATATGGTCCTGTAAGCGTGGTTGTGGTGGTCATTTGCCTGATGTTATTTTCCACTATTAACGGCATAGCTTCTTCTTCATAATGAAATAAATATCCGATCATTCATATTGACAAATGGCATTTTCTTTGAATATCAAAATAACACCTTATCGGAAAAACCTTTATAAATGTATACCGAATTCAATCCGATTATGTCGAACTTCTTGTCAAATAACAAAAAATCAGTTATATGTAGTTACATTCTAGCATCAACAAATGGTATTTTATTAATTAACCATGGGCAATTTGAATACCAAATAAAAGAAGAGATCATTCTATGTAAATCCTTCTAATATTTACCGATCCATCATTGCCTGGGAGTCCCCGTGATAGGTGTAATTTATCTTACCAGGAGGCCATGTTTAAAAGGGTGAGATTAAAAGTGACAAGGGAAGAAGAAGGGACAACTTTTATGTTTACATGGCTCTATGCGGAGGTCTTACTGTGATGACCGATCACTCTGCCACTCTGACAGATGCAGAATAATAAGGAACAGACAATGATTTCGTGTTTTATTCGATGTTGGATATCTGACGAGCATAAGAAAACGAGGTAGATTGATATTGTCGCTCGATCAATGACAATGACTTTGAAGACTCTCACGACACTGGTTTTATTGGCGCATTATTTCACAGCTTCCGAAGATCTCAAGGAATTTCGTCCCCTGTTCCAAAGTTCAGAGAATGCATCACTAGGTATTCTGGTTATGGAAGTAGGGAAAAACCCGGATAGATGCCTCACTTTTTGAAATTGCCTCATATTTTTGAAAATATTGATTTTATGTGAGTAATTTTCATGAATGCAGATAGCCCTATTATTTGATTCGAAATACATACTGAAACTTTTCTCTGACATAGCATACCCAAATTTTCCAAACAAACGATTTTTGTGGAACCCTTTCTTTGGAGATAGATGCCTACAAGCATGGACAGTTGCCTCACCATGAAAATATTGGGTCGGATAGATGCCCTTCATACTTTGTGAACCAAAAATCCAACTAAATACATTGAGATTTTCCATGCCTAAAACAGCAACTTTATCTACGGAACATGGATCGAATTAACAACATTTGTGCATTTTTAATTATATTTCAAAAGCATATATTAAAAGAAAACTTGAATTCTTCTTATCAACATACAGCATTATTCCACACATTCATGATAAATTAATAAAATATTAAGTCTCAACAAAAATAATCAAGAATCAAGTTTAAAATTAAAATAATACTATGATTCGAAAATTAGCTAAGTAGATAAGGTTTTAGTTTAGATATACCTCGAAAAATCAGAGCAACTATCCATGATTTTTTTTTATAAATTAAGAAGAAAATAGCAACCGTTTATACTCAGATGTACACTCAATGAAAAAAATAACACTTCAAAAGTTATACAGCGGCAAATACCTCTAAAACCTCTAAAACTTTGGCGTGTTTGTGAAGTTCGCTGCGGAGATGATCGCACACAAAAGCGAAAAACGACCTCACTTTACAATAACCCTTACAAAACTAAGGTTCAAGGTGACTGTAGAATCTACTCAAGAAATTAAGTTTTGTTACGTGTTTCCGAAGTAAGGT
>CM024247.1:24640678-24721936 GCA_013421045.1 Propylea japonica | reverse complement strand
AAAACTCTGGCGGAATCTCCCAGGGATGGATCATTCCATTGAGTTCCTTCGTAAATTGAGACAGCGGAATCAAAAAGATTCTGGATCTTGGTAAGAAGAAATTACACCTCCTCCCTGGCTTTCTTACATGACTCTGTCGCCTCAGGAATCAACTGTGAGAATGGGATTATCGCACACTGACGAGTGAAGGTTCTGTGGGGAGGAAGAAGAAACCCCTGTCACCTAGTCACGGAATGTCTTGGCGTTGCGAGCCTAAGGAGAAAATGCTCTGGGCGAGAAACTTGTAAGAGTGAGGAACTGGCCTCGTTGAAGCCTTCACAGATATTGGATTTAATCAACTGGAACTGGAAGGCAGCTGTGAGGGTATGGTCCGAACAGCTCTGTAAGGGGGCACAATTGACCTTAAGGTCGCAGTGAACTGTAGCCCTTTTTTAAACTTAACAACCACTTCCTTGCATTTTACTTTGAACGAGGTCTAAATTAGCTCCGAAGTATAAGTTTAATATAAGTTGATTTTAATCGATAAATATCATTCTCTGCTTACATTATTTATTAGTTCATGACGATAAAACGCGTTAAACCTCTGTTTATAAAAAGGAACCTTCAAACCATCAGTATTCTTCCAATCTTGGTATGTGGTAAGTTCTTCAACACATACATATGAAAAAACTAAATTCTTTTATGTTCCAGAGTATATCTGAAAGGGCTACGAGATAGATTACGCTCCTGCTTCCCGATCAAACAGGATTTGTATCGAGTGGACATACCCTCCTCTCCATCGGGCAAGAAGAGGTGCGGGAACTTTAAGGAATCCCGGATATCGTATAGTTCTACAACTAGAGGAATTAACCTGGACGCGAATGCCATTTGTCTTGGTTTGACTTGCACCCTCATGCCACTACCCCTACCCTTATTCTTGAAGCTGCGGTCAACGTCGCTAAACAAGCAGCCAACTTTAAGCACTATCCCCATCAAATCGTTCGAAGTGAGGGGTTGGTATTAGTTGCTTACCTGGGGTAGCAGTAGCTGGATAGTTTCGATATATATTGAAGGCCATTTTCGTTACAATATAAGTTTCATTGCTGTTACAAGTTCAATTACAAGTTAGGAATACAACGTTTCAATGCTTGCCCTCAGTGAGGGCCCATTGTTTCTTAATTGTAATTAAAGTGGCCTGGTGGGATTTGATAGATTGTTGATTTCAGGAACCATGTGCGAAAATGTATTCTCAATTGACCGCATTTGTTATAACAAGAACAGATGTAATTGAAGCGGAGGCTGTTGTTGCATAGCACTTGCTCTAATGGTTCCTTGATAAGAGAATATGCAAATTGATGACTTATTGCTGTTGCATTCATTTCAATTCTGAACAGGTGAGTTTCGGACAAATACAGCGTGTCTGTAAACAAATGAGGGACTTAGATAGATGATTCCTCGATGAAAATAAGCAGGGGTAATTCCTATAATTTTTTTTCGATATCGACCTCCCTTCCAAGATACAGTCTTTGGAAGGCGATGACAGTTTTTAATTTTTTTACTGCTTCTTTAAACACTGAGTCATTAAACTATACATAATATGAAGCACTATGCATGTAGATGTTACTCACACATTTTTTTTTAATTCATAACTTTATTATTAGAGGTTCAAAATAACAACCGCTTATGAATTTCCATCAAAAATTGTTTTCGTGGAATAGATTTTCAGAAAATAAAATTCTCTTATGGTTTTCCATTCGATTTTGCACAAAAAAAGTCTCTTGCAGAATTTCGATATAGTCGATACTTCTCTCAGAGAAAATAAAAACTTACAAGCAGTTAAGATCACTGTTCATTCCATTTCATCGTATGTTCCATATAATGAATATTTTGTTTATGCTCGAAATTGGTTTTGTCAATTATGCTTATTAATCGAAAAAAAAATCTATTTGTGAAATTAAAATATTATGGATATAATTTTCTTCCAGAAATTAGTAATTAAACCTTCAGAAAGACTTATAGAACATCTTTATCTCCTGTCCTAGACATATAATATCTTAGAATATTAATTCTATGGAACACTTATACGATGAAATGGAATGAACAGTGATCATAACTACTTGTAAGTTTTTATTTTTTCCGAGAAAAGTATCGTAGCACCATTGAAATATTTAGGATATGAGGCCTTTTTCACAATGGTAAATATGAAGTACGAATGATATTCAAGAAATTCTTTTTGGCTTGATAACTAAAACCAGTTCGAGAATTTTATATTTTTCAATTCTTCAAGAATTGACAGTTAATGAAACACAAATCGAAAAAAATTTCTAACAAGTATTGACGATCCGATCCTGTTTATTGAACAAATTAACCATCAATTCCTGATTTTTCGAAGGGACCTACCCTGAAAGCGAAACCTGAGTTCATCCTTTATAATTTCAATACAATTTTTTTTGAGAATTTCATATATTTTCAATTCTATAAGAATTAAAATCGAGAAAAAGAAATGGATGCATTACACTAAGTTTTGTTTTCTTTAGTTTTTTAAAGTTATTGGGTGTTTCTATGGCCCTGACTGTGGAAAAAGTATGAAAGATTGCTGCTTCACTTTTTGAAATATTATACAATTCTATCATTTTGACAAAAAAATGCAGAAAATAAATACATAATGCTTATGAGATTCCTAATGTACACAATCAAAAGATCTTCCATAAAATTTCTTGAATGGACGAGCTAAGGTAGATCTCGTTGCAAACTCCAGAAATAGTCTGTCATCATATGTGAGTCCCACCGCCCCTAGCTCTTTCAAGTTCGAAAGCATGGACTCAACAAGCTCCACATGGTCGTCAGATTTCTTTTTGCCCAGAAAATTACCCATAACCGAAACAAAGTAATTCCAAGCCCTGGATTCTACTTCACTTATTGATTTGACCAAATTAGGGTTTTTCACGAGTTGCCTGATCTGTGGCTCATCAGAAATACCGGCTTTCAGTTTTTCCGTACTCAATCCTGGAAATTTTCGCGAGAGAAAATTGAAACAACTGCTATTTTTGTCAAGCTGTAACTTAAAAAAGAAGAAGTTGGAGAAAATTTGTTGCCATATTAAAAAAATACTCTTCCGTTTGAGATAGAAACGAAATAAATCACATGAAACAAATAATTTCTTTCTTTTTGTTGACCAGTGTTATCCATAATCCAATCCTGCTTAATGGGAGAAGTTAACCATCAATTCCTGATTTTTCGAAGGGGCCTAGTCTGAAAGTAAAACCTGAGTTTACACTTCATAATTTAAATACCGAGCAACGTGTAAATGAGTTCATCTAAACTTAAACGAATTAAATCTTGCAGAAATTCGGCGGTGATAACTGAAAAGAGATATCATCTAATAGGGAATTAATGAACCAAACAGAAATGTGGGGGTATCAGAAATAAAATGTAGCGACTAAGACCGTAATATCTCTCGCGAAAAATAAACAACACAAACAAAAACTAATTACGAAAACAGGTTTATCAAACGCAAAATATCTGTGTACTTTTACAGTAAGTACTTGGATGTCTCGAATCCCAGGGATATCTCAAGAATGAGGTAGGAAACATTGATTGCTATTGGTTTAGCGTAGGAGTTATATTGGATTTTGGATAGTACAATAAAATTCAGATTTCTGTTACGAGGATAGGTTGAGTTTGATTATTTTTCCTATTATGAGACAAACCCACCACCATTATTTTTTGACTTGAATAACCTTGGTAGGTGTTTATATTATCTTTTATCCTATTCGACTGGGAATAGGTTTTGTACCCAATAATGGTTTTCGGTTACTAAAATAAAAACTTTTGCCATTTATAGAATTCACTTTGCACATCTTGTGATCATGTGTGAGGTGAAAAAGCTCTTATTGGATTGTTGAACTACTAGATGTGATAGATGTGAAGAATTTTGAAATATTCCATTTCTTTCGCTACATTATTGTACTATAAGAACTGATTATATAAGTTTACATACCAGATATACAGACTCCTTGATATGATAAGTATAAAATCAAGAAAGACTATAACTTTCTGAACTTCTTCGTACCGTTCTGTGGTAAGCCGGAAAAGAAGTTACGGTGAGTGGATTTATAGATATAAACTGATATTCTTTAAAAACTATGTTAATTACAATTGAGAATTATTAATTATTAACAATAAATCTCGATGAACAAACTACGAATAAGAATAAATTTCAATTATGTACCAAAAATATCTAGTTTTGATCTAACGTATCTGAGGAATAAATTAAAAAAATTTCATTCACATATTCAACTCCCAGAATTCATTCGAAAATGAGACTTTGCGGTGGTTCGCTTTAGGAAAACTTTAATTGATTTTTCTATGCCATTCCTAAGCACGATAACTTCCAGAAAGGGCCACTTCAAAGCTCGAAATTATCAAGCTGTATAGAAGATTACAACTGAAAAGTTGAATTCATGGAATGAAATTTATAAACCCATATCTTTGAGGATATTTCAAATTTGTATTATCGTTCTTCCAATATAAAGAAGCATCCAGAAGCTGCGAGTTTCATGAATTCGTTTACAACAGGAATTATTTTGGTCAATGTCAACGACATTATCACATAATGTTCAATTAGTATAATTGATATAAAATTATAAAATCATGGCTGATTCTCAATCATATTCTTAGTACAACTATTTATTAATCTCAACTTAAAATTTCAAAATGATTAATTTATTTCCTTCCGATATGTACCTTCATGCATTAGATGCAAATTAGATCAAGAACTACGAAAATAAAGCTTTGCATTTACGACCAAATGTAGCCTTTTCAATTGAAAAATTTCAATTTTTTTCACTTCTGATTTCATCGACATAGCATAGCTCAAATTCCAACTATATACAGGGTGTCCGGTAAACCTTGTACAGTATTGAAACTGGTGATAGACAAGGTCATGACTGTTCAGAATATCAGAATTTCACCTCAGTAAAAATATCACCATTTTCGAGATAATGGGCATTTTTTAAATATCTATGAAATCACTACCTCACCTCCGTTTTTTGAGTGCTATCGTTATATCGATTGAAATATATTCTGGGAGGATTCTGCACTTCTAAAAAACTTTAAAGGTTTTCAATCTCAGTCTCTGAAACAGAAATAATCAAAAAAATTCAAATTAAGATGAAGTGCTCCTGCGAGAATCTTTGCACTTATTTGTCAGGAGCAAATTGGTCTTGAAAATATTGTTCCCTAACAGTGAAACTGAAAAAGGGAATAAATGAAAAGGACAATGTAACGTTTCGATATCTATATCAGACACCTTCTTCAGACAAACTTGTAAAATCTTCAGAATTGTGTGTTTTTCCATTTGCAGTTTAATTGACATTGAAAGTTGTCAATATATAGAGATGTTGATTCATTTAATTTTGAAATTTCCTGATGTCATTTCTTTCTTCAATAAATCAATCATAAAACGATCTATTCCAACAGAACCATTGGCCAAATTATCTACTTCATCTAACAAAATACATGTGGATTTCTTAATTTTCCTTTTATAGTTATCACGTTATCAGGTTCCATCTTTAGGATCTTTGTGTTTTTCCAGTTCATCATATGATCTCCGCTATTTGAACATACATGATCAGCAATTTATGATCTTGTAATGTCTCTATTTTTGATGTTGTTCCTGTGTTTCCGTTTTCTTATCTCTAAAGGTCTTGATGTCTCTCCTGTTTAAGATTTCCCACATATGCAGGGAATATTGTAAACACAATTTTTCAATTTTTGTGTCTCATTCATTGGTTTCGTTCTCGTTAAAACGGATCTCAAATCATTTTGTGTTTTGAACACAGTTCTTATGTTGAGTTTGGAACAAATTCTCCCTATTTTCTCTGAAAGACCGGGAATATAAGGAATGACGTTCAACAAATTTGGTTGTTCTCGATGGTTTTCTGTTTGTACCTGATCATCATTGAAATTTTGATTAGATATTTTTCGTTCTAAATTTGAATTTGTTCTTTCTATAAAATTTGGTGGGTATTGATTATCTAGTAGAAACAGTTTTTTGAAGGATATTTCATTATTTCTAATTTCAGGTTTAGATGAAATCAAAAAGGGCCTATCATAAAGTGTTATTCGTTATATCACAAATATTCCGAAGAAACCGTGTCCATACATACATAATCTAATCAACATAATTAGCAGTAAAAACATTAAAAACATCCCTACATCCACTAAGATAAGGGAAATAAGCTAAATAGAACCCCTGTCTGCATCCACCATCTCTTATCGCACGGTCAATCCACCTTCTCATAATTATCATCTTAGCGCACTCCCCTCCTCAAAGATAAAGAAATAAACTTCGGTTCTGCCAGAGTTTTTGCAGCCACAGGCTCACATGCGCAAATGAAATCGATTAAAATGCGAAGAAGAAGTATTAATGGCAGGGGGGTGGGGGTGGAAGACGGAGGGACCAGAGGGGGATATTTAAGGGTGGGATGTAAGAAAGTTGACTGCTCTCGTACGTGTACAGCAGACCGAGTGTGTAAAGGCATTTTTCATGTCTTTGAATTTTAATTAATCTGGTCCACACTTTTAGCTTCTTTTCTTCTACCCCGGTTTCGGGGGTTGTTCCTGGGAGAGCACCGGTGGTAGGGGGAGATTGGGATAGCTGGGTAGTTTCTATTGTTTCTTCTTTCGGGAACGAAATGAATTAGATCATTATTCCTCTATCTGCATATTTTTGTTTTAAGTTTGTTTTATTCGTTCTAGCATATAGAAGTTAAGACGTTCAGAGGGGTTGGGGAAGTGGAATATTTTGAAGTGTTGAATTCATTTCGATTCGACGTCAGGAAAAACCAGAAACATTTCACATGTTATCTGAATCTATATAGCTTCCGTGTTTTTCCCATTGTTCGAGGAATTCTTTCTTTCTATTCAGTGTAATGTTTCAAAAAATCTGGTAATTTATCAGTTTTTCCCAAACAAATGTGTTATTGTTCCTGCGTAAATCCCCCTAAAAATGTTTATCAATCGGTTTCAGTTTTTCTTCTTCAGCCGTTTTACTACCAATGGGTCACTGTTATTCCCGAATTTACAGATGATGCCTTTGAATTCTCCCTATGATCTTGGAGTGATATTTTTCTCTGTTATTATGGAAGTTGCATATCTCTTTTCATTTTATTGTCAACCCAATTGCAAATATCTTTCCATGATCAGAGTTTTTTTCGATTGTTTGTTGACACTTAGTGAACATAAATTGTCACAATGCATGTTTGAAATATAGAGCAGAGGAGCTTTCGATTATAAAACTAAAAATGAATAGTTCGAGTATACAAATTTTCGTTGTGAATATAATATACACTCAACAAGTTTGTAAATTCAGAAATATGTTATTCCGAGTCCAATTGATTGAATTCTTTTTTCATTGTAGGCATGCTCATCCTCAATCAATCATCAGTTTTGAATTTCAAGAATCTGTTTTTTTATCCTAACTTTCGAGCCACTCTTGGTGTGTTCTAGGTGTTCCACCGGGTGTTTATTTATTTCATGATCGAGACACATCTTTTTTCGACGATTTGGTTCTTCATTTATAACAATAGCTCAATTTTTTATATTGGGTTTTCAGTAAAACATTGAGCTCCACAATTTCGCTATGGCTATGAAAGTACAGATTAAATCCGAACGTTATAAGAATACTGTGAAAGCTATAGGAAAATGAAAAACAAGAAAAGTTTTAGCGCGAAATATTGTTCCTTATGCATCGTTTATTGGAAACGATTTCATGCTTATGCATTATAATGCCCGATTGCATCAACCGCATGTGGCTAGGATTGCTAGGGAGTATTTAGCAGAGGTTGATATCCAAGAATTCAATTGACCTGATTTAAGTCCAGATTCGAACTCAATTGGGCAATTTTGGATGCTCTTGGGAGAAAAATTCGATCTCGCGTATCACCTCAATTTTAAGTCAGAATTTAGGGTTGAATTTGTTGAAGTACCTACTGTTGAAGCCTTAATGAATTTTAAGGTCTTATTGAAAACCCTGTATCTTAAACAGAAATTGAGCTATTATTATAAATAAAGAGTCAAATCGTAGAGATAATCTGTCTTTATGATGAAATAAAGAATCACGTATTACTTCTGAATACTTTGTGTTCGGTTGCCCATATGCTCTCTATTTTCCTATGAGGTATTTGTAAGCATTAAAGCATGAATATTTTATTCATACTTCCGATACTAAATTCGAGAGAAAAGTATTATATCATGCTTCTTAAAACATAGTCAACTCTTGTTTATTTCATTGAGAACATTTTCGGTCTAGGTCTTCAGATTTTTCTCCAGAAAAATTATGCTATTCTGGAGTGCCACGATCATTGATAAAGCGATGTAAATTAGCTTATGTGAGATCACTTCGAATTTTTTGGCCATTCGAAAGTTATGAAACAAAATGGTTCCTAACTTGATCAATTTTTTGAATTTCTTTTACTCAGAATGCATCAAAAATGAATATTCGAAATGCTACTTTGAGGTAGTTTTTGTACCTGTCCTACTAGTAACTACCTTATTATTACATATGAGTTATCATATTACACCAAATCAATCAGGATAAGCTAGTACGGCTCATATTTCCTTTCGTTGCTCAGTCCTGTCCTGCTCTCCAAAGACTCCCGGAGTGGGGCGAAGTGAAAACTAAGTATTCCGAAGGGGCAGGGGACGTAAAGAATTGGAAGAGTGCGCGAATTAAGAAGAGACCGGGTTTTTACTTCATTTGCATTCTTTCTTGTTTCACTTATGCCCTATATGAGTCCGTCGACGTAGGGGAGCTTTCGGACGGGATAGGAGGCATATTTGCATCTTTCTCCTCCGCTCTCTCAGTGTGAGAGGCGAGCCACGAGTTTTTAATTATTCTACGTAATGATGTTTGCTTGGATCTTAGGTTTCCTGATGGTTTTGGGTGAGAAAATTCCGTCATTGAGCAGAAAGTTGTTGGAAAAACGAATCTTTTTTGTTTGGAGAACTTTTTGATTATTTGTGTAAATATTTCGAGATAGTTGCTAAAAGGCGGATGCGCCGGTAGGTTTTCACTATTTCCATTTCACTCATTTAAGGCGATATGTAATCAGCAGATTTTGGAGGAAGTTGATAAGATTTATATACAGGGTGTCTTTAAACAAATGCAAAGGGCTTTAGAAGATGATTCTCGATGAAAATAATCAGGGGTAATTATATATTATACAAATTTTTTTCGAACTCAACCCCCCTTCCAAGATACAGCCTTTGGCAGGCGATGACGAGTTGACAGTTTTGATTTTTTTACGGCTTCTTAAAACACTGAGTTAAAAAATTATACATAATATGAAGCAATGAGTGGATGTTACTCACACCATTTTATAAGATCTCATAACTTTATTGTTAGGGGTTGAAAACAACAACACTGTTCATTAAACCTTATAGAACATCTTCAACTTCTGTCATAGACATACAATATCTCAGAATATTCATTTAATGAAACACGATGAAATGGATGAACAGTGATCATACCTGCTTGTAAGTTTCTATTTTACCGAGAAGAGTATCGACTGTTTAGAAATTTTGCAAAAGAATTTTTTCTCCAGGATTGAAAAGACAACCATGAAAAAATTTCATTTTTCGAAAATCTATTCCACCAAATCAATTTTTGATGGAAAATCATAAGGGGCTGTGAATTTCAACCCCAAATAATGAAGTTAAGGGATCAAAAAAAATTGTGTGAGTAACATCTACTTATGGAATCGTATTATGTATAGATTTATGACTCAGTGTTCTTTGGGACTCGTAAAAAATTAAAAACTGTAAACTCGTCACCGCCTTCCAAAGGCTCTATCTTGGAAGGCACGTCGATTTCGAAAAAAAAATATAAACTACCCCTGCTTATTTTCATCGAGGAATCATCTCCCTAAGTCCCACGCATTTGTTTACAGATACCTTGTATAGACTTTGACGAAGGAAAATTCAATATTCGATTAATCACTTCTCTTGATGATTGTTAGGGCATTCCATCGTAATATTATTTTATTCCATAATATCGGAAAGTCCGCGTGCGTTCTATCTCATAATTTCATTTATGAAAATAAGAAACTCATGAAATGAAAAAATCAATTGAACTGGGAGTGAATAAATTTCAATATGGTAAGTCTTAAAAATGCTCAATATAGCAATTCATTTTTTTTCACGGTTGGCTTTTCAGATAAGGTAATTCTATTCGATGAATTCATTATTCGTTTGAAGATCGAAGGCCCATTTAATTTATGCTGCTGTATCAAGATGAAGAAGTAGGTATGAATTCATTTTATCATATTGAATTTACTAATCGAACAAATAAATGAAATTGGTGTATTATTTGATGTGTCATATGGCAGATTGTGTTGAAATCCATCAGTCTCAAACTTTTCTCATATCGAGATATCAATATTCGTCTGGAATCAGTGAAAACTCATAGCAAACATTATATAATTAGAATGGGCTATGGTTTCATTGGGTTCATAAAAAATACATTATTTTTATAAACTCTACCACATAAATTTTAATTGTTAGCCTGAAGTCGACATATTCTCACATAAGGTTTCTGAAAGCGCTTCTTCTCTTCTATTTTCATATCTTCAAGGAACACTTAAGTACTAACAGGTAATACAGCAAAAAGTAATGGACGATACTTGACACCTTGAAGACGTTTGAACATCTTTTGAGAATCACAAAAGTTTTAATAAGTTATTAAGTTTTTTTCAGGTGATGCTGAAAATATGAATAATAACATGGTCGAAATGATTCTTCATGAAGAAAATTGTTCATACAGAGATTGTAACTCTGATTTTCATGATCTATCACTATAAAACGATAGTCATTTAGGCAAAATGTGGTTTCGACAAATTCTATCTTCGATTTGGCGAAATAATGGTTGGATACAACATCAGCTGGAGAGTTCTTGGTCTGACCCATAGGTCAGACAGATACAAAATCTTCACAGAACCGACCTTCAATGAATAGTACCTTTTGAAGTACCTAATGCTATTTATTCATGTAAGTTTTAGTTTCGGAACAATTGAAGAGAACGAAATTCGTGTTCTGATTTAACATTGCTTTTTGATACGGAAAATATTTTCGTTCTCAGGAAAATTATCTATCATCTATTGAGAAGTAGAAATTGGTACCCCGTTTCCTGTAAAACCGAAAAGAGTGATCACCTCGAAAACGAAAAAAATTTACAAAATGGTATTGATAAATGGTTGAGTAAGTTTCAGGCGAAGCTGACACTATGAATAAGTCAAAAGGACGTTTGGAATAAATTTTACTCAACATTAGTCCTAGAGAAAGCTGTTTCCAGAGTGTGTGCTGCGTTTGTGAAATGGGGGGTAAACAGTTGGCATTTGAGCAAATTTTAATATTGAAGACATGGCTTTTATTAAAAAAAATCCGATGTATTGAAAAAATATCGAAATCGCGAAAAATCCTTCATCAAAATCGGGGTCCCAATGTCTATTAGATTATTATGAAAACTATTGATGGTAAGATTTCAATTTCGTGGATAGATATGTATTCGGTCATGTAAGGTACAATTTAAAAATAATTTCACATTTCCAGTGTTGCTGGATGTACGACAATTTGGTAACAACTTTATTATTTTAAATCGGATATCCGGTATTTAATATATTCTTATTTTTTATGATACTCCATAAAATATTTAATCTATTCAAATTTTTTGATCAAATTGGCGTATTACGAAAGTGACTTCAGTACGCTCAATATTTGAGATTTAAGTCAGAAATTAAGCAAGTCATAAGATATTGATCTGATCTGTCAGTGTTTTTGAATTATAGTTGTCAGTTATACAAGATGGACCAAACAAAATCATCATGCGCTACTCACTTTGTGACTCCCGATATATTTTCGTTCAAAAGTTACAATGCAAGGTAGTACAAGAATGTTAGAGTGTGTAAATATGCGGAAAATGACGAGAAGTAGATATAACATAAGTATTCAGATATTTTCACATCAATAACTAGAATGTAAATTCAGTCGATTTATATCCATGGATTCAGAAACGTAGTAAAAGTCTGAAGGGGACTTTTATGTATTTCACCCTTCCGTGATATATCCATCGCAGGAAAATCTTCAATTCAAGGGTAAAAAACAATTAAACGTAAATGTTTCGTAATTGTCCGCCGTAAATTTCGGCTTTGTAATTCGATAAATTGCGAGAAACAGAAAGTGAGAGAGGAGATTTCGCTAGGGCGGAATGCAGAATCAAGTTTAAGGTTTTTCTGAAAGCATTTGAATTGATTCACAAACTTTCTCGATGGATATGTCAATAGAAATAAAGTTGCATTCTCTACGAATGGAGCTTGTGTTGTATTTTCCGTAGTCCAATGAAACATTAGGAAAAAAATTTTTTTTAAATACTCTTACCGATAGAATACTCTTAATGGTTTCAAATACAAACTTTCAACAAAACATGATAAATATAAAAAACACAAACATTGAATTCACATACTCGAATTAGCTTCTCACTTAAATGAATTATAATAATCAATGCACAAATGAACTGACAATATGTTAAAACTCGACAATCGGGCAAATTAAGTCCTATGATTCTGATGATGCGATTCTCTTGAAATTTTGCATAAAGATTCAGTATATCAATCTCCTTTCACAAATTAAATTTCACTTGAATCGGATATCTTGTTATGGAAATATAAATATTCTTCTTTTTAATATTTCAATTGAATTTTCTATGGTTGAGATTATGCAATCCTCTTGAAATTTTGCATGAATATTCACTATATCAATCTTCATTCATGAAATGAATTCCACTAGAATCGGATATCTTGTTATGAAAATATAAATTCTATAATGTTCTGTTAACACTATGGTCACAAAATTTTGGCATGGGGCTTATTATGAGCAACTTGTATGTGGCTGCAAAATGTCATTTCGATTGGTTCTGTAAATCTGAGATACTGAGGAACAGGAATTTTGGGTGGCGGTTTTTATGAAACACCCTGTACGTTTTGGCTGGTTAACGGACTCAACCGCGGCATTCGGCAACCGAACTCACCCTGAAAATCTCAAGTCTTTAGGAGAATTCCTTCGAAAGTTATGTTATGTTATCTATGGTTATGGCCAGTCGGCCAATGCCACGGACAAAATTGAATTTGAACATTTCGTCATCGGGGAGTAGAACAATATCGTTTGAGACCATTTTCGGCTCAAAATTTGAAAATTACAGACATTTGGTCAAAACGATATATCACTCCGTTTAAGTAGAACGACTGCTCAAAAATGTTTTATCAAACACTGAAATCTTGAGCGCTCGGCGCATTTCAAAACTAGCTTTATATTTGACTTAATATTTTTCCGAAATTACTTCAGTTGAGTGAAGTGATTTTGACAAATAGAACACACCTTTTTCGGATGACAACCAGTGAAACGATAAGGTTTGAAATCAGGGTAACAATAAGGAATATCGAAGTCAGAATGACCCGGAGGGACGAGAACTACTGAGTAAGCGCAAAATTTCAAAATTCAATAAGGCCGCTTTCCCGCTTTTTTTTGACAGCAACACAACCTTCGATTTGGTTTGATAGTTTGGTGCATTTCTCGTTTTGTCATACGCAGATTGTACTATCCTTCCAGGTCAAGTAGCGTGAAAGGCTCAAGGGCGCAGCAAGGGGAGGGCCCGAGGGGCCTAGGCCTCCCCGAGATTTTTCTGCATGTAAACTTCTCTACTTGTATCTCAATAGATACAGTTGAATTGGAGCATATCTTCAATTTTTCATTTGAAATAGATTAATTGTATTCATGGATACAGTCAATTGTCAAAACCCAATGGATTCTGCTTTCCAGCAAAAACATAATGGTTAACCTTTTACAAATGAGACTAGGTACACATGAATATTTGCATCGGGACCCTCCGAACGAAATTTCTGGCTGCGCCACTAGAAAGCCTACTATGTTGGCATCAAACTTTTTAACACATTCACATTTCACAGTATTATGTATCTATATCTTATGAGTATAGTCCGTTCACGAAAGTTTGAGCGCACAGTAGGCGTTTGTTTATTTATCTGAAGTTGGCAGTATTTGCTATCATAACGTAAAATAAACTCAATGTTGCCGAATGTATCCGGCCTCGTCCGACGAGCTTGCGAGTTATCAGAGAACTCTATGCAATATTGACAACATTGCGTAACATTCTGGCAAGAAAATAAACAAAATAACCTAAAATTTTAATATACAGTATGCCAAACCGCCAACCGACGGCTCAACCTTTCGTGAACGGACTATATATGGTTTTGATGAACTGTAGTGATTGTAGAAATTAAACTGATTTTGTCAGAAAGCAACATCAGTTGAAAGTGGTGCGCATCAATTCAAAATCACAACAAATGGAACGCGCATCAACTGATTTTGCATCAGTTTGGAAGTGATGTATCGTCAAATAGAAAGGGCCTAAAATCACCACCGGGGACAATCATGATGGCTAAAAAAAGTTATTTGTAATACATTCTGGGCCAACACCACACGTGTCGGGAACTTTCGAAGTAAAAGCTTAAATGTTTCACCGCATTATGCCATCCCCCCGTCGAGTTTTAAAACTTAACTTGCAAAGAACTTTATTAAGTGTATGTACCTGATTTGTGGGCGAAGTCAACCCCGGAGAAAATACTCGTAAAAAATGTGCGGATTAAATAGGACTGAGACGAGCGTAGCAGATTTTGCGGGAAGAATTATACATGCATTATTTTCCCTCGTGGTGGAATATTGATCGTCCGTTCAGCTCATAAGTGGTTTTCTTTTTCGTAGGAGAAGTTTCAAAGGACTAATCCCTGTCACTTAATGTAGCAGGCTTGGAAAATGAAAGACGACGTTTTATATCAAAGGAAATTTGGGCTTCATGGGGGTTTTTAGGCGACTTTAAAACTGGTTCTTTTTTGTCTATGTGAATTTGAAAAACTTAAAGTTGGGTGAATGTGTACCTTCTTCTTTTCAGGAGAAACTAGAACAATGGTAGTGGAAATTAATGAAAAAATTGAGGAAAGGTGTGATGGGGAGTTTGGCTTGTTTATATTAGGAAAGAGAACAATCGATCTTATTTTTCAATTAATTGACTCTCAACTTTGTTTTATTTTGATCAATGGAAAATATTTCAAAATAATTCATATAGGACCATCCTTAAATGATGTGAATTCTCACATATTAAACATCTTTTTGGGTGTCTGTCATTAGTTAGGTGTGTTACAAACGTATATATTTTCTTGTGGCTCGTAGCCTTAACTTCTTCTTGTGAAAAATATCAATCGTAATACTCTCTTTGCATAAAATACTTTATCCACTACAATTGTTATAGTCCACCCATTACCTATACATCTGTTTGCTCGGTCAAAATAATACCCATTAAACAGAAGTGAATAATGAGTTATTATTCAGTGCTGTCAGATGCTTCATAGATTTCTCTTTCATATAAATAAATTTCTTCAGTATTCTAAATTTCTTCAACTAACAAATATGGGTATACCAAATATACTTTAATTACATCAATTAAAGCAATTTTCATTACAAAATTTACAATGACAAGTTTTTCAATAATTTCTTATGTGTCAACTTGACTTTTTCCACACACTCGTGACAGAAGGATCTTGTCACGGTCGGCAAATGTTAAAATCTTCAGAAAATATATTCAGTAGTCGTGGATAAAGTATGCTACTCGCGTATAATGGCTGTTATTCGTTCGATGATTTGGGCCACTCGTCTACGGCTCGTGACTAAACTTCACCTCGTGAATAATAGCTATAGCCTATCATTATACGCTCGTTGCATAGAATACTGTTATCTACGACTGTCACAAAATACTCTCATT
Source organism: Propylea japonica (assembly GCA_013421045.1). Lineage (NCBI taxonomy): Eukaryota > Metazoa > Arthropoda > Insecta > Coleoptera > Coccinellidae > Propylea > Propylea japonica. Next base: position 24,706,071 of record CM024247.1, on the reverse strand, counting down.
CATGTTCAATGGTGATTTCAAAATGTAGTGCATTGTAATACTTCTATTTCATTGTGCACAGGTTGCTGGAAAACTAGAGCACAATAATGTATGAAAAACGTAAGAATTTTTAACAATATTCGTCACAACGTTGCCGTAACCATATACCGACAATTAATAGAATCAGAAATTCAGAAACATAAGTGAAAAATCAATATTTTCTCGACAGAACGGATTCTAATCCTGCAACATTTGTTATAAGAGTCGTAGAAAAAGTAAAAAAAAGTAAGGCTATGCCGTTAATAGTGGAAAATAAGAAGTTGCAAGGTGTTAAATCACAAGATCTGGGTGGCCAATTGTGATCACCTCTTCGAGAGATAACACGGTACGGAAACTTTTCCCGCAAAACATCAATGGTTTCGTTGCTTGTGTGGCACGTAGCACCGTCTTGTTGAAAGTAAACGTTGTCCATATCAATACTATCCAATTTCGACCATAAAAAATCATCAATCATCTCTCGATAGCGCAATCCATTCACCGTAACTGTTGTTCCAGCCTCATTTTCGAAAAAGTAAGGTCCAAGGACTCCGACGGACCATAAACCGCACCAAACAGTCACACGTTGAGGATAGAGAGGCTTTTCAACAATATTTTTTGGGTTTTTCGAGACACAGATGCGACAATTTTGCTTGTTGACGAACCACCGAGATGGAAATCGGCCTTATCACTCAAGATGATTTTTCTATGTAATTCCGGATCATTTTCATGCATTTCAACTACCCAATCAGCAAAGACACGACGTTGTTGATGACCCGGCTTGAGTTCTTGAGTTAACTGAACTTTCTAAGCCTTGAGACCCAAATTATTATGCAAAATACGGTGTAATGACGTTTGAGGAATGCCTAATTCCAAAGAACGACGAAAAATGGACAACCCTGGGTCTTCTTCAACACTTTCGGCTACAGCAGCAATATTTTCGGCTGTTCTTGAGCGACGTGCACGAGTTTTATTCTTCACATCACCAACGTGTTCCAACAGCTCAAATTTTTGCACCAATTTCTTTATTGCGGTCCGACGACTCAAAAATGTTCGAGTTTCACGAACCGTCTCTGCCAAATTTTCACCATTTTATATTGAATTTTAATAATTTCAATGCGTTCTTTAAGCGTGTATAGTTCCATTTTTATTGATGACGTAGTTTCTACTTGTCAAATGTCAACAAATGACAGCTTCGAACGTGACATCTACCGAAATAGCGGGATATTCAATTTTCCAAATTTTTACCGACCATTTGTCCAAGATCGATAGTTTACATACCTCGATCACATTTCTTTCTGTTCCATCTTCGAGTCTATTTCATATAAATTAATGCAGTGCTTTGTATTTCGGGCAGACAGACGCGAAAGAGAACCCGCGAACGATTCTCGAAAATTCCCCGATAAAATTAATAGCTCGCCACCCTGGATGAAAATTAATTTTTATCTGCATACACTCCGAGAAAAAGACGGAATGAAAGAATCCATATCGCGTCTTCCCTCTATGCCTCCTCGATTCTTTTATTCTATTTAGTTTATATCCCCAATATCTTGGAGCGGGATGTTCAGTAATTATTGAGTGCAATGTCTGGAAATTTTAGGAATTGAGTTCGGTAATTTTTGAATAATGGAGGAAGCTCCCTACTTTTTTGTCGTCGATATATCTACCTACCTGGTGGGGAATGTATTTGGGGTAAAATTAAAGAACGCTGGTTCGTCATAATTCCAGACATTTCGGAATACAATTATATTTCATGGCGAGACGTGAAATATCGTTGACTAGTATTATTTATGTGTGCAGTTCAATCTGAAGAATAATAACTACACAATAGGATTTTGATTTCGATTCATTCAAAAAAAATTTGAGAAAACCCTGAGCAGGTGCTTCTGAGCGCTCGTTCGTAACGCAATGAGACTATTACCTCAAAATTTGTGAAGGACTTGAGATTGATACTGTATTACAGGGTTTTTTTCAAGTTGACCTATTAGACGTTTTTGGAGAACTAGTGAATATTTCGTTCTGAAATTTTAGGTGAAGCCTTGAGGATGAAGGAACTCTTCGAATAAAATATTTTCAAGTATATTTTGATTAAGAAAACACACTAAAATTCTTTTATAAGATATAATTCTGAAGCGATCGATTTCGGCATGTTAGCCATCATCAGCCAGCTGAAAGTACACATAAATTGTTTTAAACATATTTAGACATATAATCAAACATTTTCTCAGAATTTCGTTAGGAAAGATGAGTGACGTCGAGCTTACCGCTCAAACTATGAAACACCATCAGATATAAAGACCATCTAATATCCAAATTTTTCAATACTTTTGCTGGATGTATAAAAATTCTATATGATTTTATTGTCACGGCTGTCTCAAACGCACATCTACTTATTTATTTCAAAAGCAACTACCTATATTTTTATTCATGTATCGATTCAATACCAAATTCGTAGCGGAACTTACTATTTTTTGTGCCATGCACTGTTGCCAAGTAATGCACACATTCTTGAAATTTTTTACACCTGCATTGTGAGTTTGGAAAATGCAATACCTCGATTATTTTCTATGCGAATAGAAACAAACTCAGCAGTCTCATATTAGAGATGCCATGCATTCATTTGGTATAATTAGTATTCTGATACATCGCAAGGTTCTTCGAAAATTTTGATCCGAAAATGTGGAACTTAAAATGGAAATATTTCGATATTTTCAAATGGCAACCCTATATTTATTTTTCAGCATTCGATTCGAAATGAAAACAGAATGGCAGTTTTTTTTTACATGTTCAAAGGTGATTTTTAGACTGAATTAGAGCAGTGAATTTGTGGTTTTATAGTGAAAAAAGCGACTTGGAAATGGAACATTCTTGGAACTTTTCTTTTCTTTTATTTTCTAAACTAAGACAATACGCCATCTGTTTGTTTCACTAATATTGTTAAGGAAGACTCAATGAATACAATAACACCAAAATTTGGTTGATATCTGCTGTTCACCGAAATTCAATATTTACCAAGGCTCTCACACTCACAAGGTACTTCATATACTTTTGGTGAGTAAGGAAGTCAACAAGTAGCTACTGATAAATCTAAGCTTGTTCAACATGAATGACAATACGATTTTACGGGTTGAAGATTCCTTCTTTTTCTTCTTCTTCTCTGTGCGGTACCTTACCAGCCGAACTGAGGCCTAGTGGCCCATTGTTCACCAGCATCGTTCTATAGAGACTCAGCTCCTCAGACACGAAGACAGAAATGTCGCGAGCCTGCCAGGAGTGGTCCCTATCACCATAGGAATAGAAGGTGTTGGATTTCCTAGGTGTGTTGACCTTAACTCAGTAAGGTTTCCACAGTTGAACAAAATATGCTCAACCGTTTCATCAATACTCCTGCACCACCGGCATAGGGAGCAGCTCGTCAATCCCATTCTCTTCAAATGCTTGTTAAACAGGTGACCAGTCAATGCACCAGTCACCAGACCGAGTTGTTTCCTCTCCAGCAACAGAAGCCTATTGACCTCAGATCGCGAGGACGGTCTCTCAATGAGAATCCTCGACCACCTCAGGCCCACCCCTGCGCTCCATTCCGAGGAAAATTCCCTGTTCAGCCAGTTCCTGAAGAAACTTCTGGCAGATGTGCGACAGATTGGCAGCGAAGGCTCCGGACCAACAAATGCTAATCCGGCTCCCCGCCTAGCCAGTTCATCTGCCTTGACGTTACTTACTTTCAAAAGTTATCAGAGCCCAGCCCAAGCAGAGCTTTCCTGCATTCTTCTACCAAAAGAGAATCAACTCTAACATCGGATAGAGATTTCAGAGTTCCCTGGCTGTCGCAACATATATAAATGTGCTGGCCAGAGTATCCCCTGCGAATATTTTCTAGTGCGCATGCAAGAACCGCAAATAGCTCAGCCTGCACAATGGAACAGTCCTTCCCCAGAGGGATAGCCTGATTGAAGTGAGGACCCACGATTCCGGTCCCAGACCCTGTTGTGTGACAGAGCCATCAGTGAACCAGGTGGGACCTTCTGGACTAAGAAGCCTGTTTGATGAAGACCATAGGTCTCTGTCGGGAACAATTACCCTCTAGGGTTCGTCAAAGTAGAACTTAGTGCCCGCGCGGTCACCTCTTTGGAGAAGGGGAGCGTGAGCATCCTTAACCATTTTGAGGGTCCTTGCGTGCCCAGTGAAGAGTCCTCCATCGCGCCATTGTCCCCGTTCCCAGATTCCTAGAGCTGTCTTCATAGCCACCTCCTTCACAACTAGGTGCAAAGGAGGGAGACCCAGCAGACATTCCATCGCTGCTGTAGGGTAGGGGTAGACCTCAGAGCGCCTGTAATACTTAAACAAGCTTTCCTCTGGCATTTAGTCATAATGTTCTGAAGATTCCTTAATATCAAAAGAATAAAAACTGAAAAATAGAAAAATAAAAGAACATTCCTAGACATTTTTGCACAGGCTCGTAATGGTGAGGCTTTCTGTATAACTGAGTGAACAGGAGTCACATCAAATTCTGTTGAGCCAATTCTCGTCATATGTTTCCTTAGGCGACAATGTCCTGTTAAAAATCCAATAAGGGAGACGTAACTTATTTATTCTGAAATCCAAATACTTTTTGGACCTTGCGCAGTTAATTACTGCTCCACCACTAGGAATGCAAAAAAATTAGTAATTCCATTTCAGAGAATATCAGCCATTCAGTGTGTGTCCTTAAACAAATGCTAGAGATAATTCCTCGATGAAAATAAGCAGGGGTAGTTTATATTTTTCTCGAAATCGACCTCCCTTTCAGGATACAGCCTGTGGAAGGCGATGACGAGTTGACAGTTTTTAATTTTTTTAGGAGTTCTAAAAAACTATACATAATACTAGATTTTACCCGCGACTTCGTCCGCATAAGTTTTTTTGTTTTCTCCCGGCTGTAAGTCCCCCTGCAACAATGTCCCACTATCGTGTTCCAGTCCTCAACTTCACATCAAAATTTGTTCAAAAGCAACCTAAGCTACATAATTGATAGCTCCGAATGTTACCTTAGTAATATAAAAAGTTTTTATGTTGTAGATAGGTAGCTGTGTTTTGGTTCCTGTGGGAATGAGATATTTTCCCGAAGTAAAAAGTAGTCTGAATTTTGGTATCTTCCTACCCTATAAGTTAAGTAGTGTGATGGAATGTCGTCAAGTTTCGATCCAAGTAAAACTGTTAAACAGTTGCATCAAAATTTTTTCATTAATTCCCTAAATTATGGCGCCTACCGACCCTCTCAGTTAGAAAAGTGATCAAATACTAACTTGAAGTCTTAGTAACACTCAGTTAAAAAAAAAACATCAAAATCATTTCAGTAGCTATGGCGTCATGCGCTTCTTGACACGATCACGCTAGTTTTCCGCGGGAATGAGGTATTTTCCCGCCGTAAAAAGTAAACTGTGTCCGTGCCTAGGATCCTATCTTTATATCAACCAAGTCTTATAAAAATCCGTTCAGACGTTAAGGCCTGAATGAGGTAAACTTTTAAAACAAACGATTAAAAATCACTAACTCAATTAGTTTTCTGCCTACTGCCAACGCCTTAAGCACGATATCATGAATATTAATAGCCCATATCCTTTTCTAGGTTACTATCTATCACCTCACTAAATTTCATCAAAATCCGTTCAGCCGTTTAGGCATGATAGAGCAAAACTCCCAGCAAAAACCATAAAAAAATCGTTAACTCAATTCAGTTTTCTGCCTACTTACTAGCCCCTAAATACGATGACGTGACCATTTTGATCTCATATCCATCTTTGGGTAACCATCTATTGCCTTACTAAATTTCATCAAAATCTGTTGAGCCGTTTAGACGTGAAAGAGCAAAAGTCCCAACAAAAACGACTAAAAATCACTACTGCCTACCCCCTAAGAACGATGGCGTGATTATTTATAGCCCATGACCATTTCTAGGTCATCATCTATCACCATACCAAATTTCATCAAAATCCGTTCAGCCGTTTAGGCGTGAAAGACTAACAGACAGACAGACAGAGTTACTTTCGCATTTATAATATGATTATGGATATTATGGATGATCCGTTGAGGATATGTTACTCATACAATTCAGAGTAGGTAAAAGGTAAAATCATATAGGCAATTAAAATTACTTGAAGAATCCAAGTTAATAATTAAATTATTCAGTCCACGAATTCAACATAACAAAAAACAAGATTAGGGTGCACAACCTCACGTCACACATCACCCCGACCAAATCAAAACCAGATTGCCTGTTCCCCTTTCATAATATTCGAGTTTTTCATACTCTTCACTCACATGAGCATTCATTTAAATTATACGCCCATGGTCTGCAAATACGTACATTCAGTTTTCGACGTAAAACACATAAAAACCATTCTTCTGAACCGAATTTTACGTATGAATATCAAGTGATAATTGAGATTCAAAAGGCCTGGTATGTATGTTTGATTCTGAATTCAGTCTGGCAAAAACTCGCGGTTAATGAGCTGCCATGATTAAATGGATACAGTCGTAATAAGAATTGGAAGCGAGTCATGTGAAAGAAGCTCTTTAATGATGCTTTCATGAGGTTGGGTGAATGTATGAGGGGAACGATATTAACCGGTAATAGAGTAAGGGTATTTTGGAGAATAGGACAATGAAAAATCAATGTAGAACACTACATACGAAAGAAATGAACGACTAATATCACCCAGAGCATCCACAGATAGCTATTTCGTGTAGAGAATGAAACATTTGGCCAATTGTGCATACATTGAAGCACAATAAACTTGGGTTGGAAACATTGAAATCAAACGGAAGTATAGGCACAAAATGAGAAAAAATGGTTTGAAATGGGTACATAAAGTTTCTGACGTAAAACACATAAAAACCATTTTTCTAAACGGAATTTCACGTATCATCATCAAGTGATAATCGAAATTCAAAAGGTCTAGTATGTATGTTATATTCTAAATTCAGTCTGGCAAAAACTCACGGTTAATGAGCTGCCATGATTAAATGAATACCCATTTTAATGTTCAATTTATGTTCAGTCGATTCCTATGAAATGGTAATTTCCAAATATAGTGGCCAACTCATATTGTAGTACCTATACTGTTTTTTGTGACAGCATAGTAGTGTAAAATAGTAGTGAAAATAGTATAAAACAAAGTCGCTTTCTCTGTTCCTATGTCCTTTTGTATGCTTAAATCTTTGACACTACGCAACGGATTTTGATGCGTTTTTTTTAAATAGATAGAGTGATCCAAGAGAAAGGTTTATATGTATAATAACATTCATTAAATAGTGGAGAAGTACTGTTATTTTTGAGGTTTCTAATGTGATGTCGTAAATAATTTCATTTTTTCCGCTTACATTGCAAACGCAGGCTGAACCCTACAAGTTTTATCAAAATAATGTACTGAGTATTGTACACATTGAAAAGGTCTACAGAAAAGTCCGTGATGGTATATGTCTATCTCTTATGGATAACCCACAATAACTTTTTTTTGTCATTAACTTTTTACGACGAATAATGGCTAATTTTCGAAGCGATTTTAACCAAAACAGCATTAATCCTTAACCAATTAAATTCCTTGAATACATTGTTCATTTAATATAGATCTATATGGCCCTTTACACCGTATGATTTAAGTGAATATTTTCGAATATATTACCGTGCGAAGCCGGGCCGGGTCGCTAGTATTAAATATATGTATACCTTTCCAATCTTTCACTCAAAATTTCAAATATTATTATTATTTGAATATTGAAAATTCGATACTATTCTCGTAAGTTTTAAAAGTCTCGCCATGATGACGTGCGAGCAACCATAATTAGTGTGAATGACGATTTACGAGAGTGGCCAGTTGTAAATTGTTTTTCAACACTCAACCAATGAAATAAATACTAACGCTTTCAATTTTTTACGACTGTATTCATTTAATCATGGCAGCTCATTAACCGTGAGTTTTTTACCAGACTGAATTAAGAATAAAACATACATACCAGACCTTTTGAATCTCGATTATCACTTGATGATGATACGTGAAATTCCGTTAAGACAAATGGTTTTTAAGTGTTTTACGTCAGAAACTTTATGTACCCATTTTCAAACCATTTTTTTTCATTTTGAAGTGCCTATACTTTCGTTTGATTTCAATGTTTCCAACCCAAGTTTATTGTGCTTCAATGTATGCACAATCGACCAAATATTTCCATTCTCTAGACGAAATAGCTATCTGTGGATGCTCTGGGTGATATTACTCGTTCATCTCTTTCGTATGTAGTGTTCTACATTGATTTTTTGATAAGCCCAATGTAAAATTTTGTGGCCCTAGTGTGAACAGAAGTATAAAAAATTTAATCGTAATATTGAAAAGAGAAAAAACTTCATATCTTCATTACAGAACTACTGATTCGAGTGAAATTTATTTTGTGAATGCAGAATGATTTACTAAATGTTCATGAAGAATTCAAAGAGGATCACGTCATTAGAACCATAGAATTGAATTTTTGTCTAAATTATGAAATTTATCGTATAATTCCGGGATTGTCGATAGAGCATTCATATATTGAGCACGATCCTCAAGTCTTAACAAAATTTTGAGTTAATAGCATTATTGCTCCATGAATGAACGAGCGCTCGAAAGCACCTGCTCAGGTTCTCAAAATTCTCAATTCATCTTTCATTTTGCCCTCAAAAATTGGGGAAAACTTGAAAAACTTAATTTATTGATTCGAAGAATAGAAGTAGATTCAAAAACTCATGTATGAACTTATATTCTTCTTTTTTCTTACTTTTTCAGATCAACCGAATTACCGAAATCTCTTTTGAAAATCCCAATAATCCATCACTTTTTCAAAGCTACGTGAAATCCCCATGATAGACGATATCCTCTGCTTAATGGTAAAAGCCATATATTTGACCTTTATACCATGATATATCACCATATTAACTTTCGCATCCATGTAGATATTTATTTGTCAGTTCAATTTCAGACCAGTCCGTATATACAGCGTTGCCTAGTCAGTGCGTCAAATCAGAAGAAACCTTCCATTTATCTGTTATCTCGAGACCTGGTTAATTAATGAAAGATCATCATCGGTACAGTGCTTATAATATGAACTTTTCATACCGCCCCATGAAGGAGACCACATCTAAAGAACACCGACTGCAGAGCTGGACTGGACATTGCGGATATATCATATGAATAAACCGTTAGAGCCTGGTCATTATGGTTTAATGAATTGTGAAAACATGACGAAGCATAAGGGATTTTATATACCGTGATCACTCGTAGCAATCAATTAAGTCTCTGTATTTTTTATGATTGAATTATTTTAGAAACTACATATTATTTTTAGTACCTATACAGACATCGTCAAGAGTCTTGGCCCCACCTGTCTAATTTCAACTTGTTGAAAGTATCGCGACAACTTTTTATGTGTGAAATCTTCACTATCTTATCAATTGAAAGGAAACAATAAACCAACAAAAATGTTTCTTTTTCGGTATTGAAATGAAGTGAAACATACTGTGAGACATAATTTAATATACAGGGTGTCCCGGGACGAATGCGACAAACGGATACCATGAATCAAGGACATCAAGGAGGACTCGCAACAAAAGGTTCCAATCGTTTGAGGGCCTTAGTTTGGGATATACAGGGTAATATTCATCTTATGGCTGAAATTTCAAAGTTCGATAACTTTTAAACTATTCAACCGAATTATTTCAAATTTGAAAGTTTGTCACCCTTTACGATTGCCACCCTCCAATTTTTCAGAAATTGAATGAATCAGATCCGGACTAGAAAATTTTGGGCTTTTTCTATTTTCAGGAATATTGGAACATCCTGTAGGTGAACATTATATTTTTTTCCCATTTTCTTAACCACAAAGAATCAATTAGTGTTAAAAATTCAAAATCTCTGCTTGTCACGGTCATATTTTGTCACCTGTTACGATTGCCATCTTTCAATATTTTTGAAAATTGAATGAATCAGATACGAACTAGAAAAATTTCAGCCTTTTTCATTTTCGTCAATATTGTATCACCCGGTACTTGAACATTATGTTTCATTTTTATTTTCGTAATAATCACAAAAAACAATTAACAAGAAAAATTTAAAAACTCTGCTTGGTCCTGTCATACAGGGTGATCAAGATGTGATCAAGAAACATTACTTCATGAGTTGAATCTCAAATCTTGATCTTATCGGTGAGATTACTTCGAATTTTTCAGTTTTGTCAAGCTTTAATACTGCCTTTCTTGAAATTTTCCTCAAATTGACGGACAACTTCATCAACGTGTTCAAAAATATATTGAAATGGAAGGATACCTTTTGAGCAATTCCTGAACTGGACTTTTTCCATTCAATTTGTGTTTAAGGAAGAATAATACCACTTTATTTGTTGTTTTACGTTTCATTAATTATTCAGTTTATTGGTTGAAAGTTTTCTGCGAATAAATCAGTTTCATTATTTAACACTCTTATTTACGATTTGATTTTTTAATCTAACTCTCTACTTAAACAGTAGTATTCTTTTTCAGTGCTAAAAATCGTAATGTTACGCACAGGCTGATTCGATATCTTATATTAAATTTTGCTAGCCCGGTTCTGTTTTTTCAACCCAAAAAAAATTGAGAAAGGCAGCCAGGAAGGGTGATACAACTATAGGATTAGAAACAATATTTCCTGTAAAGTACAGATCCATTGAAGGGGATGTTTATTGATCGCATTGTATGAAGGTGTCTAGCAAAGATTTAAAATTTTCGTTATGAATTGTTTATTTGTGGTCACGATAATGAAAGAGGTTTAACGCGTAACATCACCATTAATAAAAAAATAATTGAAGCAGAAAATAATATTAACAGATAGAAATCAACCAATATCAAACTTATACTTCGAAGCTAATCTCGTCCTAGTTCAAGGCAAAATTCAAAGAAGTGGTATCAAACAGAGCGAGCACCTATGGATGACCATTTCGACTCTTCAGCACAGGATAGCTCTGAATGATGCAAGGTTTCTTGGAACTTAAAACGAAATGGCACCTTCTTACAGGTAAAAATATACCGAAGACGTCATCTCTAATTTCATACGAACAACCTTCTCCCATAGCATGAACCTTGAACGAAGTAGCGAGATGTTTACCATTTGTCGCATTGACCGAAGCGTACTTGCATTTCGAAAATTTTACGTCTTCAGTCCAAGACGCGGTGCTCTCAGGGTAACGTCACTTGTCACCGAAGTAAATAATAGACAGAGGTTTAACACGTAAAATCGCCACGAGTACAAAAATAATTAGAGCAGAGAATAATATTGATCGATTGAAATCAACCAATATCACATCATACTTCGGAGCTAATCCTGTCTTCTTTCAAGGCAAAATGCGAGTGTGTATCAATCAGAGCACCTATGGATGGCCATTTCGTCCTTGTTAGGATGCTTCAGCACAGGATAGCTCTGAATGATTTATTTAATCAACTAGGTTATTGAAGACAGCGACTAATGGTCAAGATATTTTAACGCATTCACTCCGCTCAAGCGTTAATAGTTCGAGATTATTAGTCGCTCGATTAATAACCGAGTTGATTACAAGATCTTTCTGACGATCTGAATATGAAGACCTATATTTGACATAATGACATTTCTATGTATCTATGTTCCAGTAAAGTTTCGACATTTCTCGTGGTGCTTCTGAATACGGAATTGCGGTTGCCATGAGGATTGCACATCAAAATAGCATAAATTAGCCATTAAAATGGGTCATTAATGATGAATTTTGTACACATTAAAATCAACTTTTATTTTGAGGTCGGCGGAAAAAGCTTTTCTTGGAATTTAAAACGATTATTTCTATAATCCTAGTCCGTCCCTGCATCCGATTTATATCACCCATCTCTCAATTCCATAGCGCTCTTCGATACCCATAACCATTCAATAAATCTGCCCCATGGTCGGCGCATTTGAGTCCGTTAATGATGATTATTGCCATTATCGGGCCAGTAAGAAGAGGTAACGAATTAATTGAAAAATACATTATGTATAAATAATTGGGCCGTTTCGAATTAAGATGAAAACTGTCCGATCGGAACGGTGTTATCGGTACTATTAATTAGTTTTATTATGGGAAATATAAATGGGTGGTTTTGTGATTCGACACCAGTCGATTTGTTCTGTTTATCAAGTAGCGGTACGTGTAGAATGAAATTTTTTTTTGTCTTGAGGCAGTTTCTGTTTTTGTTGATTGGAATGTTGGGGGGAATAGGGTAATGAGAGTGAGTAAACAGTATGTTCGAGCGACTAGTAAAAAGTTTCCTTATCACCATTTTTGACCCCCGATGCAGCCTTCAACGCCTCGCACCAGTCTGCGTTTGCGCCATTGAGTCACAGACATATTTCGTTTTGGTCTTTTCTGAAGTAATTTTACGTCAATACAAATTTGAAGGTAAATGTTGGATATACATATTACTGTATACGATCTAGACTTTTACACGTACGTAGTCACATATTCTCCCGATTATGTGAATGTTTAAAGGTTATTTTGAGCGTTCGTTCTACTTAAACGAGTGCTATATCGTTTTGCGCAAATGTCTGTTATTTTCGAATTTTGAGCCGAAAATGCTTTGAAACGATAAGATGTAAGGACAGTCAAATCTGTTTTATGTAACATGTATAATTTCCAAAATTGACTACCGAAGTGTGAAGTCTCTACTGTTAATTAGTTAAGGATATTATATTTAAAAACTGTAAAAAATGATATTTTGTTCATGATTAAAATTTTGTTTCAGTTCCCGCTTAAGTGACCCCCATTACCCTCCTTTACCCTACCTACGAAGAATTGGCTTGATCAGCTTAGTTTTGAATTGATAGTCCGAGAGCTGGCACGAATTTTAAGGTAGGTATTTGAGGCAAGCTGAAAACTTGTCAGATACCACTCCTATTATATCCCAACTCGGGATTGCAGACCTGGCTGGTGAGTAGCGGGGCTAAATCAACCCCTACATTTTTAAAAATATTTATTTTTTTTCCCAAAAATATATTTGAGGCAATACGCGATTTATATATGTTGCAGTGTAATGCTTTATAAATACTAAAAAAAAATAAGCCAGATAATTTAACCGGGGTTTTAACATTGCCAGACGCGTGCAAAAATATTTTGCAAAAAATTATAAAAAATGTTTTTGAGGCAGCTTGAAATTTTAATGGAGTATTATTTATAACTTAAAAATAAGATTCCCAAAAAGACAGATCATTTCGGTAGGGCTTTCTATCTGAAAAAAAATAAATATTCTTAAAAATGTAGGGGTTGATTTAGCCCCGCTACTCAGCAGCCAGGTCTGCAGTCCCGAGTTGGGATATAATAGGAGAGGTATCTGACAAGTTTTCAGCTTGCCTCAACTACCTACCCTAAAATTCGTGTCAGCTCTCCTACTATGATTTCATTTGGAGTGGATTTTATTTCTGGACTCATCGAATACTTTGACCGACCATTTAAAAACAACTTTTTTAGCTGCGAAACAAATGGTGAAAAGTAATTATTTTCATGACAGTTGAAAAAAAAATTGCTAGGTTGCCCCTAAACTCTTTCGAGTTATCATGTTCGGTATCAATGAAAAGAAGCCCTCGATATGAATATTTCGGTTCATTCTTCAATGGGATTTTAAAAACAAGCACTTCCCTCACACTACACAAGGAACATAGGTTTTCACTGAGGTTTCTTCTCTGTGCTTTCGTATCATTCGAAGAAATGTAAGGTGCTCTGTTGACATTTTCCTCTGCTTAAAAGGCCGGAGCGAGGGTGGGTCCCAGGAGGTCCAGAGCCCCCCCGAAATATTCCAGAAGTACAGAAGAACATTTTTCTTTGAAAATTGTCATTTTGTTATGGGGTGGACCCTTTCGAAATTTTTTTCTACTACCTTGTCTGCTTATACTGTGAAATATACATGCTGAATTGTTTGATATGCGAGCAATTTCATGAAATTATTTTAAAAAAGATTGATATTCAATATTTGTTTCACCCCTTCCATTCATACTCCGAAAAGTAGGAATCAAGAGAATGAAGTTCGTCATAAGAATGATATGTTTTTTCAAGAAAGAAGCAATTAACTCACAGACGAGAATTATAAAATCTTCTCTAATGTTCCTTCAATGTAAAGAAGTAACCCATTTGCTGGCAGAAAGCATCTAAAATCTGCAACTGACGATATTTTTGACTTAGTGGTCGCTCTTTCTGTGATCTCTGCCAATCTTGAAAGAATTAAATGAAAGAATTGACTCTCTGGATTACCGAAAATATGAGGAATGAGGTATGCGTGCGTACGTTACCCAATAGTTTTTTTTCTACAGTGCGCGTCCAAATTATAGAACAAATTAATTTTTTTCAGAAACAAAATATTCACTTTCAACCCCCTCACGTGAAAAAATTTAACACTGATGGAATTGCGTTGACAGAAATCTTTCTTCGAATTGAAACATTTCATCGAAAGTTTCAACTTAAGATCATATCTGAAGTGCAGTGTTTCACACATCCTATTTTTTACGTGAAGGGGTTGAAAGTTGTGCTTGAACAAAACTGTAATGGTCGACTTTCATTCAATTATAAATTTCATCAGGTACCATCGTCTCAGGGTAAATGAGCCATGACAAAGTGCTCACACCAAAAATCTCTTTGTAAAATTAATTTTCCAAAAAAAAATGTTTTCTTGAAAATTTAAAAAACGCCTGTAAAAAATATACAAAGACCTTGGATAAAAAGTACCACATGACTCACTTTTCCTTTTCAAGGAATTTAGAGGGTTGATGGGGATGGCACAGGGTGTAAACAAAAATCCTTCAAAATGCAAAAAAAATCTGTTAAAGTGAAACAAAAAGTGACCTGTTTCAGGATTTTTTTCTTCTGAGAAAATGTATTTGTTCCATAATTTCAGGTGCACTGTATAGGTTAAGGCCTTTTGATGCGTCTTCCAGCGAGTTTTACATCCATTATCGAGACTAATTTTATTTTTGAAGGTGAACACGAGTATACTATGGTAAAAACTTCGTCCGATTATCAGAAATCTGGATTCAATGTACAGACTGTATGTAGAATACAATCTCTTTCAATCAAAATACATTCGACCAAGAGAGTGTAACAGAAAAAACAAATTTCAAGTATCAAATATTTACATATTACACTTGAAAGCACCATCGATTTCTGATCGGCAACACACTCCCCATTTTTCAAGAAAAATAATTTCCACTTACGGTTCTCCAAAACGTCAAATATTTATTTTTCCAGTAGCGTTTTGCAGAACGGCCTAGCGAATCTCACGGCTAATTTAAAATAAAAAATAAAGTGCCATTCATCGTCAATTAAGAACTTCTCCCCCGTTAAAAATGCAAAGGGAGGCAGAGCGGAGTGTAGGAGGAAGCTGAAGACAGTGCCAGTGACGTAGAAGGGTGCGGTAATTGTTGTGAAGGGGGTGCTTATTAATGCGCGATTTGTTTTTGAATTTTTTTAGAGAGTGTTTGGATGTTAGTGCCTTGATGTTGTAATTAGGTTTATTGGTGTTAGGGTGAATAATGGGATCTGATGGACAATAAGTAGTAATTGACTGATGAAATATTATCTAGAAGAAATGGAAAAAAGCTGTAGGGCTCAAATCTTATGAATACAAATATCCTCTATGAGTTTTTTCCGCATCAGATTTTCTATCTGAAATTAATAGAG
The DNA here is from genome assembly GCA_013421045.1 of Propylea japonica. Lineage (NCBI taxonomy): Eukaryota > Metazoa > Arthropoda > Insecta > Coleoptera > Coccinellidae > Propylea > Propylea japonica. The sequence continues at coordinate 24,690,351 of CM024247.1, read as the reverse complement.
AAAATCAGACAGAAGCTTCTGTTCTATTTTTCTCATTTTGACAATGATAATTCATATCAGAAGCCGTAGTGATCTGAGGAAAAGTATCTGCAATGTATTGAGAATCTTAAACCTCTATATTCAACGTTAACTCAGTAAAAAAACCTTGATATTATTGAGAAACAGATTAATCCAAAATGCATTTGTCTATGCAGTCATTCAAAACTGCTGTTTGGTGAAATGATAGAGCCAAATTTAATGGTCGCAGAATAATATCTCAGAATATTATACTCCAATGAATAAAATTTAATGTCTTTCTTCAATTTTGTATGAAAATAATTGAATGCATTGAAATATAATATAATATATTATTCGATGAGCGGTAATGCAGATGAATTTTGCATTGCAATTTTGTGTAATTCATCAAGTGTGTTTTGAGCATTACCGCGAATTGAATACTATACTTTATCCACGACTTCTTCGGTAAAATTCGAATTAATCTGCATTTAAAAAATTTTGAACAGTTGTCAAAAGCGTTGACAACATTTCATCCAACCGTCAAACCTCTGTACTCTGTGGTCGCGAATCAAATCAGAGTCTCTAACTAATCAAATCAAGTACTTTCGCAACTTCAAAAATTTACGTTTTCCAAAAATAAATCTGGAATGAATCGCTAGAACGTTATCTTGATGGCTGAAATAGATTTCCGGATCGATCTTACTTTTTATTCATTTTTTTTGTAAGCAATTTCATTTTTCCTAGGTATTTTTATTAGCGGGTGTCATGGGCGGGTGTTATTATAACACTCGCTTTTAGGTTCATAGACATGTCTACGGTTGTGTTATAGCTACTATTACACAAAGAAACTAGTTTAATAATTGACATATTACTCTAAAGGAGAGGATAAAATACAATTATATGATTGTTTTGTTATCGATAAAACGGTAATCGATTCCTTTAATCTGAGATCATTCATCAGGTATTTAATGATTAATTCATTTTGTGAGACTGATGTGAAAGGACGATTCATAGAAAATTTATTATCCAATGGATTAATACGCATTGGAAGATTTATAATTTATAAGGTACTCATGAAAAAAAGGACACGAAATATGACATGATGATTGAGTCTCATAGAAATATGTAATCTTCAACCCCACATATTTCAATCTTTACGAACAGAGACACCCCTAAAAAATCTAATAAAAGTGTATATCCTGAATAACTCATCAAACCAATAAGAGGTGTTTTTTTAGATTAACAAATTGAAATATTGTGATAAAGCAATTTGAATGGAACTTAAAAGTTATCCGAAATAAAATGAGGAAAACAACTTTGACTACATGTTGGTGTTGGTTAATGCCAAAGCAATGTCCTTATATAGAGATAATCTCTTGTTTTCAAGCATGCAAAGATCATAATCGGAAGTTTTAGTGGTATTATAGCCTTTGATTCAGGCACACAGCTCACTCTGACAACAGACTATTCATCAAAATCTAATAAGCCGACAAAGAAATATACGAATTAAGTACATTCATGAAAATATAGTTGGGATAAAATCATAATATTGCAATGCTGATGAACATTTCGCGAATTTCAAAAACAATATAGCATGCGGGTCTTTCAGTATATCATGGAAAGATGTAAACCGTTTACCACAACTTTTCCTTTGCTGCTAAACACAAAAATAAACCAGAAAAAACATTTACTTTTATGCGACTTTTCTGGAAAACTTGGGAATACATCCGGAAAAACGTGATAAAGACCAGAAAAAGCAGACTGAAAACCATTCTAATAAATTATTTGAATTGGTTTCGTTATGGCTAAGTTAGCTTTCTGAGAACTGCGACCTTGTAGATCTCTGGTTTTTTAACCTACTCAGTCATGAAAACCTAAGGAGAACGTCAATGGCGCTAATGACACCGACAACCTTGGCAGGTATCTCTTGGGTGCCCAGGACCGGTTATCCCATATGAATTTTTCTTAGGTCAACCAACTTGCATATTATGTATTCAACTATTTCTGCTTTTGATTCACAGAGCTTGCAAATCTCATCTGCTAACTTATCCATACGAAAAAATGATATTTGCACCGACAGTGCCTCCTCAGCAGTCTCACCATCATCTTCAGCTCAGCTCGTAACAGCTTCAGGATCTTTTTTATAGTTATGTGAAGTCTTCACGAATTTTTTGGCCTGAGTAGGCCCAGGCGTATTTCTCTGGAAGGTTATTTTGTTATTCAACTCCTATTGTTGACTGCACTTTACATTGGCCTCTTCCAAGTCACAAAAAGGTTCAACAACCATAATATTTCGTATTCTCTATTGAACGTTTTCCACCATATACCTATAAAACTCGATACTGCTAACGTGAAATAAAAGTTGAAGCAATCTAGTTGCCATTTCTGATCGCCCCTTCATTCATCTGCGCATGTGCACACGCGATTTGACAAGTTGTGAAAAATTGAGGTTATGATTTTCAGTTTTTTTTCATTTGACAAGTCATAATATAAAATATTCGAGGTTATGTTTTGGCGCCTGCGCGGTGAATTCACAGGCCATTGTACCACGTGATCGCTGCTTCAATTTGTAATAGAGAAGTGGATACGTGTTAGTGGTATAAAAGTTTATAAGAATATGCTTTCCATCCAGGAATTTGATGTCAACTTGCAGACATTTAAGAAACCTTAAACATCTGCAATTCAACCCTTGCTTTCTTTTTTGTCATGCCTTTTTCAACTCAGAACCATAATCCCATAGACATATGGAGAATATATCTCAGTATTACACATAGACCAAACATAAGATGCAAAAATCCAAAACCCCTTCTCATCCACCAGCTCCACCACTGCCCGCACGGGACCGAAGGGCGTGTGTGTGTGTCCTCACCCTTCTTTTAACTAGACTCCCCTTCGCCCCGCGCCAGTTCTCATTTCCCATCAGCGTTGCCTTCTTTCGCCCTGCTCATTAAGTCTTGTATCGATCCCCTCCGGTTTTTTCTTCTTCTTTCTTTCTTCTTCTTCTAGACTTCTTACGCCGTGTGAGAATTTTAATATGCAGCACTGGCTACGCGGCACTCATTAATGCAAAGATTGTTGGAATGTAATAGGTTTTCTTAGGGCCCGCAAATCCAGCGTTGGGAGGATGATGGGAGGCAAAGAGGAGAGGGGAGAAGGGGGTAGGATTGAGGTAACGTGCGTGGATGCTTTTGAAGGACGTATGGAGAATATTTATTCGGGATTGATGGTTAATCAGGTTAATTGAGATATGGAGGGATTTTGGAGGTGAGGGTTTGAGCCAAGAAGGGAAATATGTTGCTAGGAGGCAGTGAGGTATAAAGAAGGAAGTGATAAAGTCAGTTTCAAGGAAATAACGGAAGACCTGAACCTACTTTATTGTCAATATTTGCATTTCTGAAATAGGACTGCATGAAGTAGAACAATATGATTGGAAGTGAGTAAAAAACTGACACTTTAATTCTGATTGATTGCTCTTCGAAGGAAAATATGTTCCTAGGAAGCAGTAGGATCTGGGGAAGGATGATGGAACCAGTATCAGGAAGGAATCTCTGACGTTCATTTTACTGCATTCAATTGTAAGAAGAAATGTGATCTACTGTTTTTCAGTTTAAAAGAAAAATATGCATGATGACAAAATCATAGGATGGCTCCTATGAATCTGTATATTTTATATGAATAAGGACTTGCAATTGTGTTCTGATGATGACCATAGGCCGAAACATGTCGACACGCTAAAATTGATTAAGTATATAGTGGAATAGGACCCCCTTTTTCCTTATAATATCAAGAAGCCTACGAAAAAACCGAAGATATTGGAGGTAAGGGTTTGAGCCAAGAAAGGAAATATGTTGCTAGTGGGCAGTGAGGTCTAAGGAAGGAAACTATGAAGTAAGTTTCAGAAAGATGACGAAAAACGAAATTCAGCTGTTGTCAACATTTTCATTGTTGAAAATGGACTTCATGAAGTAGAACAAGATGAAAGAGGATGAGTGAAAACTCCTTATGAAATGTTCATTGATTATGAGAATTAATTTTTTTAAGTTCAATATGTTGTTATGTGGCAGTAAGCTCTGTTGAAGTGAAAGCTAAAACGGTTTTAAAGAGCTATCGGAAAATCTGAAGTAGTGTTTTTGTGGGTACAGAACTCATCATAAATTGTTGATTGTTGGTGGTGTGAATTCTATCAATTCCTTGAAGTAAAATATGTTGTTAGGAGGCAGTGAGGTATGAGGAAGGAAATAATAAAGTCATCAGTCTCAAGGAGCTCACGAAAAAACCGGCTCTCTATGCCAAAGTATTCCTTGACTAGATGAATGGGAGTTCCTTCCTCCTCCCCACAGAACATGCACTCGTCAGTGTCCGATAATCGCATCCTCAACAGGTGCTTCCTGAGGCGACAGTGTCTTCTAAGAAAGCCAATGAAAAGGAGTAATGGTTTTTTAACACCCAGATATCTTTCGAATCTTGCTGTTTCAAAGTTCCGAAGGAACTAAGTGGAATGATCTATCCCTGAAAGATTCCTTTTCGGCTTTCTTCTTCTCCCGAAACTCATTTACATTACATTTACCCATAGGTACCACAGAAGAGTTCTGGACTAATGAGTGACCTTCGTGCACTTTCTTTGGCAAGTGTATTGGCCTCTTCGTTTCCCTTGATTCCTGAATGGTCGGAAAGTCAGATTGAAAAGACCTTAGTTTTTTTGCCTACCTCATTGAGTTTATTTCGGCACTCCCAGATCATCTTTGAGTCAATGACGTAGGAGCTCAGTGCTTTAATAGCAGCTTGACTATCTGATTGTATGGCTATATCTCAGTTCTGTTAGTTTTTTTCTAGATTTATATTTAGACATCTTTCCATTGCTAAGATTTCCGCTTGAAAGACGCTTACACAGTGCCCACTTGGTACTTGGCCAGTATATCCCGGCGCGAGCTCCTTTAGAGGTTTTGGAACCATAAGTATACCATTTTACGGTATTTTCGTTGCGGTTATAGTCGGTGTATTCCCGTTCCCATTCCTTCCTTTTACTTGCATAACCCTAGTGTACCTACACTTGGTTCTTAGCGCGTATACTCCACCGGCTCCTATAGTGGTTTAAGAACCATCTCTATACCATTCGAAAGAATTTACTTCTGAGTTTTAGTTTAACTTTAGAATTTTCAGTCAGATTCATAACATGCCTAGAGTAATTGCTCCAGCGATAACATGCGCTAAATACTATAAATTTCAAATGAAGCAACTCCCAAAGTTAAACTCTTATTTCATGAAACTGATAAATGTATACCTTCTATCGCTGTCTTTCTTACGAGAAAAAAAGAAGAAACAAATCGGAACGCGCCACATCCATAGAGTTCAACAAACGATCGAATTTCCCACCGATCATCCTCGGAACCACAGAGATCGCAGTCTATCATGTCATTGTCTTCGATGTGCCGAAAAGACCACACATTAAGACGTATATAATTGATGAACTATGACATGGAACGCACCGCACGGAGTCCATTGTTTTCCGATCCGGATCGCAGATACCGTAGAAAGATTGTTTATTAAGATGACATACCGAATGTCACTTCGCAAACATATCTAGTTGACTCTGACGATAATTTGGTATAATGCACGTATTATTCTTTAATAAAGACCAACCGAAAGTTTCGAGCCAGCATGAATAGGGGAGAACAGAGAGACGGCAGTCTCTTCTCTCTATGGAACACATCTACAGAGACAGAGTCGTCGATTCTTTGACTAAAACTTTATTAATTTATGTGAGCGCATTGTTTCAAGTTTTGACAAACAAAAGACGACGTTTTCTTACGCAGCCTCCTATTCAGTTAGTGAAACGTGATATATGTTATGATGAGAAGTGCCTGGAAGGGTCTTAGAAACTCATATAAGTGGGCTGGCGAATGATATTGTTGGATTCAGAGCTTCGAAATGTTATCGTTTTATGTATTTTGTACTTTTGACCTATTTCGGGATTTAGATTGTGGCATTTATGGGTCGTTTACATTGAGATACTTTACAAGCTGCTGCTGAATTAGCTTGTGAGAAAATTGTCTACTCGCCAACAATCTAGCGATCCACGTGAAGTTTACGTTTGTATCGTTGGCAAGGATTTACGATAAATGTCAAATGCGTTTACAAAATTTCAAAAAGAACCAGAAACCACCGAGTAGATGAGAACTCTCAGATTGTTAAGAAGCAACAGTGATTACGCACGGCTTGTTTACATGCCAACAAGCCAAAACGCCAGCGAAGAAATTATATCGGTAATATTTTAATTTCACAAATAAAATTTTCTCTTCATTAATAAGCATACTTGACAATAGTAGTTTTTATTTGCTTCCAGACACTAATGCAAACTCTTTTGACATACAAAAGACGACGTTTTCTTACGCAGCCTCCTACTCAGTTAGTGAAACGTGATATATGTTATGATGAGAAGTGCCTGGAAGGGTCTTAGAAACTCATATAAGTGGGCTGGCGAATGATATTGTTGGATTCAGGAGCTTCGAAATGTTATCGTTTTATGTATTTTGTACTTTTGACTTATTTCGGGATTTAGATTGTGGCATTTAGTGGAGGTTGTCTGTGGGAATTCGTCTCGGGTTATAAGTAAATGAATAGAGATTATGTTGATGGAATGTCATGCTGTTCAATAATTTGAGTGTTTCGATAAGAGCGTTGCTGCTTACCTGATTTTATGGTCGAGTTGACACCTTCTTTATATGTTTGTGGGAGTAAATTATATTTTATGTTAGAAGCCTTTAAGTACCGACGTACCAGTACTATGGAAAAAATCACGTATCGTCCAGTGATTGAATTCTTATTTTTGGAAGGTTTGAAAGCGAAGGAATTTGATGAAGAAAGTGGAAAGTGTATGAGAACTCTTTGCCTTCACTAACACGTAAGAATGATGGGTTTCTGAAATTAAACGAGGTCTTATTATTATAACGGACCCCCACGACCAATCTAGCGATTCCCATATGTGGCATTCAAGTACTCTTTAATGTTAATTCCGAAGTGAGCAGGAGCTCCATCATGCAAGAAACATGCTTGCCTTCTTATTTGCAGAGGAACATCTTCCAGAAGAATTGGTTGCTCATCTTCAACCTCTACTTTCTTCAACGGTTCGTAACTCCGTTGAAATAGCAGTGAGATTGTGGAGAGTAGGAGGTTGTAAATCCACTACAAACTAAGTAAAACTCGCGGTGTAGTTGGAATAATTTATTTACGTCGAAACTTGAACAAAAAATGTTGTCAACAATTTAATGAGTACAGTTTATATATTCGTTGTGACGACACACAGTTTTCGTCATGTGCCGTCTTCCGGAGTTACTGTAGTCTCCAAAATTCGCATATTATTTAGCCTAGAAATGGTATATTGAATGAATGAGGTCGATTATTGCTTCCTGGTAATTTTCCATGAGATTTGAATTCTTGATTTTTCAATGCGATTTCTTCTAGATATTCCTTAATGTTTAATTCACATTGAACAATTTATACTCTTGCGAGTTGAACGTACCGAGTAAAGAAAAGAACCGACAAATAATTTTTCAGCACCCCTAACCATACATTAAGAGAAAATTGTTTGTTGCTGATGTTTGAAATTGTAGAAAGAATCATGGAAAATCTCTTTTCTTCTGCCAAAACCAATCTTGGACATAAAAATTATCTAAGAATATTAATTCTATGGAACATACGATGATATGAAATGAACAGTGATCATAATGCTTGTAAGTTTTTATTCTTTCCGAGAAAAGTATCTACTGTAACGGAATTTTGCAAAAGCCTTTTTTTTCCCCAGAATTGATGGAGAAACCATAAGAGAATTTTATTTTTCCAAAATCTATTCCGCGAAAACAATTTTTGAAGGAAAATCATTTAAGGGTTGTTATTTTCAACCCCAATTTATAAAGTTATGGGATCAAAACAAATTGTGTGAGTAACATTTACTTAATGAATCATATTATGTATAGTTTTATGACTCAGGGTTTTTTAGGACTTCATCGCCTTTCCCAGGCTGCATCTTGGAAGGGAGGTCGATTTCGAAAAAATTTCGATTTCGAAAAAAATTTATATGAACTACCCCTGCTTATTTTCATCGAGGAATCATCTCCTTTAGTCTCTCGCGTTTGTTTACAGACACCCTGTATAGTTTCCTATGCATGTTTGCTCCTATTAAATACAAAGAGTCACATAAAACCAGACCATTAATCTTTACTTTCCACGCCAAATCATTCACAATCGTCTTCAGATTATTCTATATGAGACCGACGAAACCCGGATGAAAAATAATGTTCTTCGAATAAGGGGTGCCATCCGCCGAACCATAAATAACATCAACAACCCCCACCCCCATTCTCCAGGGCTGCAAATAGTTGAGATATATATGCAACAATTCATAACGACATAACGAACTTATTTACTGAAGCACAGAGGAAATAAACAAAGAAAATACCGTACTATAAATACCTGGCATTGTACTGCACAGGAATTAATATGATAATAACTCACCCTATTTTTAAGTACTTCAGAGGACCCTCCAGGGTCTGTTTTCCTCTTCCGGTCAACCGGGCTTTCGTCGGATTTTCCCTCGCATTTTCACCGGGTTTTTCCGCTTTTCTCTTCTATCCATTGAACGGTGGGATAGTGAAGTATCTAGATTCGTTAGATGGGACTGGCTGAGTGGATGATGAACACTGGAGAATGTGCAAGTACGCACGGGTTCAAGCAAAGCAATTATGTAAGTATTTTCTTGTTTTGTTTCGAAGGGAATGCAATTATTTCTTCTTGAATTCTTGGAAATGCAGAAAGTTCATCAATTGCTCCAGATCGGGCAAGATATCTTCGAGTTTTCGTTCGTATTGGAGGAGATTTTTGTTTAGATGTTTGTCGTTTTCTTTGAGAAGTTTATCTGTTCATCAACACGTCCGATTAATAGTTTGAGGTCTATTGAAAATATTAGATTTTTTCGGCCGTAGAACGCTGTTGAGCGGATATATACAGGGTGTCTGTAAGCAAATGCGAATGACTTTATATAATTTTTTTTCGGAATTGACCTCCCTTCCAAGACACAGCCTTTGGAAGGCGATGACGAGTTGACAGTTTTTAATTTTTTCAGTAGTTCAAAAAACACTGAGTCATAAAACTATACATAATATGATTCATTAAGTGGATGTTACTCACACAATTTTTTTTGATTCCATAACTTTAATATTAGAGGTTGAAAATAACATCTCCTTTACGTGGGTTAGATCTTCGAGAAATAAGAGGCTCTTATGATTTCCCATTCAATTCTGGAGAAAAGAGTCTCCTGTAAAATTTCGATAAAGTCGATACTTTGCTCGGAACAAAATGAAAACTTACAAGCAGTTATGATCACTGTTCATTTCATTTGAATATTCTAAGATATTGTTTATGCTCAAAATTGGTTTTGTCAATTATGCTTATTAATAGAAAGAAAGTTCTACGAAATCAAATTATTACGGATATACATTAGCATTCAGAAGCTGGTTGCATTGATTTGGCTGATTTTAAGTTCAATTTTGCGATTGTCCTTAGGACGGCTGGCAAATGCTTGCCAAAACATTGGATAGAACAATCCAGATAAGGGAAACAGCCCAAATAATAATCTTTCAACCAATGAGCCATTATCAAGAATTTTTCGTTCACACATTCAAACATTTGGGTATCCATTTTGCACAAACTTTCCTCATGTCCCGATTGACGTGAACTATATGATGGACGCCTTCGTATAAAATATTCAGTGGTGCCAGCCATGAACTGCATCGATATTTTTGGGGACTGGCACAGAATCTGGCCATCCCGATCGGTCATCATTTTCAATGGAATATTTACCTCTTTTGTCACAGTCGTATACGAAAGACATTGATCACCAAGGGTATTGAGCATATCTACGTAGGTATGCTTACCTCTTAACCCAGCGTTTCCCAACTTTTCAATATTCGCGGCCCAATTTTCAATCTTAAATTTCATCGCGCCCCCCTTTAGTTAGTAAAGTGGTTCTAATTCGAACCATGCAAGAACCGTTTGGGGCAGGGGCGGGTTGTTGGCGCCCCCCTTCGAATTCATTCGCGCCTCCCAAGGGGGGCTCGCCTCACAGGTTGGGAAACGCTGTCTTAACCCTTTTACATACAGGTAATAGGTGATGGCTCGCTACTCCCATTTTTCGATTTCAAAATTTTGGTGGACATCCTTTTTTTCAATTTATTGTGTAACTCTGGTTTACTTTTTAGACATAAGTTTGTTGTAAGTTTTTTATCATTATTCCGAAATTGAATTCGATATTTAAAATTAAATACCACTGCTAAAATTTAAGGAAAATGAAAACTCTTCAGTAGGGTCCTGTAGCGCTCTTAGAATAACAGAAAATTGGAAACTCAGGTTTGAAGTTTGAGATAACCTCATGGCCCGAGAGCTAGATTTAAGTATTTAGTGTCTGAATATTGAAGGTATTTATTTGAATAGTTTTAGGTTTAAATTTTTGAAAACGACGGGACAGGGTTTTTTCTACTAAGGTTTTTCCCCGAGCTCTAGTATCATACGCAGACTAGTATGCTACCCCGTTTGCACTAACCTCAGCTAGGGACTTCTTTGTTTCATGTATTGTATTTTGTTAGCTCTCAATTCAAGAGAATATGTAAATATATATACACTTTTGACCTCAAACTTTACACTGACACTTCTTATGAGTTGCCGTTCTTTGCTATGGTATGGCAATATGTATTTTATTTGTGCATGGAACTGGTATAGGCTAACTAGATATTAATACATCCTAGTATTGAGTATTGGAAATAGCGCTTCTCTTTCCATTCATCCGTTTGTTTGACAAATCTTCTCGAACATCTTCGACGAGCTGGGAAGATAACGGATTTAATCTGAAATAACCAGATAACGAAACTTCATCTTCCGATGATATTTAAACATGTCGAAAGTCAGTCCAATAACTTATTCAAAATTACGGAACATCATCGAACATCTCCCATGAGAATCCTACGATTTAGGAAAAATGTCACAAACTCTTTTACAAAAGGTTCACCTCTTACGCCATAAAGATGTCGCAAAATCCTAATTATAGCCTTCCAAATTACAGATCGTATTCTCTCTAGCCTAATTCGTGCTTTATCAACTAATGATAGCGCAGACCATACCATCAGATATTACACAAATGAGACTTATCTATCGTGGCCACGATTTTTAGAGCGTGATGACTTGGCTAGAACAAGAAATCGTACTTATATCATTTTATATGTCGCTATCGACGAAGGTGGCAATTAGCCATAATAAGTCATGAATATATGATAAAAATTGAGATTTCCGCGACTGAAGGGGGGCTATAAATTTAGGAGATAATCAAGCCTGTCTTCTGGCGAATGTGTTGGCTAGAAGACCAGTTCGGATCATTAGAAGATAATAATAATGAATCCATTCGTTTCCGATGAAGTGATATTTATTTTTGGTATTGCTTCATTGCGATCGCTTTATACGAGGAGTGGTTGAAAAGTATTTGGTACGGCTTTTTGTCAATTATTAAATAATTTGAACTTACAAAGGGCGAGTGCTATGAATGCTAAAAAGTGGACTGTAATAATTAATGAACTTACCAAGTTTTGTGTAGTTCAAGCTAATTTCAGGTGTGTTATTGCCTAAGTCACCTTCGATTAAAGGGAATAAATTAGGAAGGGTGAAGGTAAAAATAGGACAAATAAAGATGATTTCCAACCTGAACAGCACCTTCCTTGGGCAGAATGAAAATGCGGGTGTAGCTATAATCCTAATGCAGCGTATTGAACTATAACTTTGATGCACTAAACACCAATGTGCACAGTAATCACTGCGGTTTCACTACGATGCGGCAATTTTCAGCGTATGAAAAACCAAAGACTGAGCGAAATTCTATAAATTTATTGTATAAATGTATCATAAATTAAATTGGTTCCTTCAAAATTAAGGCAGTTATTGGCACATTTTAGAATTTGCACTTGTGAAATGATATCCATGCTATTGGAAATCAATATTCTGAACTTCCCTTACATAAATGGTTTTTTGATTCTGAGTCCGAGGAAGTTTTTCCACTTTTTATGCGAATCAATACATTAGGATATTGGAGCTTTCACATAATATGATATTTAAAATTTTTCTTGGCTTTCCCCGAAGTTATTGATCTGTTACTTTCTTCTGAAAATTGCTGAAATGTAGCTCGCCTTCAAAAAAACGTTATAACTCTTGCGAGTTCAACGTGCCGGGTAAAAAAAGGACCGACAAATAATTTTCCAGCGCCCCTAACCATACATTAGGAGAAAATTGTTGCTGGTGTCTTAAAATTGTAAAAAGAATCATAGAAAATCTTTTTTCTTCTGTAAAAACTAATTTTGAGCATAAACAATATCTTAGAATATTCATTCTTCAGAACATAGGATGTTGATGAAATAAACAGTGATCATAACTGCTTGTAAATTTTTATTTATTTTATTTTTCAGAGAAAAGTATTGACTATATCGAAATTTTGCAGGAGACTTTTTCTGTAGAACTAAAAGGGTAGGTAGGTAACCAAAAGAGAATTTTATTTTTTGAAAATCTATTTCACGAAAACAATGTTTGAACGAAAATCAGAGGGGGTTAATAATAAAGTTATGGGATCTCAAAAATTTGTGTAAGGTACATCTACTTAGTGCTTCATATTATGTATAGTTTGATGACTCAGTGTTTTTAACAAGCCGTATAAGAATCAAAAACTGTCAACCCGTAATCGCCTTCCTAAGGCTGCATTTTGGAAGGGTGGTCGATTTCGAAAAAAAATTATATGACCTTCCCCTGCTCATTTCTATCGAGGAATCATCCCCCAAAGTCCCTCGCATTTGTTTACAGACATCCTGTATAACTGTCCAATTATTCACTTTAACTTTGGAGTGATTAATCTCAAATAAAATAATGAAATGCGATTTCCATACTCCTAAATTCAGATTTCGGTCCACTATGACGTACGAACAAGCATAATTAATGGGGGTAACGAATCAGAACAGAGTGGCAAGTTGAGACATCTTTGTAAAGTGCGATCAGAGGCAACATGTTGTCTCTGGTGTGATTCAATATTCAACCAATGCTAACGCGTACGTCACACTTAACCGTTAATTCCGATCGTTTGAATTCACTAGTTCTTTTCGGTGATTTCAATAAATTTTATTCTCGAGAACCTAACTACAAATCAGAAATTTCTCGTATATTAAAGTAAAAATCATGTGAATGTTACAATACCTACTAGCAGAGGAAGATGTAAACGGGGCACCATATATTTCAGAAAACTACAGTAAAAATGTATACATGTCTATATGTGAAAGCATAGTGATGGGACGTTTTCAGAGTTCAAGCTGAAATATTCACATGATAGGGTCTTTTTTGTTGAAACAATTTTGTTCTTTTACTTTGAGCTGTCATCATGAAATTGCACCTGAAAAAAAAAACAACTGAAGCATAAAAAATCAAGAGGATGTAATAATAAAAAAAATTACGGACCGATATAAAAGATTTTCCCTTTAAATTGAAAGCAGAGAATAATATTAATCGATATAAATCAACCAATATTGAAACTCATACTTCGGAGCTAACTTCGTCCTTGTTCGAGACAAAATGCAAGGAAGTGGTATCAACCAGAGCATCTATGGATGGCCATTTCGTTTTCACTTTATTGTTTTTCAATATTCATGGCGATGTACGCGTTAAACCTCTGTTTCGATTTTCCCTTTATTTATTATATGATATTCAAAGAAAAATGCAATTTTTCAATATAAATGATCGGATGTTTATCTCATTATAACGAAGAAGCTATATGCCGTTAATAGTGGAAAATAACATCAGGCAAATGACCACCAAGACCACGCTTACAGGACCATATCCTTTCAATGAAAATTTCCATTTTGAGGTATTGAATCGCACACGGCTATTGCCGTAGACCTTCTCTTTCACGTGACCCCAAAGAAAGAAGTCGCAAGGTGTTAAATCACAAGATCTCGGTGGCCAATTTTGATCACCTTTTCGAAAGATAACACGGTGCGGAAACTTTTCCCGCTATCAGCAAAAACACGACGTTGTTGACGATCGGCTGGCTTGAGTTCTCATGTTAACTGAACTTTATAAGACTCAAGACCCAAATATTTATGCAAAATATGCTGTAATGACGTTACTGGAATGCCTAATTCCAAAGAACAACGTGGAATGGACAAACCTGGGTTTTTTCAACACTTTCAGCAGCAATATTCTCGGCTGTTCTTGAGCGACGAGAACGGGTTTTATTCTTCACATCGCCAACTTGTCCCAACAGCTTAAACTTTTTCACTAATTTCTTTATTGCGTTCCAACAAGGTGATTCACGACGACCCAAAAATGTTCGAGTTTTACGAACCGTCTCTGCCAAATTTTCACCATTCTCATAGTGAATTTTAATGATTTTTATGCGTTCTTGAAGCGTGTATTTTTCCATTTTCATTAATGGCGTAGTTTTTAATTGTTAAATGTCAAAAAACGTCAGCTTCAAACGGGACATCTACCGGGCTATTCATAAAAACACCTCTTGTTGGGATACCCTTTAGCACTCGTTCAAGTAGAACGAGAGCTTAAAAACCGAAAACCATTCCTACCGATTCACAGCAAATGAAAACATAACTTCTATGCAATTATGGCGAACTTCAGTTATGACAACTTTCTCACTACGTGAATTTGAAGACACTTTAGTTAACGAACTTGTCTTTTTTTGTCACGCCACATCCTGTTAATTGGTAGTAGGCGCTGCTTTGATGAAATACCATTTAGCCTGTCCTTGGCGATGCACAGAAGTACCATAACTATCAGTAGGTAGCTTCATGGTTGACGGTCAACAGAACAGAACGGATTGAAATTTCGAAAATTATCTTCTTATTTCACATATGCATATATTCTAATTCAACAACAGTTCACACTGATTTACCGGTGAATAATAAAGCAATACTGCGAGAGATAAGCTCAGCATCGTTGAGGATTCCCACGTATGCGTCGGCTTGAGAGTTCGTTTTGGAAGCCTCAAAAGAGATTTGTCATTCATTTATTTACTTTTCGTACAACTGTAAAAAAATCGACTTTTCTTCATCACTATGGATTCTTAAATGATTACTTACTTTCACCGTTGAAGAAGTCTTTTTTTCACTGTTAAAAAGTCTTTTTTTCACCGTTAAAAAAAGAATTTACTTTTTTTCCGTTAAAAAGTCGATTCTATAGTAACGGTACAGAAAAATCACTAGATGTATAGAAATATTGTATTGGAAGCATATCTTTGATAATTATATTTCAGAGTTTCAGACGATGAAAATTCACATTCACAGTTGTACAAAAAATGTTGTTTGTATTTCGGGCGTATAAAATTCGTGTTCTTATGACACATTCGAGTGAATTTTTAGCCTCGTCCTGTCTGAGGTCTCGACATTCTCATGTGCCATGAAAAAACACTCATTTACGCACTTAATACAAAAATAACTATTTTGTACAACTGTCAAAAAAACTTGAATTTTATTTATCACTATGGATGAGTAAATGAAGAAGTAAATTCACATTCACAGTTGTACAATAGTTATTTTTGTATCTAGTGCGCGAAATGCTACTTTGGTGATCTCGACTATTTTTTCGATCACCAAAGTATTTCGCGCATGAGATGCAAACAAAAATTTTTTCTACAAACGCTTAGCTTAATAAAATGAAAAATATATTGGACTGGTTTGAACTGTTTTTCCAAATCAAGTAATTAGGTATTATAACTATGGGCAATATATTCTATGTTGAAAGCAGCACTCAATGTTAAAGAAAACGTGGATTTCAAGAAATTTACCAAGTTAAAATATAAAATCCCATATAGTTTACATGCAGTGTGCGAGGTAAGTATTTCGCACACTACTTCGCGCACGGTGTCATAGTAACAAAGGAAATGAAAAAAGGGTCACTTCGCATATTGTTGCCAATGCGCGAACTTGTCATTTTTTGACGTTTGTAGAAAAAAAATATTGTTTGTATTTCGTGCGTATGAAATTCGCGTTTTCATGGCACATTTGAGTGAATTTTTGAATTGACATTCTTATATGCCATGAAAAACACTCATTCTCCGCAAGTAATACAAAAATAACTATTTTGAGCGCTCAAATGCCTATAACTTTCGAATTTTTAGCCGAGAACGGCCTCAAACGATAGGGTTCTACTCCCTGATGACGAATCCGTGGTCAAATTCTATTTTGTTCGTGGGGCCGTCCGGCCTTTAGCACGAAAATTTGAAGGAATTGTCCTAGAGACTTGAGATTTTCTGGTTTTGTTCGGTTCCCAAATGCCGTGGTTGAGTTGTTAACCAGCCAAATTGTTCAGGGTGTCCCATAAAATATGCCAATAAAAATTTTGTTCTTCAATATCTCCGACAAAACGAAACAAATCGAAATTAAATTTTGCCGACACATGCAAGATACTCGTATACACCTCATGCAAAATTTTGTTACCATAGTGTTAACAAATCAATTGGAATATTATGAATAAGATTCTTTAAGTTTCCATAAACAAGATATTCCATTCCAGTAAAATTTATTTTGTGAGTGAATATAGGTAAGTATTCATATAACATTTCTTGAGGATCACATAATCAGAAACATATAATTGATTTAATTGTCAAGTTTTTACATATTTCAGTTTTTATTTCTAAGTATATAATATTTTCTTGAATTGAGAGCTGACAAAATACAACACATGAAACAAAAAGTCCCCAGTTGATGTTGGGTGCAAAACAGGGTACCATACTATTTTGGCGTAGGATACCAGAGCACAGGGAAAAACCTCCGTAGTAAAAAACCCTGCCTCGCCGTTATTACAAAATTGAAGCTTAAAACTATTCGAATAAATAACTTCGATATTCAGATACAAAATACTTAATCCATGCTCTTGGACCAGGAGGGTGTTTTAAACCAGGTCATGCCTTCCAAGTGATGATTTTTCGAATCTCCTGTAATCATGTTCCATGGATTTAAATAGTGGTATTTCATCCTAAATATCGAATTCAATTTCGCAATACTGATAAAAAACTTGAGACAAACTCATGTCAAAATTTAAATATAATTTCCATAATAGGAGTATTATATTGCACTGTAAAAATTAATGCTCCGGTACGATAAATGAGTCAAAAATTTCAATCATGTTGTAGCTTAAATAATATAACCCACTATTCAAAATCAAAAATGCAAATTTTTTTTATTTGGCTAAACAAGTTGTGCAAAATTAACAAACTCGCACGTAAACGTGGTGTGTTTCTGCACAATCTCATTCATCTTTCACGTTTTTCATCCATCAGTAGTCAAATAGTATTTCTGACAGGTGTGAGGTGACAAAGGATTGTCATGGTGTCTGATTTTCAAGACTGGTTGGTCAATCAGCATCTTCGCATGATATCCTGTTGCAGTTGATGTGGAAAAACAGATAGACGTCACGGATAGGTCGAGGACCTTGGCTGTACCATACTGGTGTCGGATTCTTTGCAAGGTTGATGGAATTGTGATCATTTGTATCGATATGCTAAGTGCATGTATGGATTGGATTGTACGAATTGGTTATCTGGCTTTGATTATTTCATGGAGGATTTTCCAATAAGCGGTGTTATTTTGAATAGCTCGCTATTTCGGTAGATGTCACTTTTGAAGCTGTCATTTTTTGACATTTGACAAGCAGAAACTACGCCATTAACAAAAATGAAACGATACACGCTTCAAGAACGCATTGAAATAATAAAAACCCAAGAGTTATTGTTGAAAAGCTACTCCTTCCTCAACGTGTCCTGTAAGCGTGGTCGTGGTGGTCATTTACCTGATGTTATTTCCACTATTAACGGCATAGCTTCTTCTTTATAATGAAATAAACATCCTATCATTTATATTGAAAAATGGCATTTTTCTTTGGAAATCAAAATTTTACTTCTTATTGGAAAACCCTTTATGATTCATGTACAATATTTTTTCATTATTTTATAATTGATGAGACACGAAATTTGATATTTCGTTAATCATCGATAAAAGGTGAACTAAGCTAGGTATTTCCTAATTAACTGTGGTGAATCGGCCAACAACTTAGGTATTCCAATGAAGTTTCATGATGTGCCCTTAATATACTGAAATATCATAGGTATGACTTATTCCTCCACAAAAGTAGCTTGAGTATTTCAAGAATGTATTTCATGTTTTTTTTCAAATAATCGATCATATAATTTTTCACCTTATTTTACTGTAGTGTATTGAAATTGTTTTATATAAAGAAAAATTATTAGAGTTTCTAACAATTTTTGAAAAAAAAACCAAAGTCAGAATAGATACATACATAAACCAACTTTAACTTATTTACCCTTGAGAGATAGAATAACTATCAATTGGGACTTAAAAAAGACAGTCCCTAAGCTCTGAGACAATTATATCTTGTGGAGTGAAGCAGGGCGCTGTATTGGGTCCGTAGATTTTCATTCGATAGGTGAATGGTATCTTCGAATTGGATCTTTGAAAGGAAATTCAACTTTTTAGCGAGAATAAATGATTATAACATAGGAAAGGCTAACAACTATTTCGAAACGTTCTTTACATCGAAATCAATAAGACAAAGAGGATATTTTTACCTTGTTCCTGGTTCCACATTTCTTCAACTACTTGACAAACGATATGAGGCTTTCAGTTTCAAGCAGTTTGGTGTCTTGATTGAAGATATTTATGGGTACACGGGATATAAGATCCATCGTCAGATGAAGAAATTAACATTGTAAAATAGTGAAACTTCTCTATAGCGAACGACTCCAAATTCCATGTTGAAAACACCCTCTAAAAGGAAGTGAATTCTCTCTATAACGAAATATTCCAAGAAAAAGAACTTCGGCTCCTTGAATTGGTATTGATAAAAAGGTATAAGAATGGGTTTTTCCATGATTATGCCGGATGTAGATAATAAATCCTGGTGGACGCATAGATCTTTCTGAAACGTTGGAATCAGCTGGAAATGTTGATAATGACAGTGTTACTCTGATTGATTTCGTTAATGTCGATTCAAATATTGTAACAAATAAACTTCCAACTCAAAAGGATATTTTAAACAGTGTCAAATGCGGTGTTGAAGATCACTACGAAAGCAGTGATGATACCGACAGCGTTGATTTAGAGGAGCAACCGGCCGAAAAACCAAATCGTGCAGAGGTACTTCAAGCCTTTAAAAAGTGTCGCTTCGCTTTCCGGTCCATTGAAGGGGTTCCGGAAAATATTTTTGAATCTTTGAGAAAATGCGTTTTTATGAGAATCAAATGTTTTTTCATTGTACCACTCAAACAAAAATTACAAATTATTTGCCCAAAAAATTGTGTATTATGTACGTATACATACATATAAAATGCGTATAAGCTATCAGAAATGCACTTACACACCTTTTTGATTATGTATATAAATTCACAATAAAAAAAAAAAATGTAATTGAATATGAAATATGAATATTGCTTGTTTCTTCACTTGACACAATGAAAAAAAAAGTTCTGTATAACGAAATTTTCTTGCTGATTTAGCGATTGCGTTATAGAGAAATTCCACTATATATTGCTTTGGGAGGTGATGATGAAAACGACCACTGTTTTTTTTTCATCTCAAAATATTTCAGCCACTTACTACTGTCTTTGACTTCAAAGTTTTTTATTTCATTTGTTATTTGTTTATTAGGGATATTACTGTTGTTGTTATTGTGAAAATATTTAATGTAATATAAATTTTTTTTTGCAAATAAAAACCTAAAAATTATTACTAATATTCTATTTTGAACTACGTGTTAACCCCGAAACAACCTGAAATTATTGAATATAAAATATAAATATGATAAAGGAAATTTCGTTTACTTTCCGAACTCAGAAAAGTACGAATACGCCTATTCCTCTAAAATTCCTCTTGTTCAGCTCGGGCCGCACATCCGTAAAGAATCACCCAACGCCAGCCCCCAACGGTTTTAACTTTTCGTCTGCTACGTTCACGCTGTCCGCGTATACGGGGGTGGGAGGGGTTCTCAGGAATTTTCTCAACCTTTCCCGAATATTATCCCTTCCCAAAATTAGAATACGCCTTCCCGATTTATCAGGAGCCCTCGCGACTTCTGGGCGATATCTGCGTGGAATTTTTTTTCGGTGAGATTTATTTCATTTAGGAGAAGAACAATCTGTTAGTTTTGATTCGAGATGATGGATATGACTAGATGAAGAAGATAATGCAGTAGTGGTTAGAAGAAAGTACAGTGAAACTTCCCTATAACGAAAGCACTAAATCCGCAAAAAAATCGTTATAAAGAAATTTCGTTATACAGAAAAATTTTTTCTACAGTCGGCAATGTCGCGGTCGACATCACTGACAAATTTAAGTTTAATTCAAACTTAAACACTTCCATTCAGACATTCTCGCACAACTTTCACACTAGCGTAATGGTGAGATTGAAACCAAACAGTCTGGGGTGTATTTAAAACTGTTTAAGCAGGACCTCTCTGCCCGTCGTAATGATTTAGTTTAAGGTCGGGATTCATTACGTACGTCCGGAAAAAATTCGGAAAAAACCCTCCCTTCTACCTTCTTAGGTACCAATACCTATTCCAAGAGTGGTGTTCTTTGAATATTTCGTTTAAGACGGTGTTTTTAACATGGAATTTGGATTCAAGGTGCAATGTCTTGTACGAATACAGAGAAATTTGTTGTACGGACGTTATAAGGAAGTTCCTCTGTATTTTGAATATGCCATAATTCGCAAAAATTTCATTCTGAAGGAAGCACAACGTTGGACCTAGACAACTGCTATATTGTGGGGTAATTTTCATTCAGAAAAGCATAATGTGAAAGTGTCGAATTTGGCCAGAATTAGTGATCCCGAACTACAACTGTTTAACCCTATGAAATAGGGAAAAATGAATGGCCCATTGCGGTCATCTCCTTTCGAGAAACTCATTATGCCGTCAACCGCATTGCTCTATCTTCTTTTGCTTTCGAGTTATGAGCTGAAATTGAGATTTTGGAGATTTGAACATTGGTCATTCTTTCCGTTATTTTGTGCTATAAAGCTCTTCTTCTTATTCTTCTACTTATATTAGGCCCTAGGCATGTTCTTCATGACCTCTTCATCCCCCCGTTTAGTTCTGCAGCCGTATTTGTGATGTGGACTGCCAACTGTCTCGCTATCTTTTGAAGGGACGTCCTTGTGGTTCTTTTTCCAATTGGTTTCAAATCCCTCGCTATTCGGGCTAATCTTTGAGGGCTCATTCTGCTAACATGCTGGTTCCACTCTCTTCTTCTCTGTCTTCCCCATCGCACAACATTCTGAACGTTACATCGCTCTCTTATTTGACTGTTTGGTATTCTGTCCAGTAATGTTTTACCAGCTATAAAGCTCAAACATGACTATTGTACAGACACTTTTTTGATGGAAATCGAGTGGCTTCATTTAATCTTTGCTGAGGAGTTTCTTTTCTGAATTATTACAAAAACTGTTCTTCTTTCTCATAGAAATAATAGTTCATTTTACTTGTAAATGATCACCGTTTTTTCTTCGTTCCGAAAATACATACGTTGTCATATATCGCCATCAGATCAGTGGCGACTCCAGGGGGGGAGAAGTAGCGCTTGGTCCAGGCACCCCCTAAATTTTTATGGCCTATGCTAAAGAAAATCACCACAACTGCCTCCCCCTAGAGTCGACACTGATATAAGGGCGATATAAGACATGTTACATAGTTTCGAAATGAAAAAAAGCAGTGATTAATTTTGAGTAAAAATAAATTATTGTTTCCATAAAGAAACGAAAGTTTTTGGAACGAATCACAAGGAAAAACCATCATCAAGAATAAGATTAAGCCACTAGATTCCTATCAAAAAAGTGTCTGCCTAATTATTTTTTTTTAAGTTTATAGCACAAACGGGAACGGAGATAATGACCGAAGTTGAAATTTCTTAAATATCAATTTTGGCTCATAACTCCAAAACAAAAGACGATGATAAAGCAATGCGGTAGACAACAAAAAACGAAAAAAAGAATACCACAATGTGCCATTAATTTTTTGTATCTTTTAAAGAATGGAATTTTTTTTCAGGTATCATCAATTCTGGTCACCATGTACATTAATAGTTTAATATACAAGCTTGAGTGTTGAATAGTTTCAATAAAATTCCTCATTGGTGAAGGTTTAATGCAGTTTGAATCTGACTTTCACTCTAAATCTCAAATTTTAAGGAAAAGGTTAAAGCCGAAATACTGCCTAATTTGCAAAAGCCACAATTAGCTAGATGATGTACCGCTGCTAATAACCAAAAGGAGGAAACGTCTTATTACTTAAAAAAGTATTATCGATCTTAGTTTATGAAGATGTTATATTTATCCCGTTTCAATACCTCTAAAAAGGCACGACTCTGCCTTTAAACTATGTAAATCTCATCCTCAAATACATTCCATTGATATGACGCCTATCTACGTTGTTATTGATCTGAGATTAAATTCAAAAAGATACCCCACAACCAGGAACCTAATTTTCCCAAGAAATACCAGAAACAAACCTCGCACCTGAGAAGAGTCAAAACGATTCAATGTTTAATTGAACGCAGTCAAACCCCATCTAACCACCCTAATATCTCACCCTTTCTGGATTGAATTTTCCCCAAGTTGTTCGGAAAACTCAAAATTTCGATATGGTGAAGTTTTCCATCGACTACAAAGACTTGAGAGGGATGGGGAAAAAGCTTTTTCGGCACTAATTTTATGTTCGGGAAGTGAAACTCATTTCAATATTTAAAGGAATTTCGGAATGCAATCTTTTCATTAATGCTCAAGGGTTTAAACCCTTTAAAGAAATTAGTGCGTGCACGGGAATACGCCGTCACGTCTCCTTGAAACAAAACGAAAGAGATATGGGGAGGGAATTGGCGAAGGGTGACTGCAGGGATGTATTTGAAAAAAATCGCACGTCTCTCTTCGTTTTTTCAGATTAGAATTGATCATACATAAACAATTCTGAGTGTTGTTTCATTCCAAGTGTTTATACAGGGTGTCCCATTACTCGACGTCAACCCGGAACCGGGTGAAAAGGCAAGTAATGCTGGTTATCAGAAAAATATAAAAAAAAATCTAAGTTGCATGATTTTAAAATCATGCGCATTAAAAAAACACGCAAAATTCCACACCCTGTGACAGTCTTTTCGCTCCTGTTGCCACAAATATCAACTTTTTCCAACTTTTTTCTTTGCTGTGTAACCTTGAATAATGCTTGTCTAAACTGTAATCAAAATTTTGATACCAGCTGATCTAGGTTTCATAAAAATAGGGCTTACTTCTCAGAAAAAAATTCGAAATAAACAATTGCCTAGTTTCAACTGCTGTATTGAAAAAAAATTGTACTACGTAGGTTGGCATGTTTTTTCAAAGTTGGCGCATTTAGTGAGGATTCCAAAATGGTAATAATACTTGTTTAATTGCAGCTGCCGTAGTTCAAATTTATTTCCATTGCCTTTGAATACACTTTTTCGTTAACTGCTTCCCAGTAATAGAGTCCATGGGTTCAAGTCCGGTGAACGGGCCGGCCACGAGATTGGACCAGAACGTCCGATCCATCTTCCGGGAAAATATGTCACCAGAGAAAAAAATTTTCTGAGAAATTTCTCAGGAAAAATTTTTTCTTGAAAAATTATTTTCTCTGGCAAATTTTTTTTTCTGATAACATTTTTCCTGGAAGATGGATCGGACTTTCTGGTCCAATCTCGTGGCCGGCCCGTTCACCGGACTTGAACCCATTGGACTCTATTACTGGGAAGCACTTAACGTGTATTCAAAGGCAACCGAGAATAAATTTGAACTACGGCAGCTATAATTAAACAAGTATTATACCATTTTGGAATCCTCACTAAATGCGCCAACTTTTGAAAAAACATGCCAAACCTATGTAGTACATTTTTTTTTCAATACAGTCAGTTGAAACTAGGCAATTGTTTTATTTCGAATTTTTTTTCTGAGAAAGTAAACCCTATTTTCATGAAACTAGATCAGCTGGTATCAAAATTTTGATTACAGTTTAGACAAGCATTATTCAAGGTTACACAGCAAAGAAAAAAGTTGGAAAAAGTTGATATTTGTGGCAACAGGAGCGAAAGGACTGCCACAGGGTGTGGAATTTTGCGTGTTTTTTTAAATGCTCAATATTTTAAAATCATGCAACTTAGACTTTTTTTTATATTTTTCTGATAACCAGCATTACTTGCCTTTTCACCCGGTTTCGGGTTGACGTCGAGTAATGGGACACCCTGTATAGTGACCATAGCTATATGACTAATTTCTTCTCTTGCCTTCAGAATACACAAATGGATCAATCTGTCGTCTAAAAAACTTAATGTGACTTCAGATTAGATTGCTAAAGGCAATACAAACAAGAAGTTTCTAGGAAATTGTGAGTGTGTTCTCTAAATGTGAAAAATATCAAGAATAAAACGTTTATAAGATAAATAAATATGGCAAAAAATGATACTATCCTCTCAATATGTCACTATGTTTCTTATTTTTGACAGTTTTCAGAATACAATCATTGATGACTTTGATTTATTTTTTATTGAATCAGTTGTCAAACAATTCATTTGTTTTTTCCAAGCCGGATCTTATTATTGAAACCCAGATTGTTTTAAGATCAAAAAAATGGTTGACTGATGGAATTTGCGAATTTTCTTCTTTTATATTATAGGAGCTTCACTTTGTCACATTGTTTTCATTCAAGGCATGTTGAACAAGCTTTGAATTATCAGTATCTTTCTGTTGAGCAAATTTTTTATGTTCTTTGATTCGAACAACGCACGTTTTGTTTCTCCAATATAGGCACTAACACATTTACAAGGTTGAATACAAAAATAAAAAAGTGATGGAAATAGACCAATTAATAACTAAAATGTACAATTCATTAACGAACAACGTTTCGAGAATTCTATTACCTCTTTAAGACTAAAAATAAAATCGAAAAGCTTTCAAAAAGACAAAAGTATACAATTATTCAATTGAAATATTATTGTTACAGAAGCAGTGGATAAAAACGAAATTATTAGAATATAAAATAATCCTAAAACCTTCAAAATCTCACAGAATCATGAACTAATAAATAATAAAAAAGTAATGAAATTAAAAACATTAATTATACTAGTTCACCCGGTGTGTAGGTGGATAAATAATCGATGAATTGAAGAGCTACGATTTCGAATTATTATTCAAATGGATATTCATTATACAGGTTGGTTGTCCATAAAGTGAGCTGGTGTATTTGAATCTTCTAATTTTTTTTTATTATTAGTTTTTTTTATTTTATGTTATAAATCCCTTGATTTTGTGAAGCTGCTTTTCTTTCCTTTTTTTAAGGTTTCAAGATTATTTTATATTCTCATTATTTCCTCCTTACTCATTATTAGTGTTACATTAACATTACAAACATTGTATATTTCTGCACCTGTTGGTTACTGTTCGATTGTATTTTTAGTCTGAAGAAGATGAAAATGGAAAACTCGAAATGGTGCTCGTGAATAAACTGTATGTATAAGTTGTTCTTTGTTACTGAAAAACCTTTTACCACATTTAAAAAAATAAATTTGAATGATACTCACCGGAATAATCTCTAGCATGCTTGTTGATTATTTGGCAAAACTTTTTCACATGATTTAACACACCTGTCTGCGCGACCATAGCATTGGCTAAAGAGAAATTTCGGTCTATCGGTGGTTAACGGGCCATCAGTTAATTGTCATAGGATGGGTTTGGGCAAGTAGTTCACAATAAATTAAATATGGTGTTAATAAATAAGTACGACAAAATTCAGGAGGATTTTGAATAAATAACGACATTATGCTTTATAACTTTTGTTTTTCAAATGCTTTGATTCAGTAGATACGGGGTGTTAAAGTTATACTAATAAACTTAGTGGAAAAATGGTACGCCACCGAGATATTTCAAAGTAACAATCGTTCAATTTTTCAAAAAAAATCTTTCCTGTCATATTTTCGCGTGGAGTGCTGTATTTATGCAACTAAAACATCTCAACGCGTATTTGTCGTAACCTACTTTAACATGTTCAACAATACGATATTTTATATTTTCACAAAAAAACGACGTCTCATACGAAAAAAGGCGTGAGAGATTTTTCGTCATAAATGTAACGAAGAATTCAAAACGGTTGTTTGTTTGAAATATCTGTGGCGTATCACTTTTTCCTCTAAAAATCGGAATGATGTCCCGTATATTTAACATCAATTTTTCAATTGCATGTCAGAAAATGAAGAATAACCTCTTGAAGTTTGTCGTACTATCACCCTGTATGATAGACTTGGACAACTAGTCACGAGAAATCATAATATATCAAGAACACATTTTTAATTTCAACATTATCAGTTATTCTTCGGTTTTCACTTTTATTACTAACTTTTAATAGATTTTCCTCCCGAATAATCCCTATTTCTTAGATTTATTCCTACATTATACATAGTAAAAGGTTTTCAATAAGAGGTGTTATTTTGAATAGCCGCTATTTCGGTAGATGTCACGTTTGAAGCTGTGAATTTTTGACATTTGATAAGTAGAAACTACGCCATTAATAAAAATGAAACGATGCACGCTTCAAGAACGCATTGAAATTATTAAAATTCACTTTACAATGGTACAAATTTGGAAGAGACGGTTCGTAAAACTCGAACATTTTTGGGTCGTCGTGAAGCATCTTGTCGGACCGCAATAAAGAAATTGGTGAAAAATTCGAGCTGTTGGGACAAGTAAGTGATGTGAAGAATAACACCATATTTTACATAAAGATTTGGGTCTTAATGCTTATAAAATTCAGTTAACACAAGAATTCAAGCACACATGCAACGAAACCATTGATCTTTTGCGAGAAAAGTTTCCGGACTGTGTTATCTCTTGTAGAGGTGATCACAATTGGCCACCGAGATCTTATGATTTTACACCTTGAGACTTCTTCCTTTAGAGCCACGTGAAAGAGAAGGTTGACGCCAATAGTCAAGAGTCGATTAAAGACCTCAAAGATGGAATTCGTGAGACATAAAAAAAAAATTTTTTATTAAAAGGATATGGTCCTGTAAGCTTGGTCGTGGTGGTTATTTGCCTGATGTTATTTTTCACCATTAATGGCATAGCTTCTTCTTTAATATCATTTATATTGAAAATGACATTTTTCTCTGAATATCAAAATAACACATTTCATTGGAAAACCCTTTAGATTGACGGATATTGCAAATCACACCGAATATACTACAAATCAATGTCTTCACGAATTTCACCCCGGAAGTCGGCCCTGCACCATCGGAAAGAAAGCAGAAAGAAAGGGGTGAGAGAGGCGAGCGCGTAACGAAGGAAATACCCCGCCTTTTTGTTCTTATCAGGGCGCGCTCCGTTCTTATTTCGCAAGTAGCGAACGTCTACATATATTATTGTCATTTCTCATTGGAGCGATTATCATTAAAAATATTAATGGCCCCGTATTCTTCATGCAAGCTCCTAATTTATTTAACGAAAATTTCTATGCGTACTTTTGCGCCCCGGGATGAATAATGATGGAGATCCTCCATCGTTGTTTGTATGTGATTTTAAATTTCACTTGACAGCCTTCCAAAATGTGTATTGTTTCAGGAAAATTAGATAAATTGGTTCGGTAACCGGTTCCGCCCACCATGGCGGGAAACTTTTCAGCGCCTTGAAGTACGCCAGTTGGATTTTTCCTAATTGACGGATGCATATTCGCGGACTTGGAAATCTTCAGGAATAACAATGAAAGTTTTAGGGATGGATCGAGAATGGTGACCTCAGGAATAAGTGACGTGCATTCACGGATCGTTGAGTAACGATACCATTGGTCATGATGACTTTTGAACAATACTAGAGATGAGCCCAACTCTTATCCATAGATTAGGTTAGATTAAATAAGAAGGAAAAATGCTATGTAGACCTGGCAGCACCTTAGCCTTAAGCGGAATACAGACGATCAACCTAGTTGAAGACTAAGTTGTAAACACGGCATGTTGAAGACTAAATTGAACGTCTGTAGGCTGGTTGGTGGTTGAAATTCCAGGTTGAAGACTAGGTTGATGCGAGATCAAATCGGTTTGATACTTGGTGGGCGGAGCCCGATGTTGACGACTAAGTTGGAGCGTCTGTATGGTAGTCATCAACTAGGTTGACAACACCAGTTGGAATTCTACCTTGTAGAGTGAACATCTCATAGCGTATTCAAAATTCGTCGTAAATATTCCAGGAAAGGTAGTAATTTAACTAGAAAATATAAGCAATATTCCAAACATTCAAGTTTGGGTAGATTTCTTTGATTGGGTGAAAGATCTTCCTGAATTATGAAGAGTAAAATCCGAAATATATAGAAAAACCTTCAGCAGATGCTTTGAGCGAACATTCAAAGGTGGAGCTATAATGCTATTACCTCAAAATGTTGTATAGTACTTGAGATTCATGCTTAGTAAATGAATGCAAAATCTTAGGATGATCAGACTTATATGATGGAAATTATTAAAAAGTTAAATATGTAAAAATCAATAATTAAAAGAAAATTGAATTATATGCTGCAGATGATGCGATTCTTGGATATCGTGTTGTGACATATAAATTCTTCCTTTCAATATTTCGCATGAGGCTTACTATGAGCATTTTGCATGTGGTTGAGAAATTCTATTCCAATTGTTTTCGTTTTGTCTGAGATATTAAGGAACAAAAAATTGGAATGGTCATATTTTTTGGGACACCTTGTACGATTTGGCTGATTAACGAACCTAATTGTGGCATTTGGAAACCGAACTCATCCTGAAAACCTCAAGTCTCAAGGACAATTCCTTAGAAAGTTATCGTGTTTATGGCCGGACGGCCGCACGGACCGGATTGAATTTGACCACGGATTCGTCATCAGGGGGAAGAACCCTATCGTTTGAGACCAATTTCGGCTCAAAATTCGAAAAGTTCTTTCATTACACCGGAATGGGAAAAATGAGACGGATTGTGATATCAATCCTTGGTCCAAATTCTTTCATTCAAGGACTGTGCTGCACCACATTGTGGCATATATCGTTTATGACAACATATAACGAAAGATCTCTCTCCATGTTTCTATAACTTCTCCTAATCAGCCGACTAGTTCACTCGACGGAAACCACCGCTGAAATGATGTTTTCAACTGGGTTGACAACCGCTATTTTTACTTTCATTTGGTTTACAACCTAGTTGACAACATAGTCTTCAACTAAGATGACGACTACGTTGTCAACTAGGTTGTAAACCATTTGAAAGCGAAAATAGTGGTTGTCAACCAAGTTGAAAACATCATTTCAGCGGTGATTTCCATCGAATGCACTAGTCGGCTGATTCGGAAAAGTTATCGAAAAATGGAAATGGAACTCGTTATCATAAATGAGATATGCGACGATGAGATACAGCACGTTCCTAAGAAGAGGAGAATTTGGACGAAGGAGTGTACCAAAATTGGTCTCAATTTTCCCATTCCTGTTTAATGAAAAACTCTTCGAATTTTGAGCCGAAAATGGTCTCAAACGATAGAGTTCGACTTCCTGATGACGAATCCGTGGTCAAATTCTATTCTGTCTGTAGGGCAGTCCGTTTCAGCCGACCGTTTGCATGATAACTTTCGAAGGGATTGTCATATAGAGACTTGTGATTTGCAGAGTGAATTCGGTTCCCAAATGCCGCGGTTAAGTTCGTTAACCAGCCACATCGTACAGGTTGTTCCATAAAATATGACCATTCAAAATTTTTGTTCCTCAATATCTCAGACAAAACGGAATCAATCGATATGTTATTTTGCAGCCACATGTAAGATGCTCATAATAGGCCTCTTGCAAAATTATGTGGCATAGTTTAATTACAACCATACAAAATTCAATTAGAACATCGAAAAGAAGAATCTTTATATTTCCATAACAAGAATTCCGATTCGAGTGAAATTCATTTTGTGAATGTAGGTTGATATAACTGTTCATGCAATATTTCGAGAGTCAGAACCATATAATTTCTTTTATATTGATTTTTCACATATATCATCCTTTGAATTATTACCAGAATATAATTCCGATCGTGCTGAGATTAAGAATTCATTTACTCACCTATACAAAATTTTGAGGTAGTAGCATTATTGCTCCACCAATGAACGAGCACTCAAAAGCACCTGTTCAGGGCTTTTCTTAATTTTTTTAAAATCTTTATATGTATATCTCGAATTTTACTTCCATAATTCGGGTAGATTTTCAAACGATCAAAGAAGCTCATATTATCTAGTTAAATTACTATCCTTCTTCGAATAAGTACGATGAATATTGAAGAAGCTATGTGATCTTCAATCTACATTTGCATATCTCCAACTGGTCAACCTAGTTGATGACTTAGTCGTCAACATCGAGCTCCGCCCACCAAATATCAAACCGATTTGATCTCCCATCAACCTAGTCTTCAATCTGGAATATCAACCACCAACCAGCCTACAGACGTTCAACTAGGTCGTCAACATTATTAGTCTTCAACTAGGTTGATCGTGTGTAGGCTGCTTTATGATCTATCGTGTTTCCCCGTGCTGATGACCATTTGGCAGCAAGGTTTCTTCACTGGATATGCTCAGACCTTAATTTGCTTCAGTCTCAAGAAATGCCAACCGATGTCTTCCAGACTTTCGCTATGGACAGCTGAACAACTGCAAAGCAGTGGTCAGCTGTCTCAGTGGCTCCTTTACAGTATCGACATGTATCATCAGGAAACTTTTCTATGTTTTGCAAGTTATAAATCAAGTGACAATAAACCGTGAGCGGGTTCGTCATTTTGTCTATGGATAGAAAATGCGTTTCGTCCTGTGACCTTCTCTGGGAAGCTCCTCAAGAGGACTATTTCTAACCTCCGTTTGATTATGACAGGTGTCCTTGATAAGGATCTAAATTCTAGGTATATTCATTTGGAATATCACTTTCCAAAATTTCTCATAAATCGAACAATATAGCATGTGTATCCCATAGCATAAGAAGAGGAAAATGTGAACCCGATGCCATACTTTCCTAAGTAAAGGGTTATTCCATTTTGAATGGCCCGCTATTTCGGTAGATGTCACGTTCGAAGCTGCCATTTTTGGACATTTAACAAGAAAAAACTACGCCATTAATAAAAATGGAACAATACACGCTTCAAGAACGCATTTTTAAAATTCACTATAAAAGGGTGAAAATATGGCAGTGACCATAGACTAATAAATATATTATGTTTTCATTCGTCTATAGCAGAGACTGTTCGTAAAACTTGAACATTTTTGGGTCGTCATGAAGCACCTCGTCAGACTGCAAGAAAGAAATTGGTGAGCTATTGGGACAAGTTAGTAATGTGGAGAATTAAACCCGGCACGTCGCTCAAGAACAGCTGGGCATATGGCTGCTGTAGCAGAAAGTGTTGAAGAAAACATAGGTTTGTCCATTTCTCATCGTTCTTTGAATTATGGCCGAAATCGGATAGTATTGATCTCGACAACGCTTACTTGCCGATAAAACCAATGATCTTTTGCGGAAAAAGTTTCCGAATCGTGTTATCTCTCGAAGAGGTGATCGTAATTGGAAACCGACATCTTGTGATTTAACACCTTGCGACTTCTTCCTTTGGGACCACGTGAAAGAGAAGCTTTACGCCAATAGCCCTGCGTCTATTCAAGACCTCAAAGATGCAATTCGCGAGGCTATCGAGGACATATATTGAGAAATGGCACTTTGCGATTTGGTTATGAAAAATTTCATTAAAAGGATATGGTCCTGTAAGCGTGGTCGTGGTGGTCATTTGCCTGATGTTATTTTCCACTATTAACGGCACAGCTTCTTCTTTATAATGAAATAAATATCCGATCATTTATATTGAGAAAATGGCATTTTCTTTTAATATCAAAGTAACACCTCTCACTGGAAAACCCTTCATTATACAGGAGCACAGAGATAAACCCACCTTCTCCCTGTATGATTTCTTGCTTGAATTATTTGATTTATTTAAGAAATTAACTGAAATATTCATAACCAATGGAATTATTTTTATTGAATGATCATCTAATTTGGCTTGATATCTCAATAAACAGAATAAACCGAAAAGAGCGCAATAACTAACAACAATAAAGTTTTTCTTCGTAGATATTTCAAAGAATATAGAAACTCTAAATATCAACAAATCTTCAAATCGACGTTGCCAGAGGAAAAAACAGATCTCTTTCCTCAATATTTTCTCAATATCCAGTCCGATGAATTCACCCAATTATCCATTGAAACAATATTCAACATACATGTGCGTACATAATAATTATATTCATATTGAGTTCTGTGACAGATATTCAATTAAGACAATGCTCAAAATTTTTAGAATATCCTGTGAGAGACAATTCCATTTACCTAATCATACGTTTATGCATCCAATGTTCCCCCTGCCCTTTTACCCCTTTAGTCAGACGATACAACAATAATATTCTTTATGCTACCCAAACAACACACACACATCTTTTAAACATTTTATAGACTATATAAAATAGATTATTAGATGATCTATAAAACATCAAAATGTATTGAATTTCTAACCTAGATTCGACGTAAAAATGTCCGCGAGATTTACGTTGAAAAATACTACTTTTTTAGACATCTATTTCACGTCAAAGTAAGTCTTTCTATAACAAGTGAAATTTCTGTTTTTTTTTAGTTTATCCTAACTTAGTATCACGTTTGACATGTAATAGATGTTTGAGGATTTATGTTATTGTGATGACTCTCTAATGTCTATATATCATTAGATTTTTGTCGTTTTTCTTGATCAAATATTCTGATAATATATAGATGATCCGAAAAACATCCACACTCATAACCTCTTAAATATATAACATAGTAGATGTTTTTTGGAGCATTGCCGTCATGATCGAAATTGGACGTCTATTAAGCGGAATATTATTTATGAAAATTGTTGGTGATATTGTATACGTATATAAGATGACATAAGATAAACCTTTGTTCAATGTCCCTAAAAAATCTTTGCATTGTATAATTTTTGACATCTTATTATTGTCAATTCCAAACAATATTGATAACGTGCGTTCAAAAAATTCGTGGTCAAGTAAGCTGTGGATTCTATTTTTCTCCTCATAGACTCTCAGGAAAAATAGAATCCACAGCTCACTTGACCACGAATTTTTTTGAACGCACGTTATCAATATTGTTTTGGAATTGACAATAGTAAGATGTCAAAAATTATACAATGCAAAGATTTTTTAGGGACATTGAACAAAGGTTTATCTTATGTCATCTTATATACGTATACAATATCACCAACAATTTTCATAAATAATATTCCGATTGAACGATATAATGATTTGAAAGACGTCATATTTAAGACCTGTTACTGATTTATTCCATTAGATTTTTCGAAGAAGGGTTGTATGGTAAAAAAATTCAAAGAAAATTGACATTTGCTAGTTTCAAGATCATGTTTATCCTAAGGAGATTAGGTGAGAGACTTCAAAAGTATGCATTTTCATTCATAAAAACACCTTGAGTCTTATTTTATCAATGAAAACTGTTTTATGCTTCTCCTTTCATGTTTCTGTGGTGTGCGGCCCAGCAAATTATCAGATATAATATATTTTATCTACACAGTTGAAATCTCTCATAGCAGTTAGGAAAGCAAAAACAAGTTCTGATATGAAAAAATAAATAGGTATATTCATAATATAAAAACATAAATAAACACAATTCAAATGTATCAAAAATATAAATTGTATCAATGACCAATGTAGTCGAGACAATTTGTTCAATTAAAAAAATAAATAAGAATGTCATAGGCATCGGCACTTTGTGAGGATTTGCTTTTCGTTTTCTCGTATTCGTATCGTTGGTTTGCAAGGCGTAACCAGTCTTGAATTGCCTTATTAGGGTCGTGTCGTTGAGATCTGCCAGGATTTCACTCTCGATCAGATTATAAACAGCCTCTGGAACCAACACAAATCAAAATAAGTGATTTTTTTTCGCAATTAAGTACAACTTTAAAAAACAATCACAACAGAGAACAAAAGAATATCAAAGTTTTGCAGAAAATTATGAAAAAATTTTTTTCAAACTATAAAATGTACTTTTATATTGCGTTCAGTTTTTTTCTGAGAAATAGAAATAATTGAAAGTTTATGAATACAGGGTAACACCGAGAAAATTTGAGAGGTGATGCTATGGTGAAAATGAAGGTTACACCCTTCCAAAGATTAACGGAAACAATTTTTTTCACAATTTTTTATGAGAATTTTACTTTTAAAAAAACATGGCTGAAAAGCCCAATTCATATATGTACTTACTCTTCTATTTCTACAATTCTTTTCGAAAACTCAATCATTCACGAGAAAACAATTTCGATGCATTTTAATTTTGTTGGCTGTTGTTCAATAAAATGCTATTTAATAAGAGCTTGGAACACATTTTGTTTATGTTTTTTTGTAAATGCTTGAGTTGTCGAAAAAACTTTTAGAAATGGAAAAATTAGTGAATGAATTAGGCTTCTCACTCATATTTTTCCAAAGGATTCAAGGCTTGCTATGAAAATTTCCTTTTTTTGAGATTTCGACTTATTCGTAATGATATGACCTTCGAATACAACATCAGAAAGATAATAAATGATATTTTGAATTCAAGGTGATCAAGAAATGTCAATTGATAAGTCCAAAATTGATAAAATTGCAAAATTGTTAATTAAATCTATATTTTATATAAATGCTAATTTTTTTGACATTGTTTATTGAATAAATATCATTTTTGAAACGATAGCTGAAAAAAACAACATTCTAAATAGAAATGGAAAACGCTTATACCTCCTGCTATAATTCATCTAAGATGATCTGAAAAACATCTTAACATTTTCTCGAAGATTTCAAGCTCAAGACATTCAATTATTCTTCAAATCCTGATTGAACCTATTTTGTGCTCGACTTTTTGACTAATGATAATATTTTTCAGCAAGTTTTTCAAGTCGAGTGGTTGAGTATTATTCATTACTAAATCAATATCTCAAAGAGGTCTATCAATTGACTTCTTTGATGATAAACCTACCAAGTTTATTCAGAAAAATATTTATTCTATAATAGATACTGTAACAATTTGAGCCCTACGAAATCTCCAACGCAAATTATGAAATTCTATAATTTGAAATTTCAGATGATCTTGAAATATTTATCCTTAAATATTTGAAAGAAAGATTCCAAAACCGATCATCGTGTAAATTATAAACATATTTTTAAAAAGAGCGGATTTCAGGTACCTGGTACCTGGGATAATATCTAAATAAACAGAGTATTCAGAATAGTGATAACAGACATAACAGTTCAATAGAACGGTTATTCAAAAGATATCATTCGATAGACTGCTTCAGATGATCATTCTATGAAAGGTTTCAAATTTCTACTTACAATATACCTACCTAATTTACAATAATTAATCAACATATTCTCCAGTAGAACAAATGTTATAGGTATAATTTACAGGAAGTAGTACCTAATCAAAAGTTAATCACTAGTGTTAGTTAGTCATCTGAAAGATATCATTCAATCGACTTTTCTAGATCATCGGACCATATTTTTAAAAAGAGCGGATTTCAGGTACCTGGTACCTGGGATAATATCTAAATAAACAGAGTATTCAGAATAGTGATAACAGACATAACAGTTCAATAGAACGGTTATTCAAAAGATATCATTCGATAGACTGCTTCAGATGATCACTCTATGAAAGGTTTCAAATTTCTCCCTACCTAATTTACAATAATTAATCAACATATTCTCCAGTAGAACAAATGTTATAGGTATAATTTACAGGAAGTAGTACCTAATCAAAAGTTAATCACTAGTGTTAGTTAGTCATCTGAAAGATATCATTCAATCGACTTTTCTAGATTCCATAACAAATCTCCAATTTTATATTAATCAGCATATCTTAGCGCCACCACATTATTCGGAGGAACACATTTTAGGTACCTATACTACACCGGGAATAATCGGTTCCTATATAATTCAACATTACATAATATTCACTTTTGAACGGTTATCTAAAAACATCATTCAATAGATCTTAATAGATGATCCATCTGTAAAAGATATTTTCATAATACCTATTCTGCTTTTATCCAAAGATGCAGATTCGTTTTTGAAAATTATAAATAAATCTCATTTTTATAACAGTGAGCTCAGACCTGAACCAGCTACGTTTGAAAAGCTATATTATGGAGAAATTGAAATTGTACTTACTAGAACTAGGTACCATAAGCAACATTTGCACTCACCTTCTTTAATTGTGGCAGCACTAATCACTAAATAGTATATTCACTAAGCTAAGGCTAAAGCAAAAACAATCACTCGATATTTGACTTGACCTTTTGACGAAGCAGTGTTCTAACGAAATGATCAAGTTCGAATGTCTTTCTGTCTATAACCCTACCCGCTATCCCTTTGAATTTTAACATTTGGCGGTTCGGCGGTTCGTAACCACGTGACCGAGCCCGATATAGGAGTTCGCATTTCGCTCATCGTGATCGCATAGATCACCTATTTTTCATTTTATATTTTATTTATATTAACGGAATATGGAAAAACGCTCTTATTTCAATAGGTGGTATTCAAGTTATCGATTTCGTTTTTTCAAATTTAACTTAGATTTATTGTTTGAAGTACTTCCGGTCGTACCGAAATATTAGAATTTGTTTTTATATCTTACTTCCAGAGCACAATATGCGTCACCTGACCAAATTCCAGATTTAGAGTATTGTATCTTCATAATTATTAATTCGATTTTTATCTTTTATGTATCGAATTGAGCAGAAAAAAGGCCTTTCTAATAATACTTTTTTCCAAGGCATTTACATCTCAAGAAAATATTAACATTCCGAATATATTGCAGGCTGATAAAACTAGGGAATCTTAGACTTTTTTTGGGGTGTCAATTTTTCCCTGATGTTGGAATGAAAATTCAACGATGACATTTTCACTCATCCAGGACGAAACTGAAATAATTAAAAAAATCACTAATACTAAACTTATATGTTAACAAGTGACACATATTTGTACTGAAATCGATATTTACAATGAAAATATGAAGAAATACACCTACTGCGCCATTTGAAAAAAATCATTTCCGGTATAACCAATGTACTTCAAAAATCTTCTCTTTGTTGAATAAAAAAAAACGAAGTCGATACCTTATATACCGTGTTTCCATATTCCGTTGACAGCCGGTATAGCTCTTTGTCAGGCCGCACACCAAAGAAGCATGATACGAGAAACAAAAAACATGGAATGTTTTCATTCATAAAAACACCCCGTGTCTATTTCAATCATTGAAAATGTTTGTTGTTTCCAGTATCATAAAACAACGGAAAAAATGAGCATTTTCGTGGAAAACTCAATAAATCTTTGTTTAAGTACATATTTAAGAAAACAAAAACCCTCTAGCATAAAAATTGAGGGTCCTTACTCCATTTCATCCAATTATTGAAGAGAATGAAAAGGACCATAATTCATATTTTTTTTATTAAGTTGGGTAGGAAATATTAAAAATGTCATACGATTCATAATGAATGCTGAATGCTGGAAAAAACAACCTCCAGCCAAATTATGTGAACGTAGTTAACGTGTCATGGATTGCCGTGCAAGTTCAAGGATTTTTTTGTCACTACTTTTAGGGGTGATATCTCGAAAAGGGATGGCTGAGAAAATTTTGTTGTAGAGAAGACTCATCTTAAATTTCACATGCTTAATTTTGTCGCATGAATTTAAAAACAACCTGTATGTCTATGCGTATCTGCTAGTCGAATTCATACCTAAATAAATTATTATTTTCCATATGGTTTTTGGTATTAAAATTGTTGCATAGCATATCTGAAAAACATCAAAAAATTGCTCACTTCTCTATTGCATGAAATGAATAGGTATTCTATAAACATTTTGAAAAAATATATATAGTCCGTTCACGAAAGGTTGAGCCGTCTGTTGGCCATGGAAATTTGGCATATTCCACTGTGTTTATCAAAATTTTAGCTTATGTTCTTTATTTTCTTGTCAGATTGATACGCAATGTTGTCAATCGTGCATAGAGTTCTCTGATAACTCGCAAGCTCGTCGGACGAGGCCGAGTACATTCCGCAACGTCGACGTTATTTTACTCTATGACAGTAAATACTGCCAACTTCAAATAAATAAAGAAACGCCTACTATGTGCTCAACCTTTCGTGAACGGA
This sequence comes from Propylea japonica, assembly GCA_013421045.1. Lineage (NCBI taxonomy): Eukaryota > Metazoa > Arthropoda > Insecta > Coleoptera > Coccinellidae > Propylea > Propylea japonica. The sequence continues at coordinate 24,652,002 of CM024247.1, read as the reverse complement.
CTATAGTCGAAATGCAATATTTCCATGGACATCTTAAATACATTCATAATCTTTGGTTGGGAGACTTTATATAAATAATACTCTTAAGGATGAAAATCAATTCACAATTCTTTGACTTTTAAAGTTAGATATTTTATTTATGTATTCTAGATGACTAAATATTGTCGAATAATGATGTCTTATTTCGATGAATGGCATGGCATATCTATTATACGTCGAAACGTTATTCTTTTTTCGATAGTATCAATTAGATGTCTTATAAACATTTCAAAAACGTGTGGTCGAATTGAAATACAATTATCGACATATTTGAGACATACAAAACCGTACGTTTAAAGACAATATATACAGTATATATCTAAAAAATGTCAATCAATCTACTGTTTTATGACCATATGAGTTAGATGTTTTATCGATGTATTTTAGATGACAAAAAAGAGCAAAATATTGATGTATAATAGACGTAAAACAAAAGATGTCCATTAAACGTTAAATAAAATACCTCCTCCACGATTTTAAAACTTCGATATTTAATATACGGCTTTTGGAGGTGTGATCAAAAAGCTATAAATTTTTGGATATCTGCAGGATATAAAATTGTTTCAGGTCTTAGATAATGCATCTAAAGGATGTCTTCTAGACATTATGTATAGAAAACATCTCAATTAGATAATCTTATTTCAATCAGATTTCAGAGCAAGATGGCTTCAGATCACTTTTAATATCTATTAGATGTCATTTAGATGTGAGTGTGTTGTTTGGGTATTGTTAGAAATATCTTTCCAGGGAGACCTGACAAGAACACTTCTTCTAACGTCACCGACAATGGGTCCTCAATCAGATACGTTGTCTTACAGATAATATGTTTTCCAGTCTTAATACTTACTTGTGATGACGTACGTTTTATGTAAAACGTCTCAAAGGCGGAAATCTGCTTTGTTTAGATCTAATTGGGAGGTTCTTATTTCCTTTATGCGCTTGCTGAAGTAATAAAGATGCGTATTGATTCAGAAATAACTTTCTTAATGAGGATAATGTCGTTCGAATGAGAAAATTGTGGGTTTGGTATGATTGTTTGGAGGTTTATCACAGATGATCTGAGATGAATTTTATTTTTGACTTTAAGACATGACTATTTGGGACTTATTTTATGGAAAACTTGTAAGCAACTGACGGAAAAACATTGATAGCAAGTATCAAGTAGAGAATAATATGCATTCTTAAAAATCAAAAAGCTAAAACAATAATTACCTGTAGCTGATCTTGTCAATTCTTGAAGAATCTGAAGAAATTATTATCACCTAGAGTGAATTTGGCACTTTGGGCATCCTCAGTGTAGATGGAAAACTTTGAATTGCTCTGAAATGGGTTGAGGTTGAAACAGCTGCTTGCAAATTAATTCTATATGACATATTCTTTTCGGTGATTATTCGATTAACATGATCTGCTTTAGACTAGAGTCCATAATTTTGGAAACAAAAGAAAATGAAACCTAGGGAAAAGACGAAAATGAAAGCAGAAATCATTTACGACGATCTGAGGTACTATAGTGGTTGAGGTTTGGCTCGATTACCGTCAAAACTAAAAGTTCAATAAAAAAAATAAAACAAAGTACTAATTAATTAAAAAATCTTAAACTTTTGTAATTTCACTTTTTTTACATAACCTAAAATTTAATGTGAAAAGTTTACTTTACTTAGGTTTTAGTTTCTGAGATTCATGCTCAGGATATGATCGAAAATTCCCAGCACGATCGGAAACAAATTCTGGAAATAAGTGAAAAAATGAAATATGTAAAAATCAATAATTAAAAAATATCAAATTTTATCGTTTTGATGATGCGATCCTCTTGAAATTTTGCACAAGCATTCAGGATACCAATCTTCATTTACAAAATGATTTTCACTCGAATTGGATATCTTGTTATGAAATTAAAATTTTCGCTTTTCAATATTCCGATTGAATTTTTTATGGTTCTGATTATGCGATCTCCTAAAAGTTTTGAATGAGCATTCAGTATATCAATTTTCATTCTCAAATTGAATTTCACTCGATTCGGATATCTTGTTATGGAAAAATAAAGATTCTTTTTCAATATTCCAATTGAATTTTCTATGGTTCTATTAATACAATGGACTCTGCAAGAGGCTTCCGATTGGTTTCGTTCTGTCTGAGATATTGAGAAACGAAAATTTTGAATGGCCATATTTTATGTAATACCCTGAACGATTTGGCTGGTTAACGAAGTTAACCGCAACATTTGCAAACCGAACTTAACCTAAAAATCTCAATTCTCTTGGACAATCCCATCGAAAGTAATCGTGCTTACAGGCGGACGGACGACTCCATGGACAGAATTGAATTTGACCACGGATTCGAAAATTAAAGAAATTTGAGCAAAACCATATAGCACTCGTTTAAGAAGAACGAATGTTCAAAAATGAATATTTCGAATCAGAGAAAGTTCAGTATGTTTCGGACAACAAAATATGTAGGAGTAAGTTTCGACAAAATATAGTCATATTTTGTAAAAGATAAGAAACCACTACTGTTTTGAAATTTCAAAAAAGGAATAACATTTTTTCCATTTGACATTCTCGGTTTTCAAAACACATACTTTTGAAATCTAAAACTAGGTTATACAATCTACTAATTATAAGAAAGCGAAATCAGAGTTAAGTTCTCAACTGACATTCATGTTCGAATAATCAACAAAACACCTCTTCAGTTCAGATCCATATTGATAACTTGAATTAACAAGTACTAATATCAGCGATTATCTGTCCAGTTTATTGTAGTGAATCATAAATATATTGAGATTTACATAGTCATATCATCATTAATTATAACGAAATACCTTTCAATACTGACATCTATCCATTTTTGAGAAAGTATTGTCCAAATCAATATGACTAGGAATGTAACAAAATGTGGCCAAATTTCAGTTGGTTCATTCAGACGATTTGGGTTCAAAAACCAAAAACACACAAGAATACCATAATTCGACAACTTCTAACATCTTTATTGCCTGATGGAAAGTACATATCGATTCTTCCAATACAAAAAAAACAAACAAACATATTTAACATACATCTATCTAGAATGTTGCATGTTTTCAGATCCATCCATTGATTGATGTGCACTGTAGGTGGTAAATAAGCAACAAATAATAATTAATATAACTGCATTCGTCATGTTGACACCGAAATAACTTGTTAATTAGTTGCTCATGCCCTTCCTTAACGCGCCCACATTCACCCTGTTGTCTATATAATAGCAGCATCACAATAATGATCATGCAACGATTGTATAGATAAAAAATATTTATATATAGCATAAATATTTTCTTAGAATCACTTCATTTTTCTAAGGAAACAGCGTGTCATAGTTTTGCCCCAATCTTTGCGAGTTCCAAATTTTTTAGGGAAAAAGTAGTCCTAAGTGACTGGTTGGATTATTTCGAATGAAAAAGCAAGTCCTTTTAAAAGGAATATACCACGACCCTTATACAGGGTATCTGTAAACAAATGCGAGGGACTTCGGGAGATGATTCCTCGATGAAAATAAGCAGGGGTAGTACATATTATTTTTTTTTTCGAAATTGACCCCCTTAAGTCGCATCCACACTATGCCGAACGACATCATTCGACTTGTGTCGTTCGACAAAGTCGAATAAGTGTGGACGTTGTAGAAGTCGAATCGAATCATGTCGCTTCCAACCCGACTGAGCGCGGTCCCGATCAAAGGAAGTCGAATCGAATCATTCAGTCTGGACGTGTCGACTGTCGAATGGGCCGAATGGGGTTCAGTTGCATCCAAAAGCGTATTCACATGCCGTCGGATTCGGATTTGAACTGAATTTCTCCCGCGTCCCGGCTCCGTGACGAAGACGTTCTTGTTGAAGGCTCGCTCACAACTGAGTCGAACCGTTTATCGTTCGACACGTCCACACCGATTGTCGAATCGAACGTGTCGCCCCGAACGTGTCGAATGATGTCGTTCGGCATAGTGTGGATGCGACTTTACAACATACAGCTTTAGAAAGGCGATGACGAGTTGACAGTTTTTAGTTAAAAAAAATTATATCCGTAACATTTTAATTTCAGAAATAGAACTTTTTTCTGTTAATAAGCATAATTGACAAAACAATTTCGAGCATGAACAATATCTTAGAATATTCATTTTATGGAACATACGATGAAATGAAATGAACAGTGATCATAACTGCTCGTGAGTTATTATTTTTTCCGAGAAAAGTATCGACTGTATTGAAATTTTGCAGACTTTTTTTCTCCAGAATCGAATTGGAAACCACAAGAGAATTTATTATTTCGATAATCTATTTCACGAAAACAATTTTTGATGGAAAATCATATGTGGTTGATATTTTCAACCTCTATTAATAAATCAAATTTGTATGAGTTACATCTACTTAATGAATGATATTATGTATAGTTTCATCATAATGTACCTAACCTCAGGTAGAGAATACGAGTTTTCCTAATTATTGCAAAGCTAAGAAGAGTTGCCATTCAGTCGACGTTCAACAAAAATCATTACATAACGAGAATGTAACAATACACGATTTTTCAATTGGAATTTTCTCAATGTGATGTATGTAATATGAGCAATTAGTTGTTTCAAGAACAGTCGCAGATACCCACACACACAGGGCCGTATCTAGGTACTATTGCGCCCGTGGCAATATACACAGCGCCCCCCATTTTCGAAGATTTTTTCATCCATTATATTTTCTTAAAAAAAATTTTTGGTCATAATTTAGTTCATATATTTTCGTTGAAGTTCCAAATTAATACACGATATTATAGATACTTATTTATTTTTATTGGAATATATAAAGGGTTCTCCAATAAGAGTCGTCATTTTGATATTAAAAAAAAATGCCATTTTTCAATATAAATGATCAAATATTTATTTCATTATGGAAAAGCTATGCCGTTAATAGTGGAAAATAACATCAGGCAAATGACCACCACGATCACGATTACAGGACCATATCCTTTTAATGAAATTTTCCATAACCAAACCGCAAAATGGCTGCCCTATGTCCTGATGGCCTCATGAATTCCATCTTCGAGGCCAATTGTGATCATCTCTTCATTTTCATGCATTTCAACGATCCAATCACCAAAGAAGTTGTTTATGATCGGCTGGCTTGAGTTCTTGTGTTAACTGAACTTTACAAGCCTTAAGACCCAAATCTTTATGCAAAATACGGTGTAATGACGTTTGTGGAATGCCTAATTCCAAAGAACGAGGAAAATCGGACAAACCTGGAGTTTCTTCAACACTTTCGGCTACAGCAGCAATATTCTCGGCTGTTCTTGAGCGATGTGCACGGGTGTTATTCTTCACATCACTATCTTGTTCCAACAGTTCCTCCAATTTTTCCACCAATTTTTTATTGCGGTCCGACAAGGTGCTTCACGACGACCCAAAAATGTTCGAGTTTACTTAACGAATCTGCCAAATTTTTACAATTTCTATAATGAATTTTAATAATTTCAATGCGTTCTTTGAGCATTTGATGTTCCATTTTTATAAGTGACGTAGTTTCTACTTTTCAAATTTAATAATGACAGCTTCATACGTGACATCTACCGAAGTAGCGGCTATTCAAAATAACACCTCTTACACGTTTAGATTACGGCACACTTGAACACTGACATATTTATATTATTTCTCACCTTAAATTGAATATTTCCTGATGTTGTAAATATTTTGGGCTTGGTACGCAAATTGTACGGGAGGCTAGCACTATTCTTGATTTCTCGGTATCAATCGTTGGAAGGCCTTGTATCTACATGCTTAATTTTTTTCTTCCCATATTTTTTGGCTCCCCTGCGGATCTTGAGCTCGTGGCAAGTGCCACCTTTGCCACGACCTAGATACGGCCCTGCACACACATATTCAACAAACATAATTTGACTTATTTACCGCATGCAGCGTCCATCAATCACATCTTGTGTTCTTTTGACATACCATACATGTTGTTGAGAGTAATCGGTAATTTTTGTTGTTTTAGCTAATTGAACTCATCATTTATTTCGAAAGGAAGATGAAAAGTTCACTGCAAATGTGACTGCCAGGAGATTTACGTGTTCCTTTGTTGTGAAAACTTACCGTTGAAGACTGCAGGATTTGAACAGTAGAATATATCAATAAGTCTCTAGAACTAGTCGTTAGTGCGGTGATGTCTCACAGACCCCATGAAAATTAAAATCACAATAGCTATTAAAATTCCTACCACGAGTCGGCATTTCTTATATACTTATCAAGAGCAAGTCCATCTATAACCTAACCTACCTTTTGGGGTATGGGAGACCCCACCGCACTATTTACGATATCGTTTTTTCAAAAGTACATTAAGTTTTTGAAGTAAATTATTACTTGTGTGTGGTGGTTAACATCGATAAAACGCGGTATTTATGTTTGGGAGTTGAACCCTCCAACTTGGACTTGGAGAATGGACATGAGATCGCTTATTGTCATGAATACGTGTATTTGGGGGTCACATTCGATGATACAAGCACTGATAAGGAGGAGATCGAAAGACGTGTCGTGCAGGCAAAGAAGATCATTGGCTGTCTTAATGGCGTGTTCTGGAGTAATGAAATAACAAGGAACACTAAATACCGTATATACGAGACTATGGTAAAGAGCACGCTACTATACGGGGCAGAAACCTGGAGAATTTCAGAAAAACTGAAGAGAAAAGTTGAAGTGGTGGAAATGGATGCAATAAGGAGATCTCTATGTATCTCACGAAAGGATCACATAAGAAATGAAACTATAAAACAACGAATGGGACTTGAGGGCAGTTTAACACAAGATACAGAGACAAAACAGCTAACATGGTATGGACATGTACAACGTATGTCTGATTCGAGACTGCCCAAACAACTTTTGGCATGGCAGCCATCAAGATCAAGGAAGAGAGGTAGACCTAAACTGGAATGGCAGAGTGCTGTACATAAATTCATGAGCGAAAGAGATTTAAAACAAGAAGATTGCAACGATAGGATAACATGGCGATTAGGCGTCGGACAACGTCGTAAGACGTTCTAAACCGGCATATATATATATATATATTATTACTTGTGTGCACTCTCCAGAAAAATGTAATTTAATTTGCCTTTAATGCATTCAAATTATATTTAGTCAGTATTTTGCAGTTCATTTTCAAGCCAATAAGATGTCAAGACAAAAGCCTAACAATTTCAAGGAAATTCCGGAAAACAATTACAAATTTGATTAATTTTCAATCGACTGCAACACGAAAGCCATCTGTGCTGAATGCACAATATCTAAGGATGAAAAAAAATTGAGCTGCTAAAATGGCAATAAACCTTCACGCTTAGAAGACACTATTGAGCTGTGAAGCGATTGTATCGTCCGTACCTACAAACAATTAAGTAACAATAATGTATATTTAGCTTGAGATTTGGAACTTCATTTGTTATGAACACCGAAAAATTTCTTATTTTTATGTTTTGAGAAGAATGTCACTCATTTTGTTAAAAAAATTGAAAATATTTTATTTTATGCCAAAATTGTTATTTTGAATATACACTTCTCTAACGTTGTTTTATTGACGTTTATTAAACCAAATTATTTTTTATTTATTTTATGTTGTTATAAGAATATAAAATGAAACTCTTTGAAAATAAAAAAAATCCTATCTACGAGTGAATTTGATGTAGTAGAAGCGAATAATGCCCTCCACCAGGCGATGGTGAAACTCGTAGATGGAATTCCAATTCAGCCATGGGCGTAGCCAGAGGGGGGGTTTTAGGGATTCAACTACTCTTACTTAGAATATGTGTGCCCAATGTACGATTTAATAATTATTATTATTTGAGAAAAATGTACGTAGGGCATATACATTTTTTCCAAGAATAATGCTGTGAAATTCACACGCAATATTGTTCTTCACCTACAACTTTTCAGAAATTGAGTTTGACCTTTAAGGAAGAATGCAACGATAAGCCTGAATATTCCTTCAATGATGGGGATGCCTTGACGTATTTGGCAGTTATTGAAATAAGAGGTGGTAACACAGAATGTTGAATTTGGATTCAGTTTTGGAATACGTATAATCAGTCAAAAATTAATAATGAATGTTTTTTTCTGATTTTTTATGAGTTTCCTTTTTTTCATCTGCTACAGCGAAAAATAAAAAAACAAATATTTTCTATCGAACATATTGCCGATAAGGGAGGAATATATCCAGAACAAAAATTGTTTATTCCTTGAGACACCTACAGGCTTTTGACAATGTGTGATTGTAGTATAATTCAGAAAATGAAATAAAAATATGTTGAATCAGATCCGAATGCATAATAAAGTTTATCTGCATAAAAACAGCATTAATGAATTGATGAAGTGTTATTGTCATTTTTTCACTTATCTTTTCTTCTAATTAATTCTATTGGCTATGTAATCCGCCATCCGTACAGATCGTGCAGAACCTCATGAAATTATCTCTGAAAACACAAATCTTTCTCGTATTCCCCTGTCACCGAGCCCATCAAAACTTCTAATCCCTTCAAATTGGAATTTGAATGAATTTCTGCCAGTGAAATTTAAAGAAAATTATAAAACGGACTCTTCCTCCCACATCGAATGCAGAAATTCGTTTTCCCCGCTGAATGAGGAATATAACTTAGTATTTTCAGGGCAGAGATATATATTTGAACTGCTGGGTTAAGAGTAGGCAATGCCGGAAAGTTTTTAATTATTCCGGGGTTAAGCAGGGAGAACACCTCGCGAATTAAGAATTTCAAAACACATAACTCCTCGAGTAGACCGCGATTTGAAGTTTTGATTGGTGAAGGGGTGAGTGAACGGGGGCAGGGGTGTTTTGGGTGTTTCATAGGCGTAGATAGGGCTACGACAGGAGGCAACTTGATGAGTTGTCGAACTGCATAAAACATCTTGTCTCTCAAACCTCTGATTCTACTTATTGTCACTTCGACCTGAATTACGAGTAAAGCCATAGAGATAGGATAGTATAGAGTTGACATCACTGAAATAAACGTGGTATCAGATTCGAAATATTACTACCACCTAACGTCAAATTTGACAATTTTTGAAATTTTTGTAAAAATAGTGATTTTTGAGCATTTTTATAGTTAAATTGTGATTTTTCTGATGAATAATATACAATAAAATGGTATCGTGTGCTGTAAGGCTTTCTTCTAGCAGAGAAGAGAATGATATGAAGAAAATTAAAAGAAAAACATATCAGAGGTAGGGGGGAATACTGAACAGATCTGCATTCGAAATTTTTGCAAGTCTGTACTGGCAACTTAATTCAACCCTGATATTTTCGCCATAATGGTTCCAGACTAAGCCCCGCCCAATGGTACTATTTTTCTTTACTCAATTGCATGTCATAGCTTCTCTTCTCTTTTATATCTCGATGAGTAAAACAGTTCTTTAGAATATTATGGCAGGTACTACGTGTGAAAAAAAACGGTTTTCCTGAAATTTATAACTAACACCTGAGGATTATCGGACTGTTGTAGATTGTGAATTGTAGATTGTTAAGTGGGTTACATAACACTCTGGCGGAATCTTCCAGGGATGGATCATTCCACTGAGTTCCTTCGGAACTTTGAAACAGCAAGATCCAAAAGATAAATTTGGATCTTGGTGAGAAACAATTACACCCCCTCACTGGCTTTCTTACAGGACACTGTCGCCTCAGGAAGCCCCTTTTGACTTTTGAGGATGGGATTATCAATCACTGTTGAGTGTAGGTTCTGTGGGGAGGAGAAAGAAATTCCCATTCACCTATTCACGAAATGCTTCGACACTGCGAGCCTAAGAAGAGAATGCTTTGGGCGAGAAACTTGTTAGAGTGAAGAACAAGCCTCGAGGAATCCTTCACAGATATTGGATTTCATCAGATCTCTGGAACTGGAAGTCGAACTGTGAAGGGTGTGATCAGAACAGCTTTGTGAGGGGGCACAATAGACCTTGAGGTCGCAGGGAACTGTAGCCCCTTTTTGAACTATAACTATAAGTAGACTCCACTGAGACCTAAAGATCTATTGTGCAATACATCAGAGCTGTTTTCGCAACTGAGCTACAACTCGACTTCTAGTTCCAGAGCTTTAATGAAACCTAGTACTTGAGAGGGCTTCAAAGAAAAAAGAACTACGTTTCTCCTTTAATTCTTTGCGCTTTGCTCACAATAACTAAACATTTTGTAACTAAGTGAACATGTGTTTTCTTCTATTCCCCACAGGATCTTCACTCGTCAGTTGTTGGTAAGCCAATTCTCATTATATGATTCCTAAGTAGGAAATCTCAGTTTGAAAGCCAATGAGGCGACGTAGCTTTTTCTCATCGAGATCCAAATACTTCTTGGACCTTACAGTTGTAAAGTTACCAAGGGAGTTGTCAGAGTAGTCCATTCATAAAAAAATTCTTTAGAATGCTTTACTTTCTGTTTCTTTTTTTTTAACTTTTTAATTAGGGTGCATTTGCCCATACCACAAAAGAGTTCTGGGCCAGTAAGTGGCGTTTGTGTTCCCTTTCTGTCTAGTGTATTGCCTCTTCGTTTCCTTTGATTCCTGAGTGACTTATGTAAAATGCAGACTAAAGAGACCTTTTTGTTCTTGCCTACTTGATTGTAATTCCATATTCGCTTTGAATTGATGAGTTCAGTACCTACTCAATAGCAGTAGGTAATATGATAAACGGCTCAGATTATTATGCAGCTTTTTCATTTTCAATATTTTTATATACCAATGATAAGAGTTACCCCAAAATTTTTTTAATATCTGATAAATAGCGAAATAAACATGAAAACGTTCGTAGAAGGACATGTGATACTATCTGTAGGTACAGTGGAAGCCTGAAAAAACAATCATTTATTTCTGAATTCAATTAAATTCAAGAAACATGGGTCGATTGATACTGCATTTGAAAATCATTATACTCTCCTCTGTAGAGATGATCAAGACAATATTTCCAGAGGAACAAAACTGAACGCAGATAAAATGTTATCACTAAATGAATGAATTCTCCAGCAGCGAAAAGACAATTACCAATATAGCAATTGAAGGTGATGGCATTTGAGTTCTTCTTGAAAGTCCCTTGAATTGAATAAGTCCATTGCCCGAGCACCAACCATGAACTTACTCCAAACTGGACTGCAGAAACTTCACACCAGCTATTTCGCTGAAGGCAAAGGCCAAGGTTAAGTATTATGACATTTTTTTTACACATTTGGGATTAACAATACTTATCTATGGTAAGCAAAAAGGAAACAACAACAAAAAAAGAAGAAG
>CM024247.1:24587944-24640578 GCA_013421045.1 Propylea japonica | reverse complement strand
CTATCTAAACTCCCTTGTAGTTTCTCGTTATAATATTATAAGTTACTAGCTGACCCGGCGACCTAGTTTTGCCAGTTTAAAATTATTTAATCTTGTTATAAAGTAGAAATCTGAAATGAGTGATAGATTTATAGAAGTACCCTGAAAATATCTATCTATATCTATAGGCTGAAATTCAGAATATTCAACATGTTTATAGGAACAACCTGTTTATACTCAAAGCGTCTATTGAAAATTTATATGAAATCTTTCACAAATCAAATGACACATCAGCAATACAGAACTCATATGTGACACGTTAAAAAATGATAATGCTGAAGGGTCTATGAAAACGGCTGCTTGGAATGGATAGTTAGAATATTAGGAGAGCAGCCCATCCGATTTAATATATTTTTGCAGTAATTTTTCTTGAAGAAGTAAATCCGGTCTGTGTAGATTTCAAAAGTTCGAGATGTTACTTCTCATAGTAGTCATGTAGAAAACAATTCTGAGATTTCTATTATCATGAGAATTCCACTTTCTTGTTCAAAACCTTAAATCGAATTTGGCTATCTCGATATTTCCAGTTGTTGCTCTTGGAAGTTATCGAGTTTAGGAGTGGCCTATTGGACACCTATAAACCAAATGACTTCTGACGGCAACAACTCGAAAAAACGAAAATTTCAAGTTGAGTTTATGGTTTGAACGGGAAAGTCGAATTGACATATAATTAGAATGAGCCTAAAAGTCCTTATAATTGCCCTTCAAAATTTAGGTAAATTCAAAGCATGAATGAAATTGTTATATAAATCAAAATAATTTTGTAAAGAGGATTGGTTTGTGGACCTAAATTTCTTCATGAGTAGCTTTCTTTATTTCTTGAATATTCCGTAATTATCAACAGTCCAAATTCATTTATTTAACCAAGCAGTGAAAGTTTATTGAGCACTCCATATCAAATCTTCAAGACCTGCGAAAAAGATATATTAATTACTATTTAGTGATCAAGAAGTAAAATTACTTATTTTTATTTTCGAGTTTTCTATCGATTACATGAAAGCAGGCAAAATTCAAATCATTATTTTACATTTTTTGCATAATAATAATTGTTAATTATTCTAACATTTCCCTTGCCAATATGATGAAATAAATTATGAACATCAATGTAGTTATCTAAGGAAACCATTTAATCTCTCAGTCTCTCGGTAAACCATGAATGAGTATAATGCACAGACAAAATAATCAGATGTGTGCTACAATAGTTCATAATATCATTTACCTTAGATTCCAGATATATTTGTCTTCATAAGTAGCTTCTTATTTTGAAAACATTCAGTAAATTATCAACAATCCAAATCCATTCATTTAATTTCATTGTTCAATTCAAATAAACCTTTTCGGACCTGCAAAAATATCAATAATTGTAACAATGAATAGGTGAGTCTTCAAACATCCACTCTCTTGTTGAAATGTATGGTAGAATTGATTAGAGCAACCTGTGTACAATGTCTACTCTATTATAGTATTCATTTTGAAGAGTTTCGAGCTCCTGAGCTGTACCAGTGCTTGTGCGCATCACATTGATATTAAAGTTAAAGATATGAGAAAACCTCATGAATCATTATCATCATGATTAATCGTTTAGATATTCTAACACTCACATGTTCCGAAGGTTTCGATTTTTCAACAGTGTTCTTCTATTCACCGGATGGATTCACTGCTTTCACCATCTTATATTAATCTATCTGAAATGTAAATATCCACTTCTTGAATAGCAGCATTGATATACACAAATATGTGTTGATATTTCATGTTCCTCCTATTATATTACACAAACTCGAATAAGTTGAACCTACCTCTTATCATTTCCTATGCGAGGAGTTCAATGGTATATCTTCGTTGGTTCCTTGCTTCACCTTGAGAAATCCATCGGAACCTTTTCTTTTCCTTTTCTTGGGTTGAAAATGTAACTTAAATTGGTCATTTTCTATTGATATATCTGAACCGCAAATATCCTCTTCCTGAATAACATAGTAGAATTAATATAATAATACATATATCACATATTTCATGTTATCATAGTACACAATTCTAATATATAACCTACCTTGTATGGTACCTTTAAGTAAAATTGTTGTATAATATGCTAGTTTATACGTTATTTCTAATTAAGATTTTCGTTTCACCCGATGTAACTTCACTTTTTGTTCAAATGTCAAAACACTATACTTAAGTACTCTATGATATCCAAATACGTCAAAGAAGAAAAGAAAAGGAAAGCCTTTTATATTTTTCCGAACAATTTATATTTGAATATTTTGTTCTAAAAAAAACCTTGCCCTAACAATAATGAACACAACAAAAAAGAATTGTCGAATTTGGTGCAGTCGTTTAATAGATATTCTCTTTTAACAGTAACCATAGATCCTGTTTTATTAATATAGATAAGTGGATTGTTGACTGAAATTTGCACATTGCCATTCTCAATTCGAAGCAAAATTTTTAACCATTTTCTATATCTGAATGTTAAAGGTAATACAGACTTTCATTCAAATCACGAGCTTTGAAGATTTCCTTTTCCAGCGTGAGATGTTTGATATTCCATAATCGCATGTCATTTCCTTACGTTCTTTCAATATCACTGAAATTGACTTCCCCGATTCCTTCTATTACCCCATTTCTCCAGACATCAACAGATCCGATTCATTTGGATTTTGTATCAGAACTAGGCGTTTTCGTCTTGTTATCTTGACTTTCCTGATTTACTGCTCGCCATGGTTTACCTTCCAAAAATCTTTCAGACTAGGGATGCGCGGCCCTTTACTGAAGAATATTATTGATACTTCTCAACTATTCATTTAAGTGCCGTTTCCATATCTCATGAGCTGGTTATTTTGGTGAACTCCAGAAGGCTGTGTTAAGACTAGAAAATATTTTCTTATTCGTATTGAACTCTTCACCTTCGTGTTTAATATTTAGCAAACCCAGTTGAGGAAACATAATACAGTAGAGTAACAGTTCCTTACAGAAAATTCCTCGGCTCCCAGTCAAGTTCAAAAGTTCAAACCAACATCATTTGATATGGCACCAAATATTCTATCAGAATCTTTCGTTGAATTTCATTTCTGATCACCACCCTTAAAAAAAACACTCTAGATATCTTTATGAATTGTACCGTGTTTCCCTTTGAACGATTTTCTAGTAACTAAGGAAGTTATATGAATATTTTATCGTTTTACATGAATTACGGGCTTCGAATAATATTGAAGAGTAAATTCTTGATAATGGCTCATAGTTGAAAGATAATGGAAACAGCCCAAATAATCTTTCAACTTAAAATAACAGATATGAATTGTGGCGCATTCGCCATTTTGCGATTCGCGATTAATGGTTTTGGTGTCCCAAGATATGTTTCGACAGAAATATGTACTCTCTGGGCATCTGTGAATTTTCTAGACATAGCTGTTGGTGTTGGAGTCTCATATCTAAGAATTTGTAACTGAATAGAAGGCTCCTAGATGTTATTTGTAGCCCTTGGTCTACATTCTCGCAATTGAATTGGTCTACATTTTCGCAATTGAATTGGTCTACATTCTCGCAAATGAATAGGTCTCCCAGACCCAAAACCATCGAACAGCAGTCTTGACCGTTTTACGAGCAATGTTTCGGACTTTTGCAATTTTGTATGCTCTATCTACCATTCCGCAGTGCAATAGTGGTCTTGACGTCATACGCTCTGCACAATTGCTTTACTAGTGATGTTATTCTGGTTGACCTCTTCTGTCCTTGAAATGACAGTGCATATATCTGTCTATCCTTATATTTTCATCCAAACGGTTGAGCCCTCTTTACTACGCACTCTGTATATCGAACAAAATGTTTTATGCTGGCATATTCAGATCAAATTTATGGGTTATGAACACGGTGAAATTTATATGGTACATTCTTTTCCCTATTCATTTTCAGTTAAGGTTCGAAACTATCATGAAATCATATTTTATAGGATTGCTGCTTGTTCGTATTCTGATTTATTTAATATTCAATCCTGAAAATATCTTTAAACGTACCTGTAAACCGAAGAAACTAGTTCAGAATAAGCATTCTGAACATAATATGAAAAAAAAAACTAAGGATTAATTTACATCAATTTTCGAAATCATGTATTCCTTTTCAAATACTTATTCGCGACCTTTTTTATTGAATTTCCAAGTGACCCTTTAATGAGAGATTGATTTTACTTTTAGATATTACATTTCTCGAAAATTCTTCCAACTAGGTCTTATCTACTTCTAATTTCAACCCTATTAACTTTTGTTTTCAGATGTCCCCACACAATATAATTGAAGGGTTCAAATCCGGCAATCTTTGTGGCCTAGCAATAGAGCCCCCACGACGAATCCATCTGCTCAGATAATTTACATACAATTTTCCACATTCAATGCAAAGTGAGGTGGTGCTTTTTTAATTAAGAACCGAATTTTCAATATCAGCATTTCCCATAAATGGGCAAGAGCACTGGCGCAGTTAGGGTAGGGGGTTTTGGTGCTGCAGGTCCCCCCCCCCAAAGATTAAATTTTTTCGTTATTCCTTCTTCTTTATGTTTTTGAAACTTTCGTATTTGTTGTTTCATCAAGAATTGTTTAGTACAGCCCCCAAAACAAAATCCTGGCTGCGCCACTGGGCAAGAGACAACTCGCATTCGAAGAAGAGGCATAACATAAAACACAGATTTTCTGCCGATATTTGGCTTGAACCAATAAACGGAAATTTAATTGGCCCTCACATTTTGGCGAAAAGATTGAATGGTGAAATTTACCGAAACTTTTGGGAAACATTTTTCGGAATTATCCGAACAGATGGATTGGTCGTAGGATCCTATTGCTTGCTCACAAAGATTGCCTGATTTGAACCCCTTGAAGTTTTTTTGTGGGAACGTCTGATAACAAAAGTTTATGAGGATGAAATAAGAAGTAGATAACACCTAGTTGGAAAAACTTTCGAAGAATGTAATATCTTAAGGCAAAATAAATCCCTCAGTGAAAGATCAATTGGAAATTCAATGAAGAGGTCATGAATATGTTTTCAAAAAGGAAGAAATCATTTCGAAGATTCTATGTGAAATTTGTCTTAAGCCTCAGTTTTTTCTTTCATTTTATTTTTCAAATGGTTATTCGAAACTAGGTATATAGATATTTTCAGAATTAAATTGTTGAATCAAACAGAATACGAGTGATTTAAAATGAATTTCGAATTTGGAAAAACTACCTTAGGACTAGGGAAAATCTTCTTATCATTGGACGATACAGTTTTACTATCAAGTTCAAAATATCCTACCTGCCTAGGAGCGAAATTGCGATATTGTTCATCCTTGAAAATTTCTTCTTGGAAAACTGTAGATGTGCCAAAAAAACTAAAACGCTCCAGTAATGAAAACTTATGATAGAATTTGAATCAGGTAGCGGTATGTGCAGGGTTTTTTTTCAACCTGCAAATTTGATCCAAACTTATTATAATGCTTACCCTGTATATTTGAAAAAGTGTTAGAATTATTGAAAGTACACAATTATATTGTTTCACAATGAAAATGTCATCAAGATTGATCAAACCATACCGAAGTTATAAACGAAAGAAATAGGTCAAATCGGACAAATCACCCTGTAGGCTCTCAATGAAGGCCCCCAACCATAAACCAAACATTGTTTCGAAACTGCCTTGACTAGTGTAAACTTCTTCTAAAATCTGACGGTCTCCACCGGAATCACCCTGTATACACCTGGAAACATTCCTTTATTCAGGACTTTCAATACCAACTACGATTCAATGTTAAAAATATTTTGCTTAATTTCAAGGTTTCCATCCCGCCGTTCCATTCTTTATAATCATGCATTCCACGTTGTGCTCACGATTCTGTCGTTGATTAAAAAAGATGAAAGAAAAACGAGAAAAATATTAACATCATACGAGGCAGAAGGAAATCGCTACGGTCTCTAATAACCTGGTTTGTTTAATTGAATCGTTCTTTCATTTGCTGGTTCGCTGCTCACACTGATGGGTATTTGGCAGAATTTCACTGTTTTAATGCAAACACTACATTTTCAAATTAATTCCACATCCCAATTTCATCGCGTCGAACTGTTTCAGAGCCACCCATTCCGAATTCAATGCATTGCTAATAATCAATACCCAAAAGGGGAAAATTCGTTGGAGGTCAGTCTGAACCCACGTGTGTTTATTGTAATTAGGAACGGAACAGTTTCGGTGTATGCTCTCTAATCCCTTTTTCTTGAGAGGGTATGTGGGAGGCTTCGAAAATGACGCCAGTGGATCTAAATTGGATCGGTAGGGCTATAATAAGGGGTTTTCCAATAAGAGGTGTTATTTTGAATAGCTCGTTATTTCGGCAGATAACACGTTTGAAGCTGTATTTTTTGACATTCGACAATTAGAAACTACGCCATTAATAAAAATGGAGCTACACACGCTTCAAGAACGACTTGAAATTATTAAAATTCACTAAAAAAATGATGAAAATTTGGCAGAGACGGTTCGTATAACTCGAACATTTTTGGGTCGTCGTGAAGCACCTTGTCAGACCGCAATAAAGGAAGTAATGGAAAAATTCGAGCTGCTGGGACAAACTTGCGATGTGAACAATAAAACCCGTGCACGTCGCTCAAGAACAGCCGAGAATATTGCTGATGTAGCCGAAAGTGTTGAAGAAAACCCAGGTTTGTCCATTTCTCGTCGTTGTTTAAGATTTGGCATTCATTACACCGTATTTTGCATAGAGATTTGAGTCTTAAGGCTTATAAGATTCAGTTAACACAAGAACTCAAGCCAGCCGATCATCAACAACGAAACCATTGATGTTTTGTGAAAAAACTTCCGGACCGTGTTATCTCTCGAAGAGGTGATCACAATTGACCACCGAGATCTTCTGATTTAACACCTTGCAACTTCTCCTTTTGGGGCCACGTGAAAGAGAACGTCTACGACAATAGCCCAGCCTCAATTCAAGACCTCAAGGATGGAATTTGTGAGGCTGTCGAGGTCATAGGAAGTTGCTACTTTGCAATTTGGTTATGGAAAATTTCATTGAAAGGATATGTTCCTTTAAGCGTGATCGTGGTGGTCATTTGCCTGATGTTATTTTCGACTATTAACGGCATTCCTTCTTCTCTATAATTAAATAAACACCTGATCATTTATATTGAAAAATGGCGTTTCTCTTTGAATATCAAAATAACACTTTTCATTAGAAAACCTTTTACATGTATATCGGGTGTTTCATTAGAAGTTTTCGAGGAAAGAATTGTTATAAGAAGTCAAGATTTAGTTTTTTTGTTTAAGACTTCATGAACATAAATTGCAAAATATTTTCTAGTGGAATCTACTTCCGGTTCTGTCGGAAACGAATATAAACTTTGTTATTTCAAATGTAACACCCTGTAAAGTTATACATATTTGAACTCATCGTTTAATTCTGCAATGATTCGATGCATGATATACGAAACCACTTCAAGCGGTTTTTGAGTTATAGCCTGATCGACAAATTTTTTGACAGAAAGATCCAAAATGGAACCAAATAATTCTGTAATTCGATTGATCGTCAAAAACCAGTTAGAGTGTGTCAATTTTTTTATGTCTTCAAAATCAGAAGTTTGACCCCCATGGAATAAAATTCGAATTTCTCAACTAAAGACAAGGTTCGCTCATCAGTCCAATGCATTGGTCTGTCATTTTTTTGGAAGCTATGTTAGGAATTGTCATTATTACTTATTATATTGATCAATCACTTTGAAAAACATTGAAAAATCTTAATAAACCCATAATTAGATAAAAAACCTGGTTTTATTCCTGAAATTGGAATTTCTTCCAATGACAGCAAACTTCTGATTTCAAAGACATGAAATATTTGGCACACTAGAACTAATTTTTGACGAGCAATCGATCGAATTTATATCATAGGTATTGATTAATTGGTTATCATAAAAAAATAGTTTTCAAACCTTTATTGAGCCTCAGTGTGAAGCCCTGTTTAAGGCACCCGGTATAATATTTTCTCATAATTTACAGAAGAAGCAGTATGAGTGTAGATTCTTTTGTCCACTAGTGCAAAAAAAATTACAATGATGGATTTCATATATGAATACTAATTTGTGACAATCTTTCCTTCAAAAAAATTGACGATCAGGCTAAAACCGCTTCAAGTGGTTGCGTATATCATTCATCAAATCATTGCAGAATTAAATGGAGGATTCAAATATGCATAAATATACAAGGAGATACATTAGAAATAACGAAGTTTACATTAGTTTCCGGTGGAACCGGAGGTAGATTTCTCTTGAAAATATTTTACAAATTGAGTTCATGACACTGAAAAAAAATGAAATCTTGAATTAGTATGAAAATTATTTTTTCGAAAACTTCTACTCGAACACTTAAACCTGTATATTATTGAAGTTTTTGAGCAGAAGCGAAAGGTTTTTATTCTGCGAAAGTTTTTTTTGATTGTTATAGCTTTGTTATACAGGCTATTTACGAATAATGTTTCGCGAATTCGGGAGCTAGTTTTTTGCGTTTTGGCAGGTTACAACACATTCTTTCCAATTCAAAATTCCTGAATTCTTCATCTGCGACAAATACTTTTCTGAGATAAAAAACAAAATGCATTATCATCTAAGTCAGTTACGAAATTATTGATTATTTTCAAAATCGTCTAGACATAGAATAAAGCAGCTCAGTCCATTCATTTTCTTTTTCTCTTGATCAGGGGATAATCCACACAATACTAGATGAATTCATTATCAGGACCAATTTTCTGTTAATGTATGGATTGGAATAATTGGTGACTATTTGGTTGGGCCTTCCTTGATTATCAGTAAATTGAAATGAATATTATAAAAAAACGCGATGTGGTTTTGCACAAAAATTTTTAATGAAGGGACTGAGCTTCCTTAATCTGTGTGTTGACGATTCTAGTTATCAAAAAATTTATAAATCTCACAGATGAAATAGCATTTCATTTTTTATATCAGTAACTATTCGGTTAAAACTCGAAATACCATTCTCGCTGTGAATTATGAGGTGCTCAAGAAAATAATGTTTGATTTGAAAAAACCATTGGCGTACCATTTTTCACACCAAAATCTATTCGGATCGGAGTCTGTACTGGTAAAAATTAAAAATAATTTTATATCGAAAGAATGTGTTTTGATGTGTACTCATCACCTACCAAAACTAAAAAAAAATCGTGTAACTACCTACGGTTTAAAAAATATTTTCGAAAAACAAATTTTTTTCAAATTTCAGACACAATGCGTCAGAGCCCTAAAGTCCATCCCAACTTTATATCATAAAATCATGTCAAAATTATTATCAAGAATTTAAGGACGCTTATTCTGACACACCCTATTTTTCTTGACAGAAATCATAAGAGAAGTGATATTGAGTATTTTGGAATTCTGATTCCACATGTTGGTGCAGAACGTTTCTTCTCAATGAGGATAATCTTAAAAAGTGTGTTTTACTTCGTTTGCAGAGTGTTGAGTGTACTGGTGAGTATACGGCTCCAAGTAATTATGCGTAACTTTCAAACGGTCCCAAAAGGTCGTTGCAAACCATCATTGATTTTTTTCTGATTTTATAAATTCGAATCCTAAAACTTTATTTTTTAATTTTTTGATTCATCATGATATTCATTTCCTTGGCACATATTCTGATATTATTACAATCGGTATTTTTAACCGATCAATTCTTCAGCCAATATCAGTACAACAACCTGTGTGTAAGTTATTTTCGCGCAATTTCAGAAGAGAGCAAGCAAGCCGTTAAGTTAGTTTGATCGATACAAATCTATTCAATCATAATTGGTTTGATTACCATAACATAGAATTGAAAAAAATAGATGTCGAAAAAAGCATTACTACTCTGTTATTGAATATAAAAACAAAATTTCATATAATTGGGTTTTCTCCTCTCTGTTCCAAATCGAGACTGTACTCGAAAGCCTGCAATGGAGCTTCATAATAAAATTGAAATGAACTTATTGGGACATGTTCGGTTTTCCAGATCCCGGAGGAACAGAAGTTTCGTTGAAGTTTGGCGTTTATGGAAAATTTCAGGATTGCCAGGCAATATTTCACATTAGGAATTCTGGTTTCGTAACCGAAAGTGGAAAAGAACAGATGAACATCTTAATTGGATTTTCTAGTATATGATAACATGAGGGGAACAAATATTCCACAATGGAGCTCGCTTGCGGAAGAATAAATCACCATTTTCATTCGAAAAACTGTCCTGAAATTAGGTACAAACGTATTTGAACGCCTTTTTGACTATAATTCACCTTCAATGGGTAATGTTATTTTTATTTAATGAAATAACACGTCTGCACAATTACAGATGAAATCCCTTGATGTTAGTTCAATAGAAGAACTACCACATCGAAATATAAAATCTTACCTATATTCCAAAATTTTAAAATTTTCTCGTTACTTCAGAAATTGCTCGTCATAATATAATATGAACTTGAGGGGTACATATGGGGCATAACATTCAAACCTCTAGCTTGTTTGCAAAATAGCTTTGAGGGTTTGACTTGATTAAAAATTGGTCAAAAAGTGGGAAAGCTTCTTCTTTCTGATCTTTATAGAGCATGCAATTTAAAGTAGTCTATATATAAATAAGAAGAATTAAAATATTCAAGAAACTATCATAATTCGTATAGGACTGGTACTTGATTCAAATCAGTGATAATTTGATATTGAGGTAGTAGTTCGATTCATTCAAACTCTTCATCGCAGATTCATGAGCACTGTTTATATAATCATTGACATTCACTAATACAAACGGTATTTTGAGTAGCATAATTTTTATCATTATCATGAAAGATGTGACCAATGAGTAGTAGAAATATCCAATCATTAGTTATTGTTAATAGTGACTACAAGATTTTTCTGTCGACTGCATTATGATTAAAGTATAAACTCTTGATGAAATACATTCTTACTTTGCAAAAGACTTATATTTGACTTTTGTGATATTACTCATATTGCTTCTGAATACTTTTTTTCGGTTGCCTATGGCAATTACAACTTTGAATTTTACGTATTCTTACGATGACTTCTTTTGAAAATAATGTGAATTGACCATTTCCATATTCCGCTTACCAATCATTCCAAATGAAAATTCTAGTGATCCATTCTTAACTCTCAGATTTGTCAACGCGAGAAATATTGAATTCTATGAATTGCATTCAGTCTATGTACCCAATTGCATAGATTCATAATACTAACTAGATGACGAACCTGTCAAAAATTTTGAGGCAAACGGCGGCCATTTGCAACTTGGGGTGGATTTGAGAGGTGTCACTTTTTCTATGAATTGAAATATCATAATTACCAATATTCCTTTATTTATTTTATTCCAAGGAATTAAAATGATAGGATTACCAATATTGTTCAATAACTAATCACAAGAAAAGAAAATATTTATAATTTCAATAGACCGAAATGTCAGAGTTCACAGAACACTAATATATAGAGTTAATTTTTCATCACTTCTTTCAAAGAAACGTCTATGTTTCAATCAAAATTCGAGCATGGACCAATTATAAATCTATGATTTTGAGCACAGATGGCATAAAACATCAATGAAGAAATATATCCCAAAAATCAGTTCATTCGATGGAATCGTTCGAGATATAACTGAAAATCGATTTTTTGTTGATATTTAACAGCTTGTATCTTTGCAACGGAGCCGATGCGAAACTCTTGCACGGAAAAAAGTAAATGCTTCTTTTAAACCAATACCTTTCAATCTAAGCTGATGTTAGATTTGTATATCCCCTAGAGGATATCTATTTCAATGAAGAATATCAATTTCAAAGCCTCAGCTTTCAATGTAGCAAATGATTTTTTCAATTCAAGGATATTCATATACACCTTCCAACACTAATCTACTACTCAAAATGAATAAAACGAATACATAATTGTAGTATATGGGAAATAGAATGAAGTATAGCATTGGATCATGTAGAATATTTGGTAGGATCATATTGAGAATATGATTCATCGAAAGAAAATCATCAACATTACATAGAGAATTTGAAACGCTTATATTGAGTATATGAATTCTTGAAGTAAATCTTTGTTTTTCTTTGTTTTATTTGGCTTATGATTGATTTGAGTATATTGTTATATCCAAAGGATTCAAATGAATCTTCGGAATGAGATGATTTTATTTTAATTCAATAAAATCAATAATTTGGAAATGAAGATACTAAGCTTAAATACAAATTACTTGATATTTGGGTTGATATTTTGATTATGTTCATTTTGAAATGCTAATAAACTATATATTATCATGCATATTCTCAAAATATTTTCCCCCGAAGGGAAGAATTATTCTATTAACCTTTTATTTATTTTCATCTTGAAATTGAAAAGGAAGAGAATGAAATTATTTAGTAGGTATACATATATTGTTTTCCATTCAAAAATCCTCGACCTTTGGCTTTGTATATTTTTCATTTATAATAAACTTGAAGTTAAGGGTAAACATGTTATGTTGTTGTTGAAGCCGGTGAAACGTTAAACCTCACTTTCGAAACCCTGAAGAAGCAATAAAATCATTGCGAAAGCTTGGTTGAGATGAAAGAGTAGTTATTCTTATTAATAATATATAAATATGAATTTATGTGCTTTCGGTGTCTATAGCTTCGATAATAAATTTGAAGTTAAGGGTTTAACGACTCATTAATGAAAATAACTACTCGTTTATCTCCACCAAACTTTCGCAATGATTTTATTGCTTCTTCGGGGTTTCGAAAGTGAGGTTTAACGTTTCACCGGCTTCAACAACAACATAACATACTTACCCTTAACTTCAAATTTATTATAAATAAAAAATATAGCCAAAGGTCAATGATTTTTGAATGGAAAACAATATCTACATATACCTACTCAATAATTTTATTCTCTTCCTTTTCCGTTTCAAGATGAAAATAAAATAAAAGGTTAATAGAATAATTATTCCCCCCTTCGAGGGAAAATATTTCGAGAATTAGCATAATAATATATAGTTTATTAGCATTTCAGAATGAACGTAATCAAAATATCAACCCAAATATCAAGTAATTTGTATTTAAGCATAGTATCTTCATTTTCAAATGATTAATTATATTGAATTACCTTTAAATACTTGAATAACAGATTCCTAACAACCCCAATCCTTCAGAACATCACCAATGTCCACCTGCGGAGTATTCTGCATCATACCCTAAAAATATGAAAAAGAATGAACTGAAAGTATCAAATTAAAATATGGCTTTTCTCCTCGATAATATCTACACCACTCAACGTAAACGAAATCAAATTAATTTCCACGCGTCCTTTCCTACTTCGGCGGCGAATAGATTGAGAAGCTCTGGACCTGTCCAAAGAATATGCAAGCATTGCAAGCGATATACTCCGTTTAAGACTCTAGAGCCCGATTGAATCTCAGATCAGGTGAATCAGAGAAATTTTAACTTCAATCTGAGCTTCCGATCAGAAAAATATCATTATACTGAACATTCCATATTACATAAAGAAGAATATTCAAGGTTTCATTCGAGTTGAAGTGTTTCATTTTCAAATGAAATAGTTTCATGTTAAATATGGGATGTTATGAATCGAATATGTGTAAAACTCAGATCGAGTGAAATAATATACTCAGCATAAGTTGTTATAGCTTCAGACAAAGAGCACGCGATAATTGCCCTGAAAAACATTCATATTCCTGAATTGAGATAATCATTATTTGAATGGAATAATTCTTCAAGTTCGAATAGAAAATATTTATTCAAAGTGAAAATTTATGTTGAGAAAATCAATGTTCACATTTGAGCATTTCAGAATTTTTAATGCGAAACTTTTTTCATCAAATGAGAATAAAAACTCTTAAAACAAAGTGAAATTAATAAGAATATTGAAATAATCCTTTTGAGAATTCACTTTTTTCTGTGTGGTGAAAAAAACTGTTTCTTTCATCTCAGGAATCTACGATTTAAATTCATGTACAAGTTTAAAGACTCACCTTGTATAATGTATACAGGATTAGAAATTCACATCAGAAACATAAGAAATTCAATGCATAAGAGGAAGAGAATTTTGCCGTGCAGTTGGACAATGGTAAACTCGAATGTTCACTTGACTCGTAACTCTCTGAATGAATGACCGATTGGATTAATGTAATTTGGTCTCTCTCATCGTTGGGAGTAGCTTAATCGAGAAGAATGGTAGGAAAACTGCAGTACTCGCATCGAGCATTACGACCATCCTTACGCGTGTTAGTCGATTTGAGATAGACAACCATATTAGTTCATTGGGCCATCCTTCGCGTCAAACAAAGCGAAACACAGCATACCATTGTACAACTGCACGAAAAACTCCCTCTCTCTCTAATGCATTGAATATCGTATGGTTCCGATGTTAATTTCCGAACCTGTATATACCATTATAGCGAACATTTCAGAGACTTTATCGGTGCAAAGGTGAGTAGATATGTACACGGTCTTTTGATCCTACACAAAGTTACTTTCGAAGTTAACTTTATTTTCACTACTTCTCGTGAGAACATACTTGAGACTGTGAATTGACAAGACTATTGTATTATCTCTATTCACCATTCATGGATACATTAACCTGATTATCTTCGAAGTTAAGAAAAGTGCAATTGACTTTTCGACTGTGACTTTTGTGTAGTTTCGTTGAAGCTATTCAGCTTGTGCGAGTTTGAAATATGGTCGCGAATACAGAAAGAAATTTTTTCCTGGATCATAGCTCTGCTCGGTAAACGCTTTCCGCAAAAACATATCTTGGGCAAAAATTGACAGATGGTTTTACGGATCTCAGTGAGTATTGGGATGAACTTATACCGTTGGAAAGAGGTATTTATGTACAAGCAAAACAAGTTGTTTCATTTGTTGTCGATTATATTGTCAAAGATGGAAGTAAGCGGAAAAAAGATTCGGTATGTTTCACAATTTTGCTTTAATAAAGGGGATATACTACCCAGGCGCCTGCAAATGTAAAAAAGTTCATGTTTCAGACACAGTAATAGCCAATCGCGCGCATTTTTGGTTTCGTCGATTCCATTCCGGTAATTTTGATGTGAAAGGTGCACCACGCACTGGGAGGCCTATAATCAAATCTGTCAATAAAATCATGGGAATGATCGAAATAGACCGGCATGAGTGTTGTCGTAGCATCGCTCAAGAGCAAAAGATCGACCACAAAACAGTTTTGAACCATCTGCATGAATTCAAAAAAGATTGACGTATGGGTACTGCACGAGCTGACTAAAAAAGAAGCGATGAATCGTGTTTTCTAAAGAGCCATTTCTGAAGAGACTCGTGACTGAGGATGAGAAATGAGTCACATACGATAATTGTTGATTCTTGAAACTTTTGGAAATTGTGGTAGTGGACTGTATTTCACTTATTAAAAAACTAACATAACTAGCTTTTCAACCTTTATTGTAGAACTTTATTATAAATTGAGAATTGAACAATTGAGGAGGGTGCTAACCTCTTACAAGCGTGAGCAATGAGCATATATTACAGTCTTTTCGCGGGCGTTTCTCTTGCGTCGTAGCGGTCGCGCACTTGACGTTTCTTCTTCTTTTTTCTTCTTCTTTTTAATTATTCGCTTCGGCCTCAACATGCCGCCCGCCTTGAACCGAACCACGAATTGAGGGGTACGTTCAATAAAATAAAATAATTGCTTTTCCGCCATCGCACCTTATACTAATGATATAATACTTATATTTATGCCTCTATGGGCAAAACACACAGTTTTGATGTAGCTCTTTTCGAACTATGTCCATTGGGAAATCGCACAGTTGCCACACGAACTTTATCGTCCTTGCCTGGATGAAGCTGCATCACCCTGCCTAACTTCCATTGGAGCGGGGGTAGACCATCTTCTTTTACCAACACCAAATCGTCGATTTTCAGGATACTTGCAGCATTCTGGTGCCATTTCTGCCTAACTTGAAGTTCATTGATGTATTCTGAATGCCATCTTTTCCAGAAAGATTGAATGGCTTGTTGTTGCTGTTTGTACTTATTTAAACGATTACACGGAACATCTTCCATAATTGATTGCTCCGGTATTGCTGTCAACGGTTTTCCAACCAAAAAATGGGCTGGTGTGAGGGGGATATAATCAAGAGGACTAGAGGAGAGAGGAGTTATAGGTCGAGAATTAAGGATACCCTCAATCTGAACAAGTACTGTCGATAAATCCTCATAAGTAAGGTGTAAATTTCCTATTATGCGTTTCATGTGAAATTTTGCACTTTTAACACCGGCTTCCCATATACCACCAAAATTTGGGGAATATGGTGGAGTAAAATGCCATGTAATGCCATCCTCAGCTAAATTACTACTAAGATCATTGGAATGTATTCTTAAAAATGAATAAAGTTCTTTTAATTGTGCACTAGCACCAGAAAAATTGGAACCATTGTCTGAATAAACATTTTTCGGCTTTCCACGCCTGGCTATAAAGCGTTTGAATGATGCCAAAAAAGCATCTGTGGACAAATCTGTTACCAACTCCAAATGCAGGGCTTTTACTGACATGCAAACGAAAACACAAATATACCCTTTTATGAGCTTTGCATTGCGCAGTTTCCTATCCTTGATTAAGATAGGTCCAGCGTAATCTACGCCAACATTAGAAAATGGAATGGTTTGTAGCAATCTGCATTCCGGCAAATTTCCCATATTAGGCTGAGCACTCCGTGGCTTGACCCTGAAGCAACGTACACATGAGTGAACGATTTTTCTCGCCAAACCACGTCCTGCTACAGGCCAGTATCTGTCTCTCAAGGAAGCTAACAATAATTGGGGACCACAATGATACAACTCAATATGCTGACGTTCCATAATTAACCTTGTGAGCATGTGACTACTATTCAAAATAATGGGATGCTTTTTAGTTAATTCGAATTGATCAGAATTTTGCAACCGCCCCCTACTCTTAATAATTCAGATTCATCGAGAAATGGTCGCAAATTCAACAGCTTACTTTTATTTGACACAGAATTCCCATTGCATAAATTTTTATATTCTTCCGGATACGATTCCCTTTGCGCCAATTTCGTTAATTTTACCATTGCGTTGTTGAGTTCGATCACGCTTAAAGGACCATGTTTTCTATCACCCTTTTTCAACCGTGTATTTTTTATAAATCGTAACAAGTATGCCGTTACTCGTTTTAATCTGATTAGACAGGAATATCTTTCAAATAGGTCGAATTTTGTCTCGATAGTTATGTGGCAGCGACCTTCCGGTAAACTTGTTTCATGTTTTTCCTCCAATTGCCATTCAGATGAGTCTTTTATCAACCACCTTGGTCCGTGCCACCAAAGTGATGATTTTAACAATTCTTCAGAACTTATACCACGAGTGAGCAAATCAGCAGGATTTTCTTTTGACTGAATGTGGCGCCAGTTTTTTGGATCCGTTAATGTTTGAATATTTCCGACTCTGTTTGCCACGAAAGATTTCCAGCGATTGGCTGCACCGCGTATCCACCCTAGAGTTATTGTGGAATCTGACCAAAAATAAAATTCGTCAATAGTTAATCTTATTACACGTACTATAACATTGCTTAGTGTAGCTAACAAATTAGCAGCACACAGCTCTAACCGAGGTAAACTCAATTGTTTGATTGGAGCAACGCGTGTTTTTGCTGTTAATAAATGACTTGTGATATTTCCTTTATTGTCGATCGTTCTCAAATAAATACACGCGCCGTAAGCGCTTTCTGACGCATCAGAAAATCCATGCAATTCGACCTTCACCTTATTTTCAGTAAGAATATATCTGGGAATTTTCAGTTCGTTAAGTAATTTTAAGTTTTCTCGAAACTGAACCCAATCTGAAGCTATGTTTTGAGGCACAGCTTCATCCCAGGTAACACCTGATTGCCATAGTCTTTGCAGTATAATTTTTGCCTTTATTGTAATCGGTGATAACAACCCAAGTGGATCGAATACTTGAGACGCGATTGATAAAATGATACGTTTTGTTATGATTTTTGAGCATTCGGGATTAATGAAATATTGAATGTTATCATTATGCGCATTCCAATATAATCCGAGTGTTTTGCTATTTTCTTCAGCGCTTAGGTTGAGAATATTAACGTCAGACTTGTCGTTAATAGTAAATTCTGTTAATAATTTGGTTTTGTTCGTTAACCATTTTCTTAGCGTGAAATTTGCTGATTGCAATATTTCTGTAACTTCCTTTTGTAAAGCTACTAACTCTGTCATAGAATTACAGCCAGTTAACAAATCGTCTATGTAGAAATCTTCTGATATCACCTTCGAAGCAATGGGATATCTATCTTTAAATTGCAACGCTAATTGAAACAGACACCTTGTTGCTAAGAAAGGTGCTGAGCTTGTTCCATAAGTAACCGTACTTAATTCGTAGCACTTAATTGGATCCGCAGAATTTTCACGCCAAAATATTCTCTGATATTTTCTTTGATTTTTATCGATAAGTACTTGGCGATACATTTTTGAAATATCTGCACTCATGACATACTGCCAGCATCTAAATCTCAATAATATGGCAAATAAATCTGATTGTATAGTTGGACCACTATATTGCGCATCGTTCAATGATATTCCCGATGTTGTTTTTGCACTCGCATCGAATACAACACGACATTTCGTCGTAACTGCAGACTCCCTTAGGACTGCATGATGAGGTAAGTAATATCCCTCTTGATCGGAAGGATTTTCTTTTATTTTTGACATGTGCCCCAAGTCTTCATATTCGCGCATAAATTCTACGTATTGACCTTTTAAATTTTCATTAGCTTCTAATTTTCTCTCTAGGGAATAAAATCTCTTGAGGGCTGTCTCTCTCGATGAACCTAATTGATTTAAACTTTTATTGAATGGAATTTTTACAATGAATCGACCATTTTTATCACGAGTTGTATTCCTCACAAAATGATCCTCGCAATAATTTTCCGATTCGGATCTCACCTCAACATTTTCATAGTTTTCAATTTCCCAAAATTTCTGTAATTGTTCTTTTATTAAAATGTCTGATTGTACCGCACAACAAGCAATTGTTTCTTTTTTACTACTTAATAATGGAACATTTCCGGTTATAATCCACCCTAAAATGGTTTTTTGCAATACTGGTAAATTCCTACCCAGTTTAATTTGCCCTGAAGAAAGTAAATCCCAGAATATGTTGCAACCCAACAAAATATCGATTGGTCGCTTTTTGTGAAATTCTTCATCTGCTAATTGAATATTTGGTGGTATCTTCACAATAGATTTATCAACATTGACTGCCGGTAAGTTTTCCGTAATTTTATTCAAAACTAAGCAAGTTATTTCTGTTTTGAAATTGGAATGAATCGAATGTAATTCTATGTCAACTTTATTTTTAACCATAGCTAATGATTTGCCAACACCCTTGATAGCTATGTTAAACTCTTTTCTTCTCAGGTTTAACCGATTGCACAGATTTTCACTTATGAAATTGCTCTGTGAGCCATTATCTAACAATGCGCGAGCAATATGGAAATTGCCAAATCTATCTCGAATCTGGACCACAGCCGTAGCTAAAGTATTTGGGATGGGAAATTGTCATCAACCACATGAGCTGCTATAGATTGATTAGGGTTGTTGTTAGGTGATACATCATTACTTATAGTATCGTTATCGTTCTTATTCTTATCAGTTTCGATGTGCAAAAGTGTATGATGCTTCCTTTTGCATTTTTGCACCCAGAATGTGAGCAATTCTTTGATATATGACCTGGTCTTAGACAATTTATACACAATTTTTTATCGAAGAGCTCTTTTCCCCGTTCACTTACTGGCAAATTGAGTAATGCTTCACAATTGTACACATAATGTTCATTTTTGCAGAAATAACAACTGACTTTGTTTGATGCAGCCACATATGATGAAGACTCATTTTTTACATTTCTTTTTTGGGGATTTTTTCTCTCGAATTGAATAGAATTTTGACTCAAATTACTTTTGTGATTTAATTTTTTCATTAAGCCTAGTCGTGCTATTAGGAAGTTTTCCATATCTTGCATATTGGGTTTATCCCCGGTTATTTTATACGATTCCCATTCTCGTTGGGTATAATTATCGAACTTCGATGTCAAAATATAAATGAGCATTGTATCTACTGATGGTTCACCGAAGTTTTCTAACGACCTTAAATTTTTCATTGTATTCAGGTATAAATCTCTGAGGCTATTATGATCTCCTTTTTTCATTGACGGTTGTTGGAAAATTGCATTGATATGATTATATATTATAAGGTTATTGTTTTCATAATACTGAGTCAGCAATTTCCAAGCAGCCTCATAATTGTATTCAGTTTTTTGAATGCCTTTCAATAATTCTTTCGCTTCACCTTCCACAGATGTTTTCAAATAATGAAATTTATCTAATTTACTCAAATGGACTTTATTATGAACCATATCTGTGAAAGCTTCGCGAAATTCTAACCAATTTTCCATACATCCATCGAAAACTGGTAAACGTATGGCAGGAAATCTAATATCAGTCATATGATTCTCTTTTACAGGCCCATGCACATTGGAATTGCCAACAGATTTATCAGCATGAATGTCAACATCAACAACAGAATTTTTAACGCTATACCCGGACGCCCCTGATAAGCTTGCAGGTGCACGGCTAGAACTACCTGCACCCTCTGCGGACGTATCGGAATTGACGCTACCTACTCGCGAACGTGAACTCTGATTTACCCTGATTATTTGTCGTAATCTACCGATATATTCGAAAAAGCTGTTTTCAAACTCATATCTAACTTCTTCCTCTTTGTGAAACGATTGTTCATCATCTATGAATATAACTTCTATTTGATCTTGAATATTTTCAAATTCTTCCCACAGTGGTTCCGATTTTTCCAATTTAAGAATGATCGTACTAATAATTGACTTGTCTTTCAATTTAAATCCACTTTCGAACTCTAAACTATTTAGGAAGTTTTTGATACGTGTTATTTTAGTTTTAATCTGACCTCTACGGAATTTCAAATCTTTCAATTCCATCGTAAATCTAACTTATTGAAATATACCACGTTGTTCCTTGAAAATTGTAATAATGCTAAAATGAAGTACCTAATTGAATTGAATTGTCCTAACTTATGAAGGATTTATGGAAGTAAGTACTTTACGTTAGATTAAGTTGGATAAAAATTGGAATGGACTCACGGATTGATGATTTTGGTTGCGTCTCCTGGTTAAGGCCTCGCACCTGTTCCACTTGTATCGCCTCAATCCGGCTCTAAGGACCAATGTTATTTCTTGAACTTTTGGAAATTGTGGTAGTGGACTGTATTTCACTTATTAAAAAACTAACACTAACTAGCTTTTCAACCTTTATTGTAGAACTTTATTATAAATTGAGAATTGAACAATTGAGGAGGGTGCTAACCTCTTACAAGCGTGAGCAATGAGCATATATTACAGTCTTTTCGCGGGCGTTTCTCTTGCGTCGTAGCGGTCGCGCACTTGACGTTTCTTCTCTCTTTTTCTTCTTCTTTTTAATTATTCGCTTCGGCCTCAACAATAATATCAGGCGAAAACGTTCATGATGGTAGAAGAACGGTCAAGCCGCCCAAACGGTGGTCAGACAAGGAGAGTTTTGCTGTGTGTTTCGTGGGATTTTAAAGATCCTATAACAATTATCATCTTTTCTGTCGATAACAAATGCACTGGTGATGTGAGGTGGTCCTCAAGAGGCAGTTTTTTTTACCTATGGAAACAAAACGTTCTGGGGCAGAATGAAATTACTTTCTAAGTGACAAGGGTAACTGAAAATTTTAAGAAAAGCTCGGAGCATGTGCTTTTGAGCGCTTGTTCATTGGTAAAGCAATGATGCTGTAACCTCATCAAAACTTTGTATTGGACTTGAGATTCTTGCTGAATATATGAATGCAGAATCTCTGAATGATCGGAATTATTAAATATTCTGGAAATTATTGAAGAAATGAAATAGGTGAAAATCAATAATTAAGAAAAAATTGTTTTATGAAATTAAAATATGGCCATTCGAAATATTTGTTCATCAATATCTCAGACAAAACGAAACACATCGAAATGAAATGTTGCGGCCATATGCAATCTGGTCATAATAAGCTTCATGCAAAATTGTGTAAACCCTAGGGTAAACGAAACCATAGAAATTTCAATTGGAATATTGAAAGAAGAATCTTAGATATATTTCCATAACAAGATACGAGTTCGAGTGAATCAGTCGATACTGATATATGAATGTTCATTCAAAATTTCAAGAGGATCGCATCATCGAAACCATATAAATATTTTTTTTCATTTATTGAGTCATAGAAAATACCTCTTTTTAAACTATAATTTGAACCAGAACAGGTTATGGCAGAATAAGTAAGGTGGTACCATTTGTAGGAAATTTTATGTACTTTCTTTTTGCATGAGAAAATTTTCACGAAAAGTTGATATTTTCCGAGTAATAAGCAAAACTGACCAAGAATGAATTTTAATTTTTTTGTATTTTTTTCTGGGTTTCGTCAAGAAATTTTCTACCAAAACCTCAGATTCGGATTCAGCACCCCAAAAAAATATTAAAAATGAAGATATCCAAAATTTTTTTGATTTTTTCTGATTTTTTCTCGAAATTTCGAAATATTTCGGTTCGAACATCTTCAAGACACACAAGGGGTTCTTTCAAGCACAAATAAACGGTACTAATAATACTTCGTCGTAAAATGATACCGGCATGAATCAAGAACTAAAGCATCGACTTCCCTCACGATATTCAACTCGAACTAATATCCTGACATCGTGAAGTTATTATTACGAATATCATATCAGATATTACGACGAAGATAATCCGGAATACCGAAAACGACAATGGAACATGAAAGTTACTCAGATATGTAAACCCGAAATTCCGGAATGAAATGGATTTCCATTCCCGAGGAAAAGAACTAAGTGAATATAACATTTACTGCGTCCATAAATTTGAATGATATCTATTCCGATATAAGGCCATGTATTCCGATTAGGACATGCAAATGGAGGCCCCCGCGCGGTGTCGTGATCATAAATTTGAATTACCGTCTGACTACAGAAGACCCCTAGATGGCTTACGAATTCCTAAGGATGGTTTATAGATCTTAAAATCCTACTCCTGAACGCAACCTTGCGTTTCTATCACCAGTTGAAAATTATTGAACCTCATCATCGAAGAGTTGAATTTTGTAATTCAAGTACCGAGAGGGTTTCCGAATTAAGCTTGTATAAAAGGAAATTCAAAATTACTAGCGATATCAACGACAAGAAGTCAAGAAACTGTCTAGATAATATTAGCCGTTATAACAGTTGATAAAAAGCTGAGAACAGGAAATATTAACGGCGAGAGCAGGTAATACAGGGTGTCCAGAAAGGGTATCGGGTATTGTTTTCGCGCCATATTCAGAACGGGACGTCTAAAAGGAGCGAAAAGGGGTTCGTGGCGTCCGTCATTTTGTGGAGTTTTAGTCACGATGGAACAATACTCGGAACGCATCCCGCATTTTGCGTATGAGCGTATTATCGTAATGGTGGTTCAATAGTGACTGCTCAACGTCTCTATCGTGCGGAATATCTACACGCCACGCGACAAATGACGATAGCATTAGGAAATGGATCAGGATGTTGGAGAATACAATTAAAATTCAAAACTCTGGTCGTCCTCGTTACTTCGCGATGAAGAAACAATTGAAGAAGTTGAGGCGTCAAAATCCGTCTTTATCCATCCGAAAGCGAAGCCAAGCGTTGAACATCTAAAAATTGTCTTTACTTTCGATCGTATAGAAAGACTTACATCTAAAAACCTATTAAATTCAATTGATTCAAGAATTGAAGGATGCGGACTATGCTTATCGACTGATTTCCGAACGAAATGCTGCAGCGATTCAACAAGTCATTTCGCGAAGGGGTAACATCAACTGGCCTCCCAGAAGCCCCGACCTGAGCTCGTTTGACTATTTTGCATAGGGATACCTAAAAAGTACGTTTTATCAAAATAATCCTACGAATCGAAACCAGATGAAGCAAAAAATCTGGTCACAAATGGCAGCAATATCAATATAGCTATGTGTCAACGTGTTATCGCCAATCTTCGTTCCCGTTTAGAAGAGTGCCAGCAACGCAACGGTCATCATTTGGATAACATTATCTTTTTCAAATAATTCTCCAATTCATATGTAATAATAACAATAAATTTCATCATTGTTCACAAATATTTTTGTTTTATTGAACTCACAAATACCCGATACCCTTTCTGGACACCCTGTATAAGCGGTGCCTACACAGCATGAAAAATAATTACCGAAACAAAAAAAAAAGAATTTCTCAAGATGTTTTATGTACTTAAAATATACTCCTGAACGAAACCTTGCGTTCCTAACACCAATCGAAAATTATTTCACTTCATCATGCAGAGGAGTTTAATGTATTGAAGAGGTTGTGATAAAGCACAAATACAAATATAAAATAATAATGAAGATGTATGAGTGAGAGAAAAAAGGATGATATCATACGCAAAATTGATGCAAGAGTGAGATGAAATTATTTCAAGACTATTATCATACTGGGTGTCAATCACTATGAAAGTATGTCAATGACTATCAAATATGTAGCTCCGAGGAAACTGGTGTCTCCTCGAATATTCAATAGATGTTTATTGAAAATTTGAAGGTAATACAAAAATATAAACATTCAACTATAGTTTGGTAATAATAACCATAGTATTGCAGTAAAATTAGGAACCGAAATTGCCTACTGAATGCACTTCATGCACTTAAGTGTCAATCACTATAGCTTTTACCCTATGTGATTTTCGAATTTTAACGGGAAGTGATCTCTGTCTCGGTTGAACTTACTGATGAAGTATCCTCGGTCAAATATGATTCTGTTTGATCATCTATCCTGTCGGCTGGCCGTAAACATAATCAGTAATCAATATAATTTATACAGGGTGTTTGGTTCCTATGTTGCCGGCTTGCTGTTTCGAGCGTTGTTGTCGTAATACTGAACAAATAGTACCTATTAGAAAAATTTCATATCAGTTTAATTGAGAAGTTTATCGAACTATGAGATTTATTAAGATAGAGTATAAACGGACGGTCGGAAATGATTATTTTGGATCTCGGATGTTTTACTAGAGAGTCTAAGCGAGACATTTAACCCTATGTGAGATCTTGTTACCATATGGTTACATAACTTCTTTGAACCATTTATCGGGAAATATTTTGGATTTAAATTTGTAAAATTCATTGAAGTTTGGATAATGGGAATAGCAGCAAAACGGTTTTGATTAAACTTTTTTTTCTTGAACTCCAATATTAACAATTCAGCAAATAATAAAGGATACATTTGCAAAATTCATATAATTGCTTAGAAAAAATTTATGTCTTTGATACTTCTTGTAGTTTGTTGCCAATAATTATAGTAATTTAAATATACAAAGGCAATGTATCCGTTTGGTTCTTCAGATTTCAACTCAAATAAAACTTTGTTGAACATGGTGATTTTTCTAAGTATCTATTTTCAAGTTTTCAAGGAAAGAACTGTAATACGAATTCTTCGTTTAATTCTGCACTGAGTTGATGTATGAAATACGCAACAACTTCAAGGGGTTATTACCTGATCGTTAAATTTTTTACAGGAAGATCGGCACAAATTTCTGTTAATATTCTGAAAATCCATCATTGTAATTTCTTTTAGCAACAGTAAAACAAAAGAAAGTACACTGACACTGCTACTTGTATAAATTATTAGGTAATA
This sequence comes from Propylea japonica, assembly GCA_013421045.1. Taxonomy (NCBI): domain Eukaryota; kingdom Metazoa; phylum Arthropoda; class Insecta; order Coleoptera; family Coccinellidae; genus Propylea; species Propylea japonica. The sequence continues at coordinate 24,614,723 of CM024247.1, read as the reverse complement.
TAATACAGGGTGCCTGAAACAGGGCTTCAAAGTGGGCCGCAATATAACTAGTATGGTAACCATATAATTTCGTTATTCCGTTCCGTCAAAAACTAGTAAGGGTGTTTCAAATGTATCAAGTCTTTAAAATCAGTAATTTTTATAGAATAAATTAAAATTTCACGACTAGAGACAGGTGCCCTCATCAGAAAATTCATTGGTATCCTCTTTGTTTTTGAAGTAGTCTATGTTAGGAACTGTCATTTTCACTTATTTTCATTGATCGTGCACTTTGCCAAACCTGCAATATAATAAATAATAATAAAAAACAGTGGATAATGAATAATGAATAGAAAAATAAAAAGTTTAATACTATCAAGGTAATTTTCTATGCAACAAAAACAGGAAACCTGTATGATATTTCCTCCTGGTTAATACAAGAAGAGTGTAATTTCTTCTGTTCCACTGTTGCAAAGAAACATTTTACAATGATGGATTTCAAAAATGCAGACTGTATTTTGTGACTTGTGGCAATCTTCCAGTAAAAATAATTGACGATCAGGCTATAATACAAAAATCTCTTGAAGTGGTTGCGTATATCATACATCAAATCATTGGAGAATTAAATATTTTACCATTTGTGTTCATGAACACGAAAACAAAAATACAGTTGAATTCGTATTACAACTCCTTCCCTGCAAAACTTCAAATGAAAAACTGAGAAAAAATCACTCTGTATATATAAATATTCGTGTAGAGAAAAATCACAAGATTTCAGTAGGCATATTTCACAAGAGAAAATGATTTAATTAGGTATATGATAATAACTCATATACGGAAAAGCAAAAAACATATTTATCTATGATAAAGCCCCGTATCGGGTATTTTCTCTAAAATTAAAATATACTTCAGTTTTTTCAGAACACGCTGCCACGCAACTACACTTACAGTGGTGTCCACTTAGATGTTTCGTATTCGAGACTGCAAACTGTTCACTTCATATCATTCAATTTACGTAAATAAAAAACTCTGAAACTTTGTGTCGCAGTAGCTTCGTTGAAATTCAACATTTTCTGGATTTATCTCGTACAAGTTAATTTAACTGAGATAATATACAGTTAAACACTGTTTCAACTCATGTATTACATGCAAATCTGAGCAATTTACATATGAACACCAGAGACCCAGATAGGGGTCTTTGGCAAAAATATATATGTTAACGACCATGCAAATGAAAGAGAGCTCATTAGTATGCAGAGCCTTTCTGCCTTTCTGAGACGAAACATGTCTGAGCAGAGGTTAAGGAATCCGAATTTGCTCCTTTGAGGTGAAGGCAATGATCATTTGGTTGCTAATGTAAAGGGAAGGAAAGAGGGTGATATGCCAGGAACGTGGCTAATTAAGAATGAAGATCCTCCGGAATTCCAGGCGAGATAATATTAACAGGTGATTTATGCGAGACCACGTGAGAAAACTGTGCATAATTCTCACGTAAATTTTTGTCACCTCTTTTGGACCCCTTCAAGTGCTTCAATTTCATGTGAATAAAACGGCGGCGATAAGACTTTCAGGCTAATTAGCTTTTCCGTTTGTACATTATTCGGCGACTTTTGTGCGAAACGTGGGGAATGGAAACCACTTTTTCCTTTCGACTGAGATGAAGGTGTTCAGCAGAAAATTATTTTCATTTGCATCTTACATAGGTTTGTTTATATTTATGTAAAATGAGGAATGCTAGTAATGATGTCTTAAAAGATGGTGTAAGCACTGATTAGATTTTGTTTCGCCAAATTTGGGGATACGGGAACAGCTTCGATTTTTTCACTGTAGAGCGCGTTGACACATATTTATGAAGTTGTTGAAGCAATGGAATTGAAGTGCGAATAAATATATAAATATGTAAATATGTGGAATTTGGAATCAGAAAAAGCTGAATCCTCCCAAAAATTTATTATAATCGATGAAATTCTTTGTCAGGTTTTTGAAGTGCATTATGAGATAGTTATAAAGATTAAAAAACCCACCTATCTTTCGAACTTGTAGGTACTAGTTCCACTTCGATATTTCCTGATAACTAATCAAAGAAAATTAACTGATGTTTAAGATTCCAAAATTTTTTTGAGAATGATACCTCTCACAATGATTCTGTTGAAGTTTTGAATGAAACCTGTGATAACTTCAGATGAATTATAGTGTTTTACTGTCATTTCAATTATATCGAAGGAAAAAGCTTGTGACCAAAATCACGAAGATTCTAATAAAACACCTCAGAGATATTATACAGGGTATTTCCTGAACATGCGGCAAAAATTCAGGGGGTTGTTCATTGGACTATTTTAAGCATGTTTTGTCCTTTGATGATTTTGAAAAACCTCTTTGTTTCGAAGATACAGGGCGAACAACATTTTTCATATTTTCAAAATTAATAATAGTTTAAATAAAATGCGTACCGCACTGTGTTTACTAAGTAGGTACAATTTATTTTTAAATTTGTTTAACAACATTCCAATTACTAAAAACGGCAAGTTTTTTGACTTAAAATTGATAAGTTCAGATGGTAAAGGAATACAGATTGAACACGGTTTTCATTTGAATTCGTTTTGTGATGTATTAGCAATTAACATTTTATCTTTGACTATTATGAATCGCTATACAAACAGTTTTTGTAGGTTGAGTTAAATTTTCATGTAATTTTTCATAATAGAATGTTATTATCTGAAATTTGTTTTCCCTGTATCTTCGAAACAAAGAGGTTTTTTAAAAATCATCAAGGGACAAAATATTCTTAGAATAGTCACGGAACAATCCCCTGAATTTTTGCCGCATGTTTAGGAAACACCCTGTATATCTGTTGAAAAATATTTGCCTTGTGAGCTGAAATCATACTTTATTGTGCTCAAAGACATTAAAATTGAGGATAAAATAGGAAATACACGAAAGCATCCCTCTGAATGTTATACATTTTTAGAAAACTTTCTTAGATTTTCACTGCCAGTCTATGAAACAGAAACAAACAATTAAATGAATGAGAAGAAAAACGTTACGTTTCTGTGTCTATATCAGACTTCTTCTTCAGACGAAAAAAGACAAAAATTTTCCAAGTTTGTATGAAGAAGGAGTCTGATATAGACACCGAAACGTTACGTTATGCTTTCATTTATTTCTTTTTCTAGTTTTACTGTTAGACAACAAATATTTCAAAACCAATTTGCTCCTGACAAATTAGTGCAAGGATTTACGCAGGACCATTCCATCTCAATTAAAAATTTTTTAATTGTTTCTGTTTCAGAGATTTGGGGTGAAAATCAAAAAAAGTTTACTAAAAATGCAGAATCCTTCCAGATTATATTTCAATCGATATCTGAATATAATACAGACGTAATATTTTAATTGTTCTCCTTGCGTAATTGAAAATATTTCTGACATCGCTTGAATTTTCAGTAAAGATCTTAAGACTCCCAACTACACACCTAGGTACTATGGAACTTGCAAGTGCTCAAACTGTTCTCCTCTTTGTATTCAATGTACATTGGAAATGAAAGATTGAGAAAATAGATATTGCTAGCTGCAAATTATATTAATGAATGAAAGAAAGTAATTCAATGAGTTTCACTCACCTTTCTTGTATTCGGAAATCTATATTATATGGGTAAATCTGGAAAGCTTCTTTCGAAATGTGTTATCGAAGTTAAAAATTTCCATAGATTCGAATTGAGTGGAAATCTTGATTACACCAAGTAAGTATAAAGGATTCAGAAACCGAAAATTCTGATTTCTTCGTTTTTCAGATTTATAGATCAGCAAAACTTAAATAGAAAATGGACAAGTATGACCTTGCGCCGCCTAGAGAACGATGAATCAAGTTAATCACGAAGAATTTTGACGAAGGTTTTAATGGTATGAAAGTCTTCATTCGGGATATATGGATGAATTTCATTTTATGGGTAGAATTTCAAAGTTCCGTGAATTGAGTGATGCTACCCTCGAAAAATTTTTGAAAGTTTCAACAACCAATCAAATTGTCTCATTTCGTGTCATATGAACAATTTCACCCAATTATGTCAACATTACACTGATAACAGACCATGGGCTATTTTCACGTTGCTATCGACACATATTGATTTATTTCGATTTTGATGTTACAAAAGAGATGGTTCTCTTTACTAGAAAGAGGGTGCCTAGCAACTTACGACTTCCCAGTCTGTGTGGAGTTGGGCTCACTCTATCCGAACAAGTTCGTTATCTCGGGGTGATATTGGACCGCAAAATTCTGTGGAACAAACACGTTGAGACTCAAACGAATAAGGCCACTGTTATTCTGGTCTACTCGGAGGGTGCTGGGTAATGGATGGGGCTTCAAACCGCACGTTATGCACTGGTTGTATACTGCCGTGGTGAGGCCTATCCTAACCTATGCCTCTATTGTGTGGTGGCCTTCTATGGAGAGGGCCGTCAACCAGAACATTGACTAAATGCCAGAGGAAAGCTTGTTTAAGTATTACAGGCGCTCTGAGGTCTACCCCTACAGCAGCGATGGAATGTCTGCTGGGTCTCCCTCTTTTGCACCTAGTTGTGAAGGAGGTGGCTATGAAGACAGCTCTAGGAATCTGGGAACGGGGACAATGGCGCGATGGAGGACTCCTCAATGGGCACGCAAGGGCCCTCAAATAGTTAGGGATGCTCATGCTCCCCTTCTCCAAAGAGGTGACCGCGCGGGCACTAAGTTCTACTTCGACGAACCCCACAGGGTAATTGTTCCTGACAGAGACCTATGGTCTTCATCAAACAGGCTTCTTAGTCCAGATGGTCCCACCTAATTCACTGATGGCTCTGTCACAGCAACAGGGTCTGGTGCCGGAATCGTGGGTCCTCACTTCAATCAGGCTATCCCTCTGAGGAAGGACTGTTCCATTGTGCTGGCTGAGCTATTCGCGGTTCTTGCATGCGCACTAGAAAATATTCGCAGGGGATACTCTGGCCAGCACATTTACATATGTTGCGACAGCCAGGGAACTCTGAAATCTCTATCCGATGTTAGAGTTGATTCTCTTTTGGTAGAAGAATGCTGGAAAGCTCTGCGTGGGCTGGGCTCTGATAACTTTTTGAAAGTAATCTGGTGTCCGGCTCACGCGGATAAACCTGGTATCGTTAAGCAGATGAACTGGCTAGGCGGGGAGCCGGATAAGCATTTGTTGGTCCGGAGTCTGCGCTGCCAATCTGTCGCACATCTGTCAGAAGTTTCTTCAGGAACTGGCTGAACAGGAATTTTCCTAGGAATGGAGCGCACAGGTGGGCCTGAGGTGGTCGAGGATTCTCATTGAGAGACCGTCCTCGCGATCTGAGGTCAATATACTTCTGTTGCTGGAGAGGAAACAACTCGGTCTGATGACTGTTGCATTGACTGGTCACCTGTTTAACAAGCATTTGAAGAGAATGGGATTGACGAGCTGCTCCCTATGCCGGTGGTGCAAGAGTACTGATGAAACGGTCGAGCTAATTTTGTTCAACTGTGGGAACCTTATTGAGTTAAGGTCAACACACCTAGGAAATCCAACACCTTCTATTCCTATGGTGAGAGGGACCACTCCTGGCGGGCTCGCGACATTTCTGTCTTCGTGTCTGAGGAGCTGAGTCTCTATAGAACGATGCGGGTGAACAATGGGCCACTAGGCCTCAGTTCGGCCGGAAAGGCACCGCACGGAGAAGATGTTACAAATATTTATATTGCGCCATATCAAGATATAATTAGCAAAAAATTCGAATAACCCTCCAACATTGAAATGCTCAAAAATTTTATATCAACTTCCTCAAGCTTGTTGCTCATAAAATATTTTCGAACAATCATCAATGTCCTTGGGTTATTAGTACTGACAATTGCTTCAATTCAATACCTATTTCTGAAATTGAGATTATTATATCCGAACTGAAAAACTGAACTCATTTTTTTGGTTGACATTAAAGAAAACTTTGCATCAATCGGTTCATCATAAGTTCTAAGTTGAAAATTCAATTCATTTGTTCGTTTTGGTTCAATGAAACCGATTCAAGATTCGAAAATTGCTTATCATTCTGATCATATTCAATCCGAAATATAATGAAAGTTGGTTTTTCCAAATTAATTCCGTTTCACCAATGGTAATTTCGTCGAGTCGACAACTCCCACTGTATAACTGAATATGAAATTATACTCGTATGACTTAAGTTTCACATAACTATTTCAGAATTGTAATTAATAGATTGAGAACATTTATATTTAGAGAACATAAACATTTGAGGGGAGTTATGTTTTTTCTTCACCCTGCTATATCCTAGCTGAAATTATTCAAATTTGTGTCCACATATCACAGAATCGCAGATGTATTGATTAGATCAATAGAAACAAGTTTCTTGCTTTTTTGTAGTCGTAGTGATGAAACCTATTTCTGTTGGCGTACAAAGTGATCAAATCCACCCAATTCCAGAAATATCGAAGAAAAGTGTTGAATACATGACATGAGTTACCGCAACCTAATCATATCCAATATTTGCTCATTTTATTTGATGTGAATTATTGAATGAGCTTTGTCTTGATGAATTCTCAGAATAACACTGACATATATAAGGATGGCATGTACTTTGCATAAATGATATATAGCAATAAGACTAACACTATTATTTTATTATTAAATTTTTCGAATTTTTGAATCGATATTTTGATGGAAATATGAAGTATCTTTTTCAATCGAATCTTTATAATGATGAATCTATGAAGTTCTATCTCCTTTTCAATTACAATTCCAATTCTGCACTACAATCATAGGTCCTGTTGTGAAGCAGCTATGCTGCATTATGCGCTTCTTGATTTGTGCTGATTTCATCTCGATTGGTTTCGTTTTTGTCTGAGATATTGAGGAACAAAAATTTTGAATGGCCATAGTTTATGGAACACCCTGTGTGATTTGGATGGTTAACGAACTCACCCGAAGCATTTGGGAACCGAACTCACCCTAAAAATCTCAAGTCTCTAGGACAACCCCTTCGAAAGTTATCGCCTCAAAATTCGAAAAAAACAGACATTTGGAAAAAACGACAGAGCACTCGTTTAAGTAGAACGAGCGCTCAAAAAGAAGATGCCATTTAGATGTATGTGAAAACTTTTAAAACATTATAGAAGAAATTTCGAGATCAGATAGACTGTAGAGTTAAAGTATTACTTGCGTTAACGGCAGTCATCAAATACCAGCATATATAAAAACAATTGATACATATCTATTCTGAATTTAACAATAATTAAAGAAAAACCTTATAAGAAATAAGATATGATGAGTTTCATTCCGTATTTTTCCCACCTCTCAAGAGTTTGAGCAAAGGGTACTTAGTTATAAAAATATGTCATTTCAACATACCTGATCCAAAACACACGCAACAAATTCAACAAAAGCGCCAATTCTCTGAAGACGGTGCAGACGAGCCAACTGAAATCAATTCTAATCGAATAAGGCTCTGTATAGTCACGCAAGTTATGGTTATTATGAAATTTTCGTGAGAGTTCATTCAATCGATGCCTTTTAGGAACATAATGAAATTTGAGTGAAAGCAGTACGGTTAAGCAATTAAGGCCTAAACTAACCGCAATCATGCCCAAATTACAGGGTCGGCAAAATTCGTTGTTTACGTGAGAGAACTAGCAGCAAGAAGAAATTTCTGGAAACAGATATATCTATCTTGCATAGATTTTGAGTGATGAACGAAAACGGATCAAACGGATTTAAATCAGGATAACAAATTGGCCATGAAATTGGTCCAGACTGCCCTATTCAGCGATCCGGTAATTCTTGATTCAAAAATTCTCTGACTGGGAAAGCATAATACCTTGCGCAGCCATCTTGTTGGAACCACATTGTTCCGTAAATGCTACCTGGATAGGTGGATATGGTGGTTTGGATCAATTTCGAGCCCCTTCACCTGATTTAAATCTGTTTTTTTCTGGTAAGCGGTAAAGCCAAAGTTTACTCGAACTATTCAAGACATAGTCGAGCTTCGTCAAAAAATTACGAATGCCCTTAAAGTCATCAATACTGGAGGATACGCTCGATTAATAGAACGTTCTTTTTTATAAGATGTATGGTCTGCATTGCAGCTGAAGGCAAACAATTTGTGTACCTATTGCTGTCAGTTGAGACTTTTAATATCATTTATGCATTTTATTTTGAAATTTAACTAACAATTCTTTCATTTTTTTCTGTCTGATAATGTTTCTTTGTTAATTGTTTTCCATCTCACTCAAACTTTTACCTAATTATGAACATAGGAAAGTATTTTAACCAGGTGAAAAGAATAAGCTTAATATTGGGTTTCTCTAGAGAAAGAATTAGCAAGTATTATACCTCTTTGGAATCTTAACTAAATGCACCATCTTTTGAAGTCACTGGCCGAAATAGCATAGTACATTTTTCTGCAGTGCTGCCTGTTAAAGCTGTGCGATGTAATAATTTTCAGTACATAGTGGGGCAAAAATATGATATTTTATCTAAAACCTAAGGCAGTTGTGTTTGCATTTTAAACTATAGTTTACAGAAGGCTTATTCGGGGTTACACAACTAACAAAAAAATATGAATAGTCACAATACACATAATATCATCACAGGATGACAATTTTCTCCTTGCCTCAATTATTTGAAAAGTATTCAACTCAGACTTCTTCTATTATTTTTCTGATAACTTTCACCACCTGGCCTATCAACCATTTTCGGCTTGACGTTATTTTTGGGACACCCTGTATGACCTAATTGAATATCTCTCAATAAAATCATAGATGGGAAGGTTTTTTTCCTCGAATGAGTCAAATATTATGTTAAGCATGTGAATTCCGAAGAGTCGAGTTAGCTAGAATCCAGTTTGCTGCAAATTACCTCTGCCAAACATTATGTAACCATATCTGACGCTAGTAATGGAAAGTTCGGTATTACATAGCATAGGTAACATGTGTTCGGTGTGATATTAGAATATTGCATATTGGCAATTCAGTTTCGGTATAGACATCGATTTGTGAAGGCTGAACAGAACCGGAGCCAAGGAATATTGTTTTCCAGCACACAAATACACACATCGTCTGAAGTTTCTCTCAGAAATAAACAATCCATGTTCTGAATATATGATGAATATTACAACAACAATGTGAAAAATCTTTGTTTATAACCCTTCGTCTTATGCAGGATGAGATAAATAGGATCAATTATTTATTTTTGACTTTTAGTAGTTATTCTATAACTAAATCCAAATTGAATAGTCCGTTACCATCTCTTCTTTCAATAACTGCCTAACTCGCTTATGCATCCAAGTCATAAATGATATTTTCAGGCATATCATGCGATTCTTCTTGAAGGGCTGAATTAATTTCTTGATAAGTTGAAGGTGAATTTTGGTGATTAGATATTATTCTCATGAATGCTCAATTGGATTCATGTCTGGCGAAGTTGCTAGGCTGTTGGTTCTCTGGATATTGCTCTCTTGAAGAGTATTTGAACCTTCCGTTCTTCGCCTCCCAGAGGCACAATAACTGGTTCAATGATGTTTTCTAAGCAGATTGCACAAATGGTTTTCAGTTCAACGATACTAATTAGAGAGGTACAGCGCCCGAACATTATACGGGGTCTTAATTATGATTGTAACATCATAGGTTGCTCTGGAATTTTTTTTTTTATAAATTCTTATGCAAAGTCTACAAATTTATAATTCCAATCACATTATTCAATGTCTTGCATGATGACCAGCCTAAACTCACAGTATAGTTTCTTTAAGTTGAAGTTCACCTCGGAATAAAATATGTATAATAGTTCAACGCCAACTGCGGTGTTAAAATCAGCTTCGAGAGGGTACAACTATCAGGGCAGAATAGAGTCTCTAGTATGCCTGCAACTCTCCAAACATTTTTTCGTCAACTTTCACTATTTTAAACCGAATCGTCACTCGTCTGCAAAAGGTTTCTCCATTTTGGTAAAAGCCAATCTTTATGGTGTTCTGCCATTGCCGATCGATAGCTCTATGTCCAGGTAATATCCGAGCTACTCTTAGGTCTTCTTGTCGATAAATTTCAGAAATGCAACCGTCACCCTATGGTACTGGTTGAGACTACCAGTTATAGATCATCATAAATTATTTGCATGGTTTTCCAAATGAACAAATATTCCTCCACAAAACAACACAATCTAGTATCAGTCTTGAAAAAACGTTCTCAGGGGTAACGGCGTAACTCTCATATTCGCCGTAAATTCGGATAATGAAAAAACTCCCATGGCCATAGACTTCAATATGTTTCGATTTAATAATTTGTAGTCGATGTCGAAATATTGAAAACATGCCATTATCTGGCGCATGACTTTATGTTCCAATATTCTGAAATTGATTATAGTCCGTTCACGAAAGTTTGAGCTGTCGGTTGGCCGTGACAATTTGGCATATTCCACTGTGTATATTAGAATTTTAGATTATTTTGTTTATTTTCCTGTCAGATTGATACGCAATGTTGTCAATATTGCATAGAGGTCTCTGATAACTCGTAAGCTCGTCGACAAGGCCGGGTACATTCGGCAACGTTGACTATTTTACATTATGACAGCAAATACTGGCAACTTCAGATAAATAAACAAACGCCTACTATGCGTTCAAACTTTTTTGAACGGAGTATACAAATTATTATGACGAAACCTATTTATTGGAGTCTTTGGCCCTGCAGCGGGCTATTTTTTGGTATACCCGAGTTATTCTGATAGAAAGGGAAATAGAAAAAAAAATTTAGTTTATTTTTTTTCATTTTATCACGTGAGAGCCCGACGTTATCATGTTTCGACAAGGTCATTAACAGCTTAGTGCTCGGAACATTACGGTACTGGAAAGTTATTTACAGTAATTAAAGCATTATTCTGAATTACTCAGATCTATGTCTTCTCAAATATTATCAAAGTAATACGAAGTACTTTACACTGGTTGCATCGAGTCATTGCGAGCATTGTGCTTAAGAGCAGAAAAGCGCTAAACTGTTTTCACGAGCACCTAGAAGAAGACTTCGGCACAGCTCTTCTCACCCTAAAAAGAATAACGATTGATAGATATCAATTTATCTAATTTGCGTCCTTAGGGATGCCAAACTATGTTTTGAATCGACTCTTCTTTTCAAATATTCATTATTTTGAAAACAGCCCTTTTCTCGCCTGAATTTTGTTATTCCTGGAACTTTGTATTCAGATAAAACCATCCTATTGTTTGACCGAGATATTGTTTTTTTCTCCCTCCCTATACTGATTAACTTTCACTTGAAATGTCTCATGAAATGTACCTACTCATTATCAGTTTGCGATATAGCCATTCACTCAGATAGTACAGCGGCTATTAAGGCACAGAGCTCCTACTTCATCTACTCAAAGATGATTTGGGAGTGCCGGAAGATACTCAATGATGTGGGCAAGAAATTTTTCTTCATCTTTTTAATCTGGATTCCTGGGCATTTGGGAATCAAAGGAAATGAAGAAGCCAATACACTTGCCAAAAAGGGCGCACTAATGTCACTCATTGGCCCAGAACCCTCTGTGTTATAAGTAAATGTAACTATGAGAAGGAATTTCTGGAGAAGGAGAAAGCCGAGAGGAAAAAACTCTGGCGGAATCTCCAAGGGACTTTGAAACAGCAAGATCCAAAAATATTTTGGATCTTGGAGGAACAGTCACACTTCCTTCCTCACTGGTTTTCTTACAGGACACTGCCGCCTCAGGAAGCAGCAATTAGGCTGAATTTATTGAATATTATCAACGATGCGTTCTCGAAATTGATTCTTCCAAGAGTTCTGTCCCATATATAAACATTTCAAGTTTATAATTTGATAGATTTCTTTATGGATATGCATCGGTCGTCCAATCTTTGACCATTATTACTGCTCAGTGGCAATTGCGTCGTCCCCTCCTTCGAGCCTGGGAGGAGGTGTTCGAAAAAATGGAAATTAAAAAACTGAATTCGAGGTAGTGTAGGATGAAATGAAATTTAGTTTTTAATGAGTTTCCAAGGGATACTTGTGAAGCTCTAGGGGGAGCAGCTGCCCCATTCTGGGGACGTCCATGCTCAGTGGTAAAATAATAGTGAGAAAAACAAATATACTCACTAAGTTAAATCGAATAGTTTGAATAATTCGATTAACTAAACATAGAAAACATAGGTAGCCATAAGTTGATCATCGACTCCCACTTCCAGAGTTTTGTCAAAAAATTTCAATGGACGGTTTGTGAATAGATCTTACAGAAAATTTCCGATGATATTCTATGCTTAGGAGCATTATGAAATTATTTTTCCGATTATGATTATTATCTCAAAAATAAGTGAATTATTTCCTTGATTAAAACTAAAAATTTGTCTTCCCAGTTTCAGAAAGTTTGTAACGTGTTTCGAAGGATACTTTGTACGATTTGATGGTCATGAGGTTGAATTGAATGTACTCAGGAAATATGTTGTTGATAACAATTGCAGATCAATTACGATTGAAATTATAAGCTCTAATAGTATCATAAATGTATCCAATAAACATTAGAGAAACTGACTGTTACTTCAATTAATGCTATCATATGCCAACCAGTTAATCATGTAGGATTTTTATGATTCAATGTTGTCTAAGTTGCCTTGATTGAAAGTTTGTCTTTGTGACACACACTGTATATCTATTTAAAGTTTATTGACACTCAAAATATACAGTTGAACATTTACTTTGAATTCTAGATGCTGAAATATCTAAATTATGGCTTTCGAAAACAACTCGAATGTAGCTCAGAGTTCAATGACTCTATCTCTGACGCAATTTCTATCTCCTGACTCTTCTCAACGTCTATATTGTGTAGCTTTATCGACTCCACTCTAGGCTCTGCAGTTTTCGCACTCTTTCCTATACTCTTTTCTGAGCTTTTCTGTTTCTAAATGTTCTCTTTACCGACGCTCTGGGCCTCGTCAATTATTCTCCTTGCCTACTTAAGTTGAGGTCCTCTACTACCCTCAATTTCCTATCTAACTTGATATCGTCGATCCACTCTAACGACTTAATTCCGGTGGTAGGAATCGCCGTGTGAAATATCGTTTATTGCCACAAACGAGTTGAATTCTAAGAATTATCGGATCTGGTAAAATTCAAATTCGCATAACCAATAAGTCATGCTAAACGGTCAACTCAACGTCAAAGCTTTATTTCTTAGCAGCACCTCAAAACCCATATATCTGGTTGCAATTTTGGTACAAATTTCAACAGTGTCTTGGAGGCGCTAGCCCTTTTCCAGACTCGAGTCTGAACCTACACACTCAGCCATCTAAGGGTTGTTTACATTTCAATTTCACCTCCTAAAACTAAGCAATATGTAGAAAATCAATTTCTTATGAAGAAATCGAATTCTAACAATATGTACAGTTAATCCTGATGAAACAGCATGTGTCGCGTAAACATATTCTTTCGAATGTTTCTTCAGCTCCCTATGAAAACATAGCTTTGCTTAACAAGGAATCGAAATTTGAGTTCCAGAAAAGTTCTGACGGAGGTTCACTTGCTGAAATGAATGATGAGGCGTTTCCGGAACTTACTCGGGTTCACTGGATTCCTAACCTTTGGTCACTTTTAGAAGGTAAAATCGAGTGAACCCGAGTAAGATTCCGAGAGCGCCTCTACTCCCAGAAGGTAAAATAACGGTTACGGATCGGAAGAACTCTAGTGAGTTTCCGAAAACACCTATAGAAAGTAGATTGAATTGTAACGAAATCTTTTCTATTCTAATAAAACGGATTATTGATATAAAGCAAAAGCATTTGAGAACACGCAATTCTGATAATTAAGAGAGTAAATTCTGAACACATATTTGACCGATTTTTTTGATCTAAGGTATAAGGAGAAAGAAAAAAGAGGTTAAAGTTTCTATAGATTAGGTTTATTCCATAGACGACATTCATTAGGGGCGTTCGGCATTGACCTCCCGCGAGCGGACGGATTTTTAGTCTCGTGACCACAGATCGTACAGATAAATCTGAAATATCTGGGAATAAACGAACGGTACAGAGCATCTGCCACAGAACATACTGCTCTGTTCTACTTTTATAGATTATGAGAATTCAAAGATCACTATTTTGGGAAATATGCTCATCTTTTAACGATACTTTCACTCTTTTAGTAGCTCTTCCATAAAATCTCAATTAAATAATTAGGTGCAAAGGCACTGAATGCAAAAGAAACGAGTAATGCAATATCCCCTTCTGGTCGTTGTTGGCGGTAGTTGTACCGAAAATCCTGATCAATTAATTAATTAATTACACGAAAAAGAAACGGGAAAGCAATATCTCCTCCTGCCCATTTATAACTACGATAGCTATATTGAAAATTTTAATGATTAATGAATGAATAAATGAAAAAAAAGAATATAACTGTTAAAATTTTTCAATCATCGGTTTGTCGGATCAGAAACTCAACATAAAACAAAAAAAAAATATAAAAAACATAAAACTCTATGGATAAATCGCTTTGCTCCGTCGAAATAGACCGAGCGAAAAGATCGACGTCCGATTGCTCAGATTTTTATGACGAACGGTACAGATGTGTATTCCCCTCAATCCGGATGTAATAAACGAACGGTTCAGATCGATCCGACACGTCCGATGTCGATGCCGAACGCCCCTACTGTTAACGTCCTTTCCTCTACCGACGAAACGTGTTTAATGAAGTTGGTACTTAGAAAGATATTACTGTGTTTACTGTTTGCTATACAAATATCGTTGTGTTGTGTGTTGACTGATGAAAATGATGAATTCGCAATCATCTAGAAAATTGAATGAAGAAGAGCGAGTAGAGGCAAGCAGAATCAGAGGTTCTGAATCAAGATCTTCACAACATATATCAACATTGAGCGTTGAGTTTTTTATTATTTCCTTGCCTAGAAATAAATGACATAGCCAAACCATGTTTGGCTGGTTCAGCTAGTAATTATTAATAGTAAATTTAACATATTTTGTGATGAAATCTGTAGTTTACGAAGTGAACCAAAGTTCGATCTGAATGTAACACTTTCTGCTTCATAACTCTAATGACTTCATTCTTGTAATGTCTGCATCGAATGAAGTAGTTGCTCTCAAAGTGTGAGCACAGATCCTTCAATGACCCCAGTGATCCCACGCGTCTACTATACACACCCCTGCAGGGTCTCATATCCCGAGCAAGCATTCCAATAAATTTACATGTTAAGGTGATAGAAAGGTAATAACACCTGCGGAAGGATAACAAGCTATTGACTTGAGAAATACGTCAGTGGAAATGTCCCAATTCTTAATTTTCGTAGATAGAGGACAGCAACTAAAAAAACTTAATTGTAGCAAGGATTTCATCTCCTGAACTTCGATTTAAATGCAACACATTCTGATCAAAATGTCGGGTGATTCAACATTCGTAATGTCTGCATAAAATGCTGTTGCGGAGCTATCGATGTGTCAGCCCTTGACCTATTTAGTTACTCATCGTAGTATCCTGAATATCTTCTAGATAACCACCTCCTTTAACTAATACCGCACTTAAGAAGATATCCGACCATAACCCCAGATCTTCTATGATATATCATCCAGATCTTCCTATGATATCATTCCAGATCTTCCTATGATATATCATAGGAAGATCTGGGGTTATGGTCGGATATCTTCTTTAAGTGCGGTATTAGTTAAAGGAGGTGTTATCTAGAAGATGAGACCCCTGCAGGGTGTATCGTGGACACGTGGGATCACTGGTATACCAGTGATCCCACTCCACTCCAAGCGAGCATTCCAATAAACTGAATGCTGATGTCAGAATATATTACACCTGCAGGAACGTACGTTTGCGGAATGATATAGGTACAAGTTATTGATTTGAGAAATACGTCAATAGAGATGTCCCAATTCATTTTCTTTTGGGAGGTTTAAAATATCAACTAACAGAATTAAATAAAGCAAGGATTTCGTCCCCTGAACGTCTATCTAAATGCAACACATTCTGATCCATAACTGCGTTGATTCTATATTCGTGTTATCTGCATCGAATGTTGTTACTTTCAATGTGTCAGCCCTTGACCTAGTCTCTAAGACAACCACCCCCATTCAACTAATTCCCCACTCAAAGAAGATATCCTACCATGAACCCTGATCCTGCAACGATGCAAGTTATCCCACGTGTCTACCATACATCCCTGCAGGGTCTCATATCCCAAGCAAGCATTCCAATAAATTTGCATGTTTAAGTGTGATGTCAGAATATATTACACCTGCAAGAACATACGTTTGCGGAAAAGTATACAAGTTATTGACTTGAAAAAAACGCCAATGAAAATGTCCCAATTCTTTATTTTTTGGAGATAGAAACGCAACTAACAACTAAATTGAAGCAAGGATTTCGTCTCCTGAACTTTGTTCTGAATGCAACATATTTTGCAAAAGTCGGATGCTATAATCGTAATGTCTGCATCAAATGTTTGCGGAGCTCTCAATGTGTCAGTCCTTGACCTAGTAATTTACTCATCGTAGTAACCTAAACCCCTTCAACTAATACACTCCGCACTCAAAGAAGATATCCTACCATAACCCAGATTTTTAACGATGCCAGTGATCCCACGTGTCTACAATACACTCCTGCAGGGTCTCATATTCCAAGCAAGCATTACAATAAATTTGCATGTTTAAGGTGATGTCAAAATATATTACACCTGCAGGAACATACGTTTGCGGAATGTTATAGGTACAAGTTATTGACTTGAGAAATACCTCAATAGATATATCCCTTTTCTTTTTCGGAGATTAAAAATACCAACTAATATAACAGATTAAAGCAAATATTTCTACCCCTGAACTTTGTTCTGAATTCAACACATTCTGCGAATGTCTGATGATTCTATATTCGTTAGGTCTGCATCAAATGATGTTGCGGAGCTCCCAATGTATCAGCCTTGACCTAGTAAGTTACTCATCGTAGTAACCTAAACCCCTTCAACAAATGCCCCACTCAAAGAAGATATCCTACCATAACCCCAGATCCTTCAATGATGCCAGTGATCCCACGTGTCTACGATACCCCCCTGCCGGTCTCATATCCCAAGCAAGCATTCCAATAATTTGCATGTTTAAGGTGATGTCAGAATATATTACACCTGCAGGAACATACGTTTGCGGAAGGATGTACAAGCTATTGACTTGAGAAATACGTCAATGGAAATGTCCCAATTCGACACGCTCACACTCACATCCCTTCAAACCAGTATTGTCTCAGAGGGGGGGTAATGAAATTCCTATATCAAATACACATCAAGGCACAGGTCGCATCTATCAGGTAATGGGCTGGAAGGTAATTTCGATTCCCATTGTGCTGTTAGTGTATGTGTGGGGTTCCAAGAATTGCTGTTATCGAGTTGCAATTTTATATCATTGGTATTCAGGCTATTATTACTGAATTGTGCAAGTTTTCATTAGAGAATAAACGCAAATTATATTGTTTTTTCAGGAATTTAAAAAATAATGTGATCATTCGATGGATTATTTCGAATGTTTAATACATTTTTTGTTAACCCTTCCTCGCATCATTCTGATACACCTTTGATGATATCTCTATATCCGGTTCGAGTATTTATAGCCTTACGTTTTGAATAAGGTTTTTTAATTTTTTCGGAATAATTTCAAAACCGAAATATGAACTCGTAGAAATAACGATAGTTTTGTATGCAGAAGGTTTTCTTATAATAAAAATCAAAAAAATTGAATTTATAGTTTGAGTTTTATATTTATAAGACCTTATATCTGATTTTTTTTCAAGCTAGTTTCAGAACCTTTCTTCCTAAGGTGTTTTTGGAAGATACCTCTACTAGTCTATTATCAACCCCTCACTTGGTCTACCATCAGTTACATATCAAACTGTTTCATTATGAGTTTATTAGTGTGAAGAAAAATTTATTCCATCAACAGGTAACTGTTTTTTGATTTGGCAACGGATATTGTTGTAATCTAGCATTGGAAAAAATTAAATGATTTGAATGGTTTCAAAAACCTGCACAGTAAACGAATACACTAAAAGGCTTTTCAGGAAAAGCAATTGCTGAACCTAAATAATAAACGAAGATTAACATAGTGAGTAAGTACCTAGCTAAATAATAATAATAATTTATGGTTCATGATCTGCCTTATGTTAGCTTCGAAAGAACCTGTGTAGCAATATCTGATATTCAAATTGCTGAATTGCAAGCTGGTGCAAAATCAAAGCTGAAACGGTGCGATTTCACACCGAAACCGATCTAACTCGTATCGTATTTCACACTGATAATTTGTGAAAAATAACCGAGTCAGTGTCAAAACACACTGGATGATCAATTGAGATCAGATCGCGATAGTGCGATTTAACACTGAACAGTCGCAAAAAACCGAATGAAAATCACAATCGCTTAAGGGGCAAAGTTGATTTATTTATAAAAATAAAATAACAATTACTTTGAATCATGAAACACTCCTGAAAATTATTGGGCGTCGGTGTTATTTTAGAAGGTGAGAAATAACACCAAAATATCGGACCTCTAAGAAATACGGCCGGTTTCAGCGGGTGTTGGGGGGCGTTCGAAAATTTCTTAGAGAGTATAATTAGAAAAGTCGATAAAAGTTTAGGTCCATTTGAACGAACGAATCAAATACCTACCCATCTTTAATAATCTAAGCAGAATTAACGCGTTCATCCCTAGGAATGAGAGCATATTTCAAAAGAGAAAGAGCTAATGCTAAATGCGTCCATTCAACTGAATTCTGGCTGAAGTGGAAACTCGAATTCGGATTCCGTAAAAACACCGACAGGGAATCGAGCGTAATGGAATTCGAGGATTTAGAATGTTCGTTTCGCTCATTTTTCATTTCATCAACTAATATAATTCAGCCAATTTGCATCGGTTTCCTGATATTATTCATCACTCAACATTTTTTTTTCTCCGATGATATGGATTGATGATGGATAAAACGCTGTGAAAGAAAGTGCTGGCCCGTTTCAGGGATACAATTTATCAGAGAATACAATCCGTCATATCCAGGAATGAATTTTAGAGTGGAATAAAAAATGTACAAGGGACCGGTCGGGAATGGGACTATTAGAGAAAATTGAAAAAGAGAATCCAGATGAAGATGCTCTGGTATCCAATGAGCAGGACAAGGAATCTGATGGGGAATTTATTACGTGATAACGTATAAGACTGATGGTAATTGCAGATGACTTTATGATAAATGGTAGCGAGCTCGCACAGCGTTTGATAGTTTATTACTTTTTATTATTCCGGGACGATATATTCATTTCCATTTTCCGGAAAGTTGATGAGAATTTTCGGTATCATGATATATTTTAGTCATTTACTTCTTGGATACTTTTGCAGGAACATTTTTATGAGTATTATAATTTCATTCAGGCTGATATACAGGGTCTTTATAAATGATTGTTAGAATATTCCAAGCCAACTCCGCTGTTACATTCGTTTATAAAGACTCCGTTTTCATTTTTACAATCGTTATAATTTCGAATTCGCTTTTTTTTTATGCTAAGCAAACAATATTTCATTGAGTGAGAGTTCATCCTCATCGTCAAGGCTTGCTCGGCCATAATAATACCCATTAATCACTAATGAATAATGACTCATTTTTCACTGCTGTCAAATGCTTCACAGATTTACCTATTATTTTATATTGTTTTGTTTTGTTATTGTTGAACTGATATTTTCAAGTTTTCGAGTTCCCTGAAATAGAGGGGGAATAATTTTCAATCCAGGGTCAAATCTACATCAAATATAATCAACTTTATCACAAAAGATACAATGACAATTCAAAAAAAAATTACTCGTATATCAACCTGAATTTTTCACATAATTAGAGACATATTACGGCCGCCAAATGTTGAAAATTTCAAGAAACTATTCAGTGGTCAGGGAAAAAGTAAAGTAGGTACTGAATTCGGTGATAGAACTGTTATCAAATCATCTCTTTTTGATAACATGCATGACAAGTGTTTTCGGAATGTTTCGAATAGGAATACAACATCCAGGGATGTAATTATCAGGAACGTGGAGTCCTCAACGAATGAAAACGTTTCTGTGAATATTATGAGCTGATATCCCTGTATGTTGTATCCCTATTTGAAACATTCCGAGAACACAAGTCATGCATGATATCAAAAGAAATGGTTTTATATCAGTTCTCTCACAACAGAGTTGAAAGAAATGATTTCCTAACGAAAAAGATTCAATATTCGACAGCAGTTTTTTCACATTCAATAATTTAAACTTATAAAATTTGAGAAAGCCCTGAGCAAGTGCTTCATTGCACGTTCATTGTAGGACCAATGGTACTATTACCTACCACTAAATATATAAATGCAAAATCTCAGCACGATAGGAATAATATTTTGGAAATTATTCAAAAACTGAAATATGTAAACACTTTGTAACGTTGGACTTTTTGAGTCTTTGGAGTTTTACCATAAAATGTAGTTTTTTTCGAAATTTCCTAAATCTTTTTCGAAAATTATTAGTTAGAAAACTATTTGAATGTTTCATTTTCTAAATTTCCTCCTTTTTTTGTGATTCTCACTTCATTTACCAACCTTTTTCGCGAATTGTTTTCCATCAGAAACGGTTTGTTCATTAATTAAAATTGTGGGGTTATTGGTTTTGGTCATTTTGGGTAGTTCAAAAGCAGTGGTTGGAAGTACTTGGCCTCAGTAGGTACTTCTGAAAATCGCGGGAGAATTATAGAAATGGATTTACAGAAGCCCTCCTCTGGTATAAACTACGTAGATTGTCGGTACCGGTTTAATTCCTTTATATTATTTTGGTTTTGATGTGTTTTTTCTTCTTCTTCGCTGTGACAACTGATATACTCTGTGAACCTTGAGCATCCGAAAATTTCTATGCGACTGTCAAATCGGCATTTTGTAATACGGAAATCTTGTTGGAAGTTTAAGGCATTTTTCGAAGATAATTTTGGATCTAGATTCATTCTCGTTGTTAGGGATTATAACTTCGAGTGTCATTATTCCCTGAGAAGTATGTATTTTGGAATATTTTGGGAAATACGTTATATACGTGATCATAAGCTTTTCCAAGAGGAATTCGTAAAGGTTGTTGCATGCGAATATTATATTTGAAGCAAATTTTCGACTGAATTGGGGGTAAAACCTATCTCCCTCGAACACACGGAGAGTACACGTACCTGTCAGTTTCCACGTACCTGTCAGTTATTCACGTACCTGAGTTCCACGTACCTGGGTTATCTACGTACCTGACAAGTGTTGAATACAGTTTCCACGTGCCTGGTTAGCCACGTACCTGAGTTGTCTACGTACATGTCAGTTAGAGGTTTCCAACCTGAGTTAACTACGTACCTGTCAGTTAGCGGAGCCAAGTACCTGTCATAGAGGTATCTACGTACATGTCAGTTAGAGGTACGAACCTGTCAGTAGAGCTATCTGAGTACCTGGCGTTATTAGAGGTAACCTGTCGATCCACATACCATATTTGATTGCACAAGCTGGAACTGAACGTTCAACTTACCATCTGGAGTAGTTTGTGTGAAGGTAACCAGTGCGTAGCACTGGCTTTAAAATTGTAAATTATTTGCTTTTCATTTCGATTAATTTGTGATAACTTGACAATTGGAAGAAATGAATTAATGGTTCTGATGATACTATTCTCTGAAATGTTGCATGATTATTCTGTATATCAATCTTCATACATAAAATGAATTTTACTTGAATCAGATATCTTGTTATAAAATATGAGGATTCTTTCAATATTCCAATTGAATTCCCTATGGTTCAGATGATGCGATCTGCTTGAAATTTTGCATGAACGTTCAGTATATCAATCTTCATTAACAGAATGAATTTCACCCCAGTCGGATATCTTGTTATAGAATTCTTCTTTTAATTTTTTATGGTTTTGTTCACACTGTGGACACAAAATTCTGCATAAGGCTTAAAATGAGCATCTTGCATGTTGTCCAAAAATTTCATTTCGATTAGTTTCGTTTTGTCTGAGATAGGGAGGAACAAAATCTTGAATGACCATATTTCATGTAACACCCTATACTATTTAACTGGTTAACAAACTCAACTCAGGCATTTTGGAATTGAACTAACCCTGAAAATCTGAAGTCTCTAGGACACTCCCTTCGAAACCTTCGAAGTAATCGTGCTAACGGCAGGCCCCACGAAAAATTGAATTTGACCGCGGACTCATCATGGAGTCGAAACCTTTCGTTTGAGACCATTTAAACAAAACATATAGCACACATATAAGTATGTTTAGTAGAAGTAAGTTTAGATGAGTTATTATTTATCAAATATTTTCATATTCCATACAAATAGTTAATCATTGCCTATGACGTTCAGTAACCCATTTTATTTTGAAAATGTCTATTTCAGTCCTCAAAGAGGAAAAAACCGTTAGGAAACGTCGGCAATTCTGTAAATTTGCACTATTTCTAAATAAGCTGTTCAATTCCCTATGACTTATTTTCAATTCATTTCCAAAACTCAAAACAAATTTATTTCCTTTCTTATTGAATGAAGTTTAGTTTTTAATTCATTCGGAAATGATGACGATTAACTCTGATGATATGATATGATTTTAACAAAAAATCGAAAACAATTTCTGTGAAAAAGTAAAATTTTTTAACAATAGAAACTTCCTGTTCCTGTTACCTGTTCACAAATAAGTAATGCTGATCGAGATTACATTCACTGAGTTCTCGATGAGCATTTTATGAAGATGAAAGGGTGTTTTCGCAAGATACGAGAATTCTTGTTCGCATTCCTGAAGTTTCTTGTAAGTTTTTTGTGGTTGAGGAAGTATGCGATGCAATATTTCAGAGTCCTCGGGCTTCAGCAACTTCACAATTCTTCGCTACTGAATGATTCATTCCCATTTTGTCTGTAAGTTGAGCGAAAACTATCGTTATAGGTCAATTGACTATTGATCCACAATATTTGGAATCGTATAATACCTTCACTGTAGCTCTAATCAGGCTGAAAATTTTCAAAACAAATAGGAATTACAAAATACGGATTTTGGAATCCGTTTTTCAGAATTATTAATAATTTATGCATTCAACAGGAATATGTTAAAGGGCGAAAATTTATTTGAATTCGCGTGAAAGAAAATAGTGGAGAATTTCATCATTTCATAATTTGAGATTACGTTCCGAAATTGTCATCAACTCCGATGAGTTATTCATACCAGAATGGGTGAATAACAGACTTTTCTTGTAGGATATTCCTGAATGAAATACCTAAAAAAATAAAAATGATGCTTTGACATTTTTTTGTCGAAAACAATGATACCTACCGACTGACTCCTAACCTCAGCTGTTTCATTTGTCCTTCATATGTTGACAAAGTTTAAATACGTTTTTGATTTTCATTCCAATTTTTTTTCGATTTCAATACAGAACAGCTTCTAATGGTACGCGTTGTGCTATATCGATTTCCCGTAACAAGTTCGGATAGCAACGCACTGACTTTTGAAAATATTTTACTTCCCCACAAGGCTGCACATCGATACTCAGCCAACTCTCCATTGAATTCTCCAAGATTTTAATTATATTATAGTTTGTAAACAAAAGTGATGGTTCGATTCATGGATGTTTTCAAGCAGGACGCTCCGTTATTTAAGTTTTTTTTGTTCAATCAGGCAATTTATGGAATATCATTTTTACTTATGACGTATTTATTTTTTCTTTAAGTGACGTCGAGATTTATGATCATTCAATTGACTTCATCGTAATCTTATAGATTTTCCATTTTTGAAGCTTTGAGAACAGAAGTAGTAGAAGGTCTTGAAAAAAATTTAATTTTTTGGAACCATATATTTTTCGATCATACAAATGACATGTCTTTCTTCATCAACCATAAATTCAACAATGTAAATACACTAAACCTAAGAACGAAGAACTAAAATTTAGTTGCTTTAATTCCGAATGTATAACATACGAACCAGTAACGAAACTGTCAGATCTTCGTTCTAGGGTATAGTGTATTTTATATTGCAGATATTTATGGTTTTATAATGGCTGGTATAGCCAAAACGTGTCACCTGTATGATTAAAAATAGAATACAATAAAGTTTCACCAAAAATAGAAGTGATTTCAAGACATTTCACTACTTCTGACTTCATCATGTTTCTGTTCTGAATTGACCTGTTGTTTGATATTTGATGATTTGACTTTTCCACTGGAAGGAGACTGCGGTTGACAACTTGTTGAGTTCTCTTAGAGATAATTTGAATCCGTGAAATTTTTTCAATATGTAATCAATATGGAGAACGAAAAAAGTAAGGCAGTAAGCAATTAACAACAGGTTATTTATTTTTATTATTAGAATTAATTAAAATATAAAACCTCTATCTGTTGCTATTTTTCAAAACAAAAATTGTATTCATTAAGTAATTGATAAGTGGCAAGATAATGAATGAAAATAAATATTTATTAGATTGGAACAGTTCGAAGCTGAATTAGGCGGAGAGACATTCTTACTGTTATAATTTGTTACCTGTATTCATACAGATAGTCTGATCCTCTATAAGAAGAAAAAGATGATGTTGAAAGTGCTTTACAAATCACAAGTATAATTAGCGGATCCTGTCGAATTCAAAGGAAGATGGGGGTTTTTGACTGGAAAATATCTGAAGTCAATTCCGACTATTTCGAAGCAGTGAACCAAACTGTCGCCACCTATTAGATTTATTCGAAACCAGAATATCTACAACTGAAAACACTTAGGACTGGCAATTTTCACACCAAGAAACATGGAGAACAAGAAGCAAAAATGATGGAAATACGAGAGTGGGATGAAAACTTTCTGTCCTAACGAAGAAAAAGGATATTCAGGTTTTTTTTTCATTATTTCAGAACATAATATCCATCAACACTGATTCATTTCTCATAGCGGGGTTCTTATTTAGCTACATCACTATTAACGAAAATTCAAGCTTTGCCAAATACTGGTTTAAATTTTCATAACTTCTTCTTTGCTCTCAAACTTTAACTATCAGGAAATTTTTTGAGGTTAAGAAACAAGTGATAGTCGCTGTGGGCTGAGTCTGAAGAGGAGGGAGGATGCTTCTTCAATTCTGAATTTTGTATATTGCAACATCGGACGAATGCACTGGTGTGGTTCTCTTGATGGAATAAACTTTTCTACTGCAAATGGGGTGGTTTTATTGGCATTTGAAATCGACCCCAAGATATGACTCTGGAGGGCGATGACGAGTTGACAGTTTTCAATTTTTTACGGCTTCTTGAAAACACTGATTCATAAAACTATACATAATATGAAGCACTAAATATTGTGAGTCTATGACAAAAAATAGATGTTCTATAAATCTTTCTGAAGGTTTTATCACTAATACCGGAGAAAATTATATCCCTAATATTTTAATTTCACAAATGAAACTTTTTTCCTATTAATCAGCATAATTGAAAAAACAATTTTTAGCATAAAATATCTTAGAATATTCATTTTATGGAACATACGATGAAATACATAACAGTGATCATAACTGCTTTTATTTTTTTTTGAGAAAGTATTGACTGTATCGAAATTTTGCATGGGAAACCATATAAGAATTTCATTTGTCGAAATCTATCCCCACGGAAACAATTTTTGAACGAAATCATAGGGTTTTTATTTTCAACCCCTGATAAAAATGTTAGGGGATCAAAAAATTTGTGTGTACTCAATGAATCATATTATGCATAGTTTTATGACTCAGTGTTTTTTAGGACTTCTAAAAAAAATTAAAAACCGTCAACCCGCCATCTCCTTCGAAAGGCTATATCTTGGAATGAAGTCGATTTCGAAAAGAATTTATATAAACCACCCCTGCTTACTTTCATCGAGGATAATCCCCCTAAGTCCCTCGCATTTTTACAGACACTCTGTATAGTATTATTTCAACTGCTCGTTGTTTTTTTAGACCACCTGAGTTATTATGCCAAAAAACTCAATTGAGTACCCATAAGAGTGGAAGAGCTTGTACGAGTTTGCAGTGCTCAGGAGCTCATAACAGTGCTCAAGAGACTTCCTCGAATCACTAAGCACTAAACACCCATTCAATCTAGTGCTCGCGAGCACAGTGCTCAAGAGTACAAAGCATAGCTTTAGTTACTATTGTTTCCAATGCATGAAACCTCCTAGAATAAATATTATTAGGATTTGTCACTGAACTCTTTGTATATTCAGATCTTAGTACCTATTTATCGTAATATGTCCTAACTACCCCTGCTTTTCAATGAAATTACCTTACTCAATGCTAGAATTCAAAGAATATCATAGATAATGATTGAAAAATTTATTTTCAGGAGCAAAAGCAAAGTCTTCGTCTTGACTGCTGAGTTTCAACAGTGAAATTCGGTATAGGTAAGTTACTACGAATGAACAGAAATATTACTGGAAAGTTTCGAAAATTACCAAGCAAAGTTCAGAATTAAAATTTTTCGTAGTTTTGTTTTCAGGAAATTTAGGTGCCATCGTTTTGGGTCAAATGTCTGTAAGAAAAGATTTCGGAACGGTAGTAATCCGAGGTCAAACATAAATTATGTCTGATCGTTATTTTTCAAATACTTTAAACTAAATTTTCATTTCTGACTTGCTTTGTGTATAGTGTATGAAAACTTGTACAGATTTTGTTCCTTCAATCGTATGAAATGAAACTCAAAAATTTCGTTCTTGCAAAGGCGAAATCAGTTGATTGATTATTGAAAGTTTTAACTTGCTCAATAACC
>CM024247.1:24521633-24587844 GCA_013421045.1 Propylea japonica | reverse complement strand
ATTGAGTTTTTTTATTATCAAACTTCATCTCTCCTACTTGAAAACTCATTATTTTTTCACTCATGTAAAAATTTTAATTTCAACCTCTTCAAAACGAAACCCATTCGATTACCGTCTTCAAAATCCACTCTGTCAACACATCAAACTGTAAAAAATCGAAACAACTTCCATTGAACGAATCCACCCAACTCAAGTACTTGCTGTAGCTAGTGCCTATCTTTTTCCACCCCAGAGACTCCTCGCTAATTCCATGCACATATCTCATTTATTTTTTCATTTCCACCCGTGCCATTGCCGCTACGTCGAGGCTCAGAATCCAATCTAAGGGAGCGGTAAAAATCAGTCTCCCCACCCTTAATGAAAGAGCACATGCATAAATTAAAAACTAAAACATCAATACTTTCTTATTAAAGCCCCTACCCCTAATGATTATCAAGCAGTCGATAGATGGAAAACAAGTTCCAGTATGTGGAGAAAAGGGGGGAAGAAAGCAAGAAGGCCCAGGGGCAGGAGGGCGCGCGAATGGTGGAGGGGAGGAATCGCCGTGCGCCAAGAATAATAATACGTGCATTAAAAACGAACATCAATACTTCCCTTATTAAAAACTCCCTTATAATGACAATCAAGACGGTTCTGAGGCAGCGAACGTGTGTGACGTAGAAGCGCGAGAGACGGGTTGTTCTTGGTCTTCCATAAATGTAACACACCAGGATTGTGAAATGTAACATTTCGTAACATTTTAGGATTGACACATAATCAGTGGTGAAGGCCTCTTTGAGCGACGTTCTACATAACTGAGTTGAATATTGTTTTGCCCAAATGTCTGTAAGTTTAGAATTATAAAACGAAAATGGTCTCAAGCGATAATGTTCGATTCACCGATGACGAATCCTTGGTCAAATTCAATCTGTCCGTTGAGCTGCCCATAAACACGATAACTCTCGAAAGGATTGCCCTAGAGACTTGCAATTTTCAGGACAGCTTCGGTTCCTAAGTGCCGCAGTGAGTTTCGTTAAACAGCAAAATCAAAATTTTCGTTCCTCAATTTCTCAGACAGAACAAAACTGATCTGAATGAAATTTTGCTGCCGCATGGAGGATACTCTTAAGAAGCCTGATACGAAATTTTGTGGCCATAGTCTAGACCAGGTAGGGGTAACCTACGGCCAGCGAACGGAATTTTCCTGTCCGCCAATAAATTTTTTCATGTAGGTACACACGACAAACCTCCAAATTAACTCTTCGAATATGTAATGAGACCGTAGCAATTGCGAAAGACTATAATTCAAAAAGACATTATACTACCAAACATTTGCAAAAATTAGACTGCACCACTTGGAAATGAATAAATAGAGAAATTGAAAAAGAATTTGGTTGTACAGCAGAATATCTTTGTGAAAAGTAATAAAGAAGCTAAAGATATCGTTCGGGCAAGTTATATCGTTAGTAAGAAAAAAAGCAAGATACGCGAAGACATTTTCAGAAGGTGAACCCATGAAAGAGGGCTTGATAGAACTCGTGGATACTTTGTATCCAGATGAATGAAAACGTTTGCAGAAGTCTATCAAGAAGAACAGTCGAAAAACAAATAAATGCACTAAGAGTTGTAATTATAAAAGTCGCTTTTGGAAAAGTGGTGGAAACATATGTTGCTTTTTCTATAGCATTGAATGAAAGCACCTACCCACCTACATTATTGATACACCACAGTATTTTCATTCGCGCAGTCGTTCAAAATTACCGAAGACTTGCTTGAGCCAAAGCCAACATAATATTGATGCTCTTGCAAAAAAAAACGCAATCTGGGGTGTCTCATTAGTTAGAACTGCTGACTGATGAATCACAGAGTTTTTCTTGTTGAATCATATAAGTTTAGTTTTTTCATCTTTTCCATTGTGAGGAAGATACATAATAGAAGGTTTATTTAAGTTTTCTTCAATTCATTTTATTACTGTTAGAAATTTAATTTTGGCCCGTGGTTTACAAGAATTTTTTCTATTTGACCACTGACAAAAAAAAGTTGCCCATATTTGCCCATGCCTGGTCTCAATCAAACCCTAGAAAATTCAATCGGAATTTTGAAAAGGAATGTTTTTTATTCCTACAACAGAATATCCGAATCGAGTGAAATTTATTTTGGGGGTGAAGATTCTTATACTGAACGTTCATGCAAAATTTCAAGATAATTGCATATTGAGAACCATGAAATTTAATATTTGGTAAGTAATCCAATTTTTTTAATAATTCAGAATTCGTCAATTCCATCGAGCTGAAATTTTGCAGTAAAAGATCCAATACAATACCAGTTCAAAGCAGTACGTAAACATTTTTGGGAGTAGCGTTAGTACAACCAAATAAATGTTTATCGTAATATCGAAAAAAAATTCTAATATTTCCATGAATAATTGAAGATCTAATGGATGAAGTGAATAAACATGTATATTTCCAAGGGAATTATGAAATCAGAACTATTTTCAATAGTTTCATTTGTCGATTTTTACATATTTCATTTCTTGAATAATTTCCAGAATATAATTTCGATATATCATTATATATTCAGTATCAATATCAAGTCCTAAACCAATTTTGAGGTAATTGCCTTATTGCTTCACCAATGAATGAACGCTCAAAAACACCTGCTTCGGGCTTTTCTTAATTTTTTTTAGGTCCACTAAATGTAAATTGGTCCATTTTTCAGTAAAGAAACGCATTTATTTACATGTTGATTCTACCTTGGGGCCTATTGCCCCAAAATAGTTTGCAACTTTTCACTTTGTACTTTTCACTTTTCAAATGAATTACGTTGCATGTAACGCATTAATAATTAAAATGTGCAATGTGAAAAGTCAAGTGTAAAGTGAAAATACCTCCTCACAATTAAATATTGTGAGAGATGTTGTGCAACATAATTAATTTTCACTTGGCGAATTTTTCAGAATGCAAAGTGCAAAAAGAGAAGTTGCACAGTATTTGATGCAATAGGTCCCAGCGCTACTCATCAGTAAGAACTGCTGAAACGAAAAAAGTAACACTTTTACCTAATTTTAGAAACACCCAGTCTAAAATGTAACCTAAATGTTACAATTGTAACACCTGGAACATCGCTGGCGCGAGATGGTCGAGGTATGGAGGGAGGGGGTGCGTTCATAGGCATGACTCGCGAGCGAGGCCTTGCGATAATTGCGAGGGGTTAATTTTTAGGGGTGGGTTGAAGAAACGCATTTTGTTTTTTTACGGGGGTGGCTTGATGAGACGGGGTTGGGATGCTGAAAAATGAGGAGATGAGGGCTTTCTATACATCGCTCTCCTGGTTTTATGTTCGGCTTGTGTGACTGATGCGTTTATAGGGTGAATCGGGGTGGGTGAATTATGGATGCGTTTTTTATTTTCATCGGAGATTCGTATCTGTCAATCAGCAAATTCTTTTGTGGTTAAGTTTAAAATCAATGATTTCATCGGTGTGTTGATATTTCAAATCAATGAGACGAACCATTTTGTACTATTATTTTCAGCGAATATAAAACGTGATTATTGAGAATGATTAAAAACTAGGTATCAAATCAGTTGCTTCCCCGACAATTTAAAAATCCTTCAAAATGTACTGAAACGACTGTGTAGGTATTCAGAGGGGGATATTTGATGAATTCAATAATAAAGAAAAAAACCTTTGGAAACTTCATAAACTGAGATAGATGTTTTCATGGTACCCCGCATAATGAACGTATTCTTGTGAATTTCACAAGTTTATTACATTTTGATGTCAGTTATGATATCAGTCACAAAATTTTTTACTCTGAGAATTTTATACCAAAAACTGAAATAAAACATTATGAATATATCTTTGGGAGATGATTACCCTTCAGAAATGTCCTGTGGCGGTCTTCGAAGAACACAAAGTCCGAAAAATCATCGCTTGGAAGGCCAAACTTGGTTGAAAACACCCTCCTGGCCAAAGAGCAATCAATTGAGTTTTTTTTATTATGTTATGAGAAGTATCAGGAGTTAATCCATCCCAATTTGGACACCCGGTATTGAAATGAATATTTTTATCATTTCAAGGAATGAAGTAGCAACAATTATATATCCCGATCTACATTCATTGAATTCCATATCGTAATTAATATTGAATCAATATACATACAATCAAATTTTAATGGTGTTTTCTGAAAAGATTTGACCATTCAAAATATAAAGAATTTGGGATGACTATATTTTGGATTATTATTTGGGTTCATTTCATTATTTGGCATTTATCAGGATCACTCTTGGCATTTATCAAGCACATTGAGAAAAAAGTATCATTCCAGTTCAAGCATTTGAAAATTAAACTTTTGTGAGGCACTAATGCAAAAAGATATTCACAGTTGGTATGTAATTTGAAAGACTATATTTTTTCGCTACAAATTTCAAAGAAGAGGAGCAATGATGTGTTTCAATTTGGTTTAAGCTGATGAGATGTATACATGTGATGTTCGAAAAAAATATGTTCGTAACTGTGTTCGACTACAAAAATAAATCAAAAAAATTATATAAAAATATAAACATAATTTCAGAAACGTTTATAATTTTTTCCAGCAATATTTTTCAAGTGCCATAGAAAACATTTCTTCGATAATTATTGTCCAATAATTATCATATATATTCGAATTGTCAAAACCGCATTAAATAGATACCATGGGAAAAGAAAAGACACAAATTGAAATTTGCATGCAAATAATATTATGTTTTCAAATGAACTCTAGAGACATAATATAAACAGCAACAAGTAATCAAGCTAACAATGTGAAAAAGTCTAATAATAATCTTATTCTCAAGATGTAATATCTAAAATTTATGTCTTAGACATTCAGATAAAACTCATCATCCAGTGTATCATTGACCTTTGTTGTGAATATAAGAGCTCTGCAGCGGTGTCATTTATAATGTTGACAACACTTTTGAAATAATATTGGATATTGAAGTCACTATGTAGTATCGATTTCCAATGATAAAAACAAAATAACCCATTACAGAATATGATTGGTTCATTTTTTATGAAGTTCTTCAAATTTTACCATATCTATATAATCTATTATCAAACATAACATGTGTATTCCACAGTATCAGCAGAGGTAAATGTAAACAAGACACCATACATTTCTACGTATCATACAAAAGCATAGAGATAAAAACATCATCGGATAAGTGTAGTGGTTTGAAGATGGAATTTGTTAGAAGAATTAGCTGAAATATTAATATCGAAATACTTTTCATAGATGAATTTCCCATCCATCTGTATTTCATCCGATTCAGTTAAATACCTGTATAGTGTATACTGACTCTGCATCAGTAGAAAAAACACGAAAAAACTCCAAGAATAGTTATTTAATCAACTAGGTTATTAAAGACAGCGACTAATGATCAAGATATTTTAACGTGTGAGCGGAGCGAACGCGTTGATAGTTCGAGACCATTATTCGCTCGATTAATAACCGAGTTGATTAAAAGATTATTCCAACGATCTCAATATGAATTGTATAAATTCTTGATTGATATACATTCTCATTTTTCACAATACTCACATTTGACATAATAAAATTTCTATGTATCTATGTTCCAGTAGAGTTTTGACATTTCTCCTAGTGCTTCTGAATACTTTGTGAAGGGTTGCCATGAGGACTGCATTTAATGGGTCATTTTGTCATTAATGATCAATTTCGTACAGATTGAAATCACGTTTCATTTTGAAATCGACGGAAAATTAATATAAATATCAACTCTGCGCCACAAACTACACTCAAATTTGATCTTTTGTTCTCGACAAGTTTCTGTATATCTACTGGGTAATTAATTATAGTACAATATATGAGCAATCATTAACTTACAGAGATGTTGCCCCTAAAGTTTTCCTACACTTCTTTCATTATCAACTCCAAATATGTAAAATTTGATCTGTAAGTTTGAGCATAAAAAAGTACAGTACAATCGCGGTACTGTGAAAACGAGCTCGTTTGAACGGCTCAATAGCGTGAAGAACATTTTTTTTACATGGACCTCTCTATAAGGTGAATAGCTGAAACCTCCGATAATGTCAAAACTATTCTCAACTGATAATATTGAGTAAATTCCAATTTTTAAAATGTGCAGTAGCGGCTTGTCCTATGATAAATTGATAAATTTTGGATTAATTCGATATACTTGTGATTTACCAGATTTATTTGGTGAGGCACTGCCTCACTTGCCTCATAGGACAACCGCCATTGAAAATTTATGCAAGAGAAGGTTATCTTGAAAAATGTTTCTGCAAAAAAAGTGCAAAATAAGATCTCACAATATTTTTATATCATTGTGACTCTTCGATTAGAGTCTACTTCAGTAGAGTTCGCATTTCAGTGACCTCCGGTAACATGAACAACCTCTATTTTCTCTATTTTGTGAACAACCCTGATTTTATTCTCTTCGCGTTATCGATATTGTACTGTATAATGAAGAAATTTCATTATACAATTGTAGTCTCAACATGGCATCATCGCCGAAACGGCAGAACCTAAAATTTTCCAATTTTTCAGCCTCTCATTAACCAAAGACGTCTCCAAGAAAACTGCCTCCTCCTGTATGTGTGTAATGAAAGACTGCACGGGTGTAGAAAATTCGTTCTCGCGAGGGGGAAGTTTAATTTCATCTCAGGCTGACGTCACATTTCCATACGGGAGAGAGAGAGCGAACACTCTAAGAAAGTTAACGAAGGAAAAAGGAGGGAAAATTACTAATTAAGAATACGAAAGAAAAGGGGCCGATGTTTAAAATGCGTGAGCCTGGAGAAAGTATATACGTATATATGAGACAAAGGAATGAGACGGAGGCAGCAAGGGAATTGAGTTAGAAAATGGCGGATTGTACATTCTCGGCGGGAATTTGCATGTAATTAAAGTATAAGGAAAAATCAGCCAGGCCCAGATGTACTATATTGCGACCAGGCTCTGATTGCGTTAATTTACAACTCTTTCTCTCTCTTCGATCGTTCCTTCTTCTTCGCTTTTTCGCGATCGAGATGCCCGCCCATTTGTCTTTCCAGGTCGATCCGTCCACAGTGGTGGAGGTTTTACTTTTTCTCAACATACAAACTATGTTGTGAAAGGGGTTGAATAATTTATTGGCTGTAAAGTTTTCGGTGCAGCGAAGAAAACGCAACATTTCTATACATGACCTTCTTATTAATCAGCATAGCTTTCCTCTAGACTCTAGAGAGTGATACAATCAATTCAACATCTCTCTTATCATTTTATCAAGTCTTCGAACAACTTGAAGTAGCTGTGAGCTAAATCTGGCTAACAGGGAAGACGCCGAAGCAATTCAAGGCACATTTTATGCAATCCATGGTACAGTCAACGATTTGTCACATAGTACATCATCGTCTCACTGAAGAAACGCTTTTTTTGTTCTTCAGTAGTAACAATGTTTTCGAGGATCCTTTTCTCTCACAGAAAAATACTTATAATTATGATAGTGACGATTTTGCCATTTTCGTATTCGGAAGATTTGGACTAACCTTCTCAAACATGTCGATCTTGGACAGCATTACTGGATCAGATGTTCCCAATCCGATTAGGTTTCTTCTCAATAAAATAAAAGACTTTGGTGTACGTGGTGTTTTTGATGGAGTGGATTAGAACATTTCTTTCTAACCGTGATTTTTCAGTCAGAGTAGGTTCGAGAAGGTCTTCTTGGAAGACAGTGAGCAGTGGAATATCTTGAGGTTTCGTATTAGGCCCTCTTCTGTTTCTGATTTATACTAGTGACTTATCCAAGTTAAAATTTTCCCATAGTTCATCCTATGGAGATGACATAAAGAGTTAAAGGGTTTTCCAATGAAAAGTATTATATTGAATGTCCCGCTATTTCGGTAGATGTCACTTTTGAAGCTGTCATTTTTTGATATTTTGACA
This sequence comes from Propylea japonica, assembly GCA_013421045.1. NCBI lineage: Eukaryota > Metazoa > Arthropoda > Insecta > Coleoptera > Coccinellidae > Propylea > Propylea japonica. The sequence goes on along the minus strand of CM024247.1, from coordinate 24,579,920 downwards.
AGCAGAAACTACGCCATTAATAAAAATGAAACGATACGCGCTCCAAGAACGCATTGAAATCATTAAAATTCACTATAAAAATGGTGAAAATTTGGCAGAGACATTTTGTAAAACTCGAACATTTTTGGGTTATCGTGAAGCACCTTGTCGGGCCGCAATGAAGAAATGAAGAAAAATTCGAGCTGTTGGGACAAGTTAGTGATGTGAAGAATAAAACCCGTGCACTTTGCTCAAGAACAGCTGAGAATATTACTGCTGTAGCCGGAAGTATCGAAGAAAACCCAGGTTTGTCCATTCCTCGTCGATCTTTGGAATTAATTAATTAATTAATGCTTTTTCATGCCGAAATTGTAGAGTATTGATCTGGCCAACGTTTACTTTCAACAAGACGGCGATACGTGCCACACAAATAACGAAACCATTGATCTTTCGCGAAAACAGTTTCCGGACCGCGTTATCAATCGAAGAGGTGATCACCATTGGCCATCGAGATCTTGTGACTTAACACCTTGCGACTTCTTCCTTTGGGGCCACGTGAAAGAGAAGGTCTACGCCAATATCCCAGCGTCGATTGAAGACCTCAAAGATGGAATTCGTGAGGCTATCGAGGACATAGGGCAGCCACTTTGTGATTTGGTTATGGAAAATTTCATTAAAAGGATAATATGGTCCTGTAAGCGTGGTCGTGGTGGCCATTTGCCTGATGTTTTTTCCACTTTTAAAGGCACAGCTTCTTTTTTATAATGAACTAAACATCCGATCATTTATATTGAAGAATGGCATTTTTCTTTGAATATCAAAATAACACCTCTTATTGGAAAACCCTTCACAATGACCCCAATACGTCTGGTTATATTCTTCAGAATGATTCCAATTTCATACAGGAGCGGACGACCAATTGGTTTTTACATGCATCTCGTGGTAACATTCCAGAAAGGTAGCACTACAGCACTGGAATTTCAATAGAAGCTTGCCCATCTCACGTAGATCTGGGAATTTCAATTGATAGTGATCTGCTATGGAGCTTTTATATAGTACAGACGATAAATAAGGCAAAGAGATTCCTCAGTATCAAACGTTGATATCACTATTCAAAACTTATGTCCACCCGTACTGAAGTACGCCGGACCTATTTGGCATCCTGTGTTCTCCAAAGATGCAAAACTATTGAAGTAAGGGCAAAGGCTAGAAACTAAAAACCTATACGGTATTATAGCCCTGATTACCAGACCGGACTTGAACTTTACTATTGAATCTGGACACATTTGCTGATCGTTAGTTGGGGAAAGATATGATAATCATATTTGGAGCCTTGAGTGGATCTTTTTGAGTAGGTATGTCACTGTTCTTCCCATAGACTATTTCCCTCGTCGTAATTTGCACCAATCAGAAACTCGCAATTTTGAATTACAAATGGTTTCTAGGTGGAAAAACTGTTTGGCAGGACCTGTCAGCAGTGTATTCGCGTTTACCCGCGGCAAAACTTGACAGTTATTGTCAAATCAATACCTAAACTTAATGCATGCAGAATAATTTCTCTCATGAAATAGTCTTGTCAAATACCATTCTGGCATCTAATTTTTCCTGTGAAAAAAATCGAAAAAACACATTGCAAAGTAATATTTTTTGACAAAAAGCATTCGTGCAGGTGCAAAAATCCTCGTCTTCGACTCGAATTTTTGTTGCCACCAGCACTCATGCTTCTTGTCAAAATATTACTTAGCAACGTGTTTTTTTGATTCTTTTCGGAAAAATTAGATGCCCAGGATGCCCTTATGATATTACTTACGAATATTTACATCTGACAGGACATCATTATGAATTAGCTAGAGAACAGTTTCTACAAGAAGCAGACAAAATTTTTTGAGCAACAGCTAGAGTGTTCCACGATTGAAAATAATATGCTATAGCTGGTGAAGTGGTCAATGCAAGAGGTGCTAACTTTTTAGAGAATGGATGGGATTAGTGAAGACCTGAAGGTGTTTTATCATTTTGTTTTCAGTATGCGATGTTTGGTTGTGTCAATTTGTTTTGAAACTGTCTCACGTTGAGTCTGAATTATATTTTCTCTGAGTTTGATAGGGCATCTCCAACTCAAATTTTGAATGATGAAAATAATGGAATTAATGTACCTATGTTTACTGTGTAATATCAAGAAATTTTTCAAGTCGAGCCTGCTTTTGAGGTTATTCGGCTCGATTTCAATTTAAGGATAAGATTATTTTTCCTATTGGATACTCTGATTGCAAACCTTATCGTTTTAGTCATGTTCTATTTGTCAAAATGACTTTCCAACTCAAGTGATTTCGGAAATTTTTCAGGCAAATAGAAAGCTAGGTATGTCACAGGATCAAAGTTTACTTCACGCGATCCGTCACAGACCCAATATTACTCAATAAAGAAGTACCAAGGTCAAAAATTACCAATTTTCAATTCCAACAAAAACCGTCATCGCAATCCAGAAATTCGTTATCCCGTTTCTCCCACAGGAAGACGTCATACATTTCAGCCGACGACTTTGCGGCCTCACCCCGCCTCAGATATCACGATCCGCCGTTGGTGAAGACGTTCTCGCCCAAATGTAAGTCGCTCACAATTTCCGTTTTGTGTATTTTTAATTACAACGGGTATTGATTTCGGCCCTCATCTTTGAACCCAATATTTTCGTTCATTCATTTTTATCACGCCCTTATTTGCCGTTGAAATTTCAATTACCTTAGCCGTTTCAATTTATGCCAACCCCCAATGGGGGGCGGCGGGTGGTTGCTTTTAGTATTTCGACGGTAAGGGTGTGTTTTGTATGGTATCGCCTGTGATGCGGTTCGATTGCGCTTGAAAAATGCTTCCCTTTGATTTATTTGTCACGTAAGGTGAGTTTGATAGGGAGGAAGAAAGTTTTTTTTACACATAAAAATATAGCAGAGATATTTATTTTTTGGGCAACTATCCTTCTGCTCACTACCGGAAAAAACGACATTTACATGATCTGATAGTAAAGCATTCCTACAAGTGCTTAACTTCCTGATAGTATTGTCAAAACTTGTCTAGGAATAAAACTGCCACTCTATGCACTCGGGCTAAACAATCAGTTCAACCTTGTGTAAGGGTACTTGGTCATACTTTAGTGCACGGCAACGAAATGACAGTTCAACTGCTAAAAGAGAAAGTAGTCACCCCTTTCATGGGGCCAGAACTATTCTGGGGTTTCCACACCAGTCATAGAACGATGTCAGTTAAAGAATCTGAACAAAAGAGAAAGATGAGATCCTTGCAAATGGCCAAATACTAAAAACAAGCTAAACTTTCCACATGGAAAAGATTTTCGATGTTATTATGATATTGAAAGGAACTCACAGAATTTTCGCTGGCTACCTCAGTAATTCCTGCTGATCAACATGGTTTCGTGTCTGGCAGGTCCGTTTTGACAAATCTTCTAGGATGTGTTGGATCGTGGACTGCATCTCTGGACCGATTGATGTTGTTCATCTGGACTCCTTTCCTGAATTCGAAAGGGTGCCGATCAACCGTCTGCTCCACAAATTGGAACACTTCGGAGTCCTTGGCCTTTACTTGCGTGGATCAGAGCATTTCTTTTGGCCGGAGACACACTTGGCGTTTTATTCCGATCGGTTTTTTTGCCGTCGACGGTACAACAAAATTGTAGCTTACACACTGGATTACACACTGGGCGGTAAAATATCCGTCTCAAGTCACAACCACGCTACCTCCGCCAGTCACGTAGGCCACTGCTGAGGGTAGTCGATAGAAAAACCGACGAATGTAGTGGCAGCAGTCGGCTGCATTTCTACCGACGGCGTTAAAAAATCCGATCGTCCTTTTTTCCGGCCGGAGACACACTTGGCGTTTTTTTCCGATCGGATATTTTGCCGTCGACGCCGTACCAGAAGTGGCGCGTTGGATCTTATGGTGACGTACACATTCGGCGGAAAAAAGAACGATCGGGTTTTTTAACGCCGTTGGTAGAAATGCAGCCGACCGCTGCCACTACATTCGTCGGTTTTTCTATCGACTACACCAAGCAGTGGCCTACGTGACCGAGTTATTGCCAGCATTTCCACCGGTTGAATACAATTCCTCAGTCTAGTATTTTCCCGTTGTACGTGATTTTTCAGTAGGTTGTGCAGTTCATCGAATGACGAAATCGACATTCCAAAATAATTGAAAAATTTATCTTCGTCGTTTCTCAAATCAGGAAACAAAGTGTAAAAAGCTCCAACTTCCTCTCTCCTTTGATTAATCGGATGCATCCAAATAAGTCTATTTTTCCGTTTCCTCTTCAATCGACGATGAAATAACAATAATGCGAAAAGTTGTTTTCTGTTCATTTTTAAATACGCACCGCATGTCAGTGATCAACTGGCGGAGGAAGCGTGGTTGTGACTTGAGACGGATATTTTACCGCCCAGTGTGTAATCCAGTGTGTCAGCTCCAATTTTGTTGTACCGTTGACGGCAAGAAAACCGATCGGACTAAAACGCCAAGTGTGTCTCCGGCCTTTGGGTCGCACTTTTTCGGTTAGAGTGGGTTCAGAACGGTTTGCAGCGGAGTGCCCCAGGGTTCCGTGTTGGGTCCACTTCTCTTTCTCGCTTAGGTTTGTGATTTACCCCGCTTAAATATCTTCTGATGTTTTCAAGGTAAACGCAGACTAAGTCATGGAAGAATTTCGTGTCTGAACAACTCGAGAACCAGGTTTTCAGCAGCGATCATAACTCTTTTCGAATTGAAATATTAAGGCTGTTTGTCAACTTCCAGACCAGATGGGAACTGGAAGGATCTCAACGGAAGCAAGGATGCAGGTGTTTTCGAAGGGCATCAAACCAGTTCTGGTTTTTAGCCAGAACTTTGAGGGGATTGAAAAAACACGCCCTTGCTAAAGGAAGAGCACTGATTCACAGAACCAGTGCCCTAATGGTGGCTATCAACCTTACTGATTGAGGCAGAGTTCAATGATTGGAAAAAAGGGAGGTTCACTATCATTAGATTGAGACTCTCAGGAGATTGCTGACTTTCCCTCTAAAGATTGAGGTCAAGAAGTTTCATCATTGTCGAAGAACGAATTCAAGGTGCATGAATAACTTCTGACAGGTCATTGTCACTTAATTAAATTATATTGTCTTGATAGAACAAGAAAGCTCTTATACCTACTCTTCAATTCTGGCCATTTCCAGCTCTGCCAAATTCATGGAAGATTATAGGCGTTTTCGGATAGTTACTCGGGTTAACTCGATTCCTAGCCTTCGCGTTCATTTACCTAACCCGAACATCCAACCCGTGTTCGGAAAGTACGGTGCTATTAACTCGATTACTGACTCAGGTTGATTTATCGTAACCCTACACGAGAGCAGGGTTGTAAAGTTACCGCATGCGCACTGCAGATTAATTTTGTATTTGAAAAGGCGGGATTGAGTCTTCTATTATTTTCGTATTGAATTCATATATTCTATTCCTAAAGATTATGGAAAGAGAAGAGAATTTAGCTCAGTGTAAAAAGTGTGGTTCCATGCGCCAATAGAATAATGTGAAACATCTTCTTCATAACTTTGTATGCAGATCTTTCTGCGCGAAGCTACAGCCTTCTTTACTTCTTTGACATAGTTACTCAAAGATAACATGGGAGGGTTATAAGAAAGATTTTACAGAAGCCAATAAATCCGAGCAAAGCTAGAAAGAGTCAGTAAATAAACTTGAACTGAAAAAATAAATTATCTACTCCTTCAACACTCAAAAATAACATTAAACATGAAAGGGCACACCAGAAATCATAAGAAATATTTTACAAAAGCCAATAAAGGCAAGCAAAGCTAGAAACAATCCGAAAATGAACTGGGACTGAAAAAATAAATCCATAAAATATGTGGTTATGTTATTGATACGACTGTCACTTCGAATCCTAACCTGATGTGTACTTAGAACCCGAGTCTATGATCCGAGTAGATCCGTCACGTGACCCAATGGATCGAGTTAGTAACCCAGAGTAAGTTTCCGAAAACGCCTATTCTCTAGCTAAGAGTATTTGTCCTGGTTTGGCCGCACCATTTGAGTCAGTTCACAACGATTGATTCGCACAAAATTGTCGTTTGTGGACAATTTCTCATTTCCAGTCAACAGCTGTTGGAAAAAAATGGTCGATCTTGACTTCGTTGTCAACATGACTGTGTGAAAAAACACAACACAGTGTGAAATAAAAATGTTGGTGATCGCTTTATTTCTGCCGCGGTATTCGAATGTATGTTCCACAAGTTATCGTTAGAAAACTGTAAGAAATAAACTTAATATTTGTCAATTACTACCTGTTGCTATTACGAATAAAACTGCCCTAGTTACATCTTTCAGACTTACATTTCTTACATTCCAAGAAGAAATACTATTCAGGTATATCATGAATAAATGAACAAGAAAAAAATCGAAAAAAATCACGGATGACTCTAGTAATATCGCACACTTTGACGGACAAAGATCAAAGCGTAATTCCCACTCCGCCTAGCTTAATTCTTCATTAAAAATTATTTTCATCGTAATAACCAAACATAACTAATTAATTGTTCAATGGAGAAGTTTTTATACTTAAAAGGGGGGAAATTGCCAGAAGGATCCTTCATGTACGTTTTACTTAATAATTTAGACGCCGAGTTGGCACAAAGAACTGCTAATTATTTATTTTCGGCCCTCGAAAGCCCGCTCCATTCGATTTTCTTTTGTTCAACGTTATTTTATTTATTAAATTTCGCTAATTTGGTAATTTTTGCATCAGAGCGAATCTGGCGTCATTTGGCATACAAGAAATTGATGGATAGTGGCTTGGCAAAATAAAGAGATAAACGTTTTTAGGCTCTTTTGAATAGGAGCAAAAGCTGGCTTGATGTGACTTCGCCATATATCAAATATAAAATTTGTATGTTTTCTATGTATTAGTTCCACCATTGAATAATTCATCATAAAATGGTTATATTTACTCATTAACCAAATTTTTTATCATTATTTCGAAATTGAATTCAATATTTAGGATGAAATACAACTATTTAAATCTAATCTAGGAAAGCTGTCTGCCTGTAGCTGTCTTAGAAGAACAAAATATTCGAAAAATGATCACTTGGGAGGTCAGACCTTGTTTAAATCACCCTCCTGACCCAAGAGCAAGAATTAAGTATTTTGTATCTGAATATTGAAGGTATTTATTCGAATAGTTTTAAGTTTCAATTATGTAAGAACGGCGAGGCAGGGTTTTTTCTACTGAGGTTTTTCCCTGTGCTCTGGTATCATACGCCAAAAAGTATGGTACCCCGTTTTGCACCAACCTCAGCTAGGGACCTTTTTTGTTTCATGTATTGTATTTTGTTAGCTCCCAATTCAAGTAAACATAGAGATGCCCTCACGCGTGAATACGAGTAGTACTGCATTGTATTGTAATCAACTAAGCTCTACAGTGACAGGGAAAGCACTTTACTGCTGAACTGGGGTGAAGTAAACTATAGGTTAGATTTTCATTTCTACAATTTCAGAATATAATACAACATTTCCGTAAATTGTTCATAGCTGTAATCTGCAACCAAATCAGTAAAATAATTTAGTTTATGAGTGCATCAATCAGAACGCTTTATTTCAAGGGGATCAAGAAAAAGGAAAAGAAGTTCATTTCTTTTCATTACTTTCACTACGCCTTCTTGTTGAAATATAATTGCAATTCTTGAAGGTCACCGAGTGTCACGTCTTATAATTTATGTTATTATTGAGGCATAATACATCTCTTTGAATTGAAATAATAAGTAAGTGGTATTAATCAGAAAAATTTGTGAAAGCATCTTCTCTTCACTTTTTTAGCCTATAAAAATGAAGTTATTAAGATTATACATTCACATAATCATGAGTGGACCCTCCCAGTGAATAAAGGCTACTAAGTGTCTGTATGGTAAACTTAGCTATGCAGATTCATATCGGGTTGATTAAAGTGCACCTCAAAACTCTTGATACCTTAACATGTCATAGTTTAACTAGATTTTTTACCTTGTTTATAATGAGAGGTACCTGGTGTAAGTGCCGGTATTAGCAAAATTTGTAGGTTAATGGCTCATTTGCATGTCTAACACTTTCCAGATCGCGATTATGTCGAATTGTTATTTCACTGTGATTATGATGTAATGTGTCACATCTCAATATTGAATAGAAAACGATATTTCAACACCAGAAATAATGGATTTGAATTTTGCAGAATTATTCCCTGAAAATGAGAGATGATTGAAGGAATCATCTGAACAATACATACCTTTAACAACTTCCGCATCGAATATCATAGTTTTCTTCCTACCCATGCTATTGTTATTTCATGATGAAAACGTAATATTTGTTACGGTGCACTACCTGACCAAAGCTTCGTGAAAACTGTCAAGAAAGAATCCTCAAACAAGATTGTAGTGATTTTAACGCAATTCGATGACTTGAATTAATCCTAGGACTCATTTTGTATATCGCACAAAGTTTCATTGAAATATTGTAACTGAAGATGTATAAAATTAAATTGACCATAAGTATGATCTGCTTCTACAATCAATTCTGGATCCCGGCTCGAATTAGTTCCTGATGAATTACAAGAATAAATAATCTCTATTTGGAAGTTTTCACTCTAGGATGAGCATTTCAGCATGCAAAAGTCAGTTTCAAACTTAGATTGTCTCATTTCTTATGTTCGCGTCGAAAGGATTATTTTTATTACTTGAAGCCTCACTAACCTATTATCAACCGACAACCGCTATACAGGGTGTCTGTGAACAAATGCGAGGGACTTAGGGAAATGATTCCTTGATGAAAATAAGCAGGGGTAGTTTATATAAATTTTTATCGAAATTGACCTCTCTTCTAAGATACAGCATTTGGAAGACGATGACGAGTTGGCAGTTGTAAATTTTTTTAAGAGCCCTAAAGAAACACTGAGCCATAAAACTTTACATAATATGATTCATTTAGTAGATGTTACAATTTTTTTATCCCATAACTTCATTTTTGCTTTGATCTCCTGTCATAGACATACAATATTCATTCTATGGAACACTTTTACGATGAAATGGAATGAACATTGTTAACTAATATTATTATATAAATATTATTATATTTTTAAATTCTAAGGATCTCCTCAAAATCTGAACGAGTCGCCGTAGCGTTTTTTCAGTAGATAAATATAAAACTTGTTCACGTTTAGATATCTACTTTTAGAGTCGAACTCTTCATCAGGGAATTCGAAGTATTTATAGTACAAAATTAAAAAAAAACAATAACAGAACCATAGTGTTTTCAATTCAACGGGTGTAAAACAAATATCTAGAATATTAATATGTCGAAATGAAGAGTTTCTCTAGAGAACTCAAAGATTTTTAATCCAATAATAAATCGAAGGATTTGAAAATAGCAGACCATGAGGTACCTAATCAATTGGTGTGCTCGTATCAGGTATATTTGTAAAATAGATGCTGAGTTTGAGAAGACTATGGAACTTAAAGCTGATTTGACACATAAGTGATAGTTGATATAAGGGCAAAGCTAAAATTTTTCTAACGAATCAAGCATTCTAGAAAAGTATCAATATAAATATACAGTTTACACTGAGTACTGAGTATTTTAAACAGAAATAATGGTTCGAAGAAAATGAGGAAAATCGTTAAATGTATATTTCTTAAAAACTTAGGTTTTCACTCTTAAATAATGAAAAAAAATTTAGTTAAGATGAAGTGCTCCTGCCAGAATCTTTGCTCTTATTTGTCAGGAGCAAACTGGTCTTGAAAAAATTGTTGCCTCACAGTAAAACTGAAAAAGGAATTCAATGAAAAGGATAATGTAACGTTTCGGTGTCTATATCAGACACCTTCCACAGACAAACTTGTAAAATCTTCAGGATTGTGTGTTTTTTCATTGTCTGAAGAAGATGTCTGATTTAGAAACCGAAACGTTACATAATCCTTTTCATTTGATTCCTTTTTCAGTGTTACTGTTAGGCAACAATTTTTTCAAGACCAATTTGCTCCTGAAAAATAAGTGCAAAGATTCTCACAGGAGCACTTCATCTTAATTGAAATTTTTTTGAATTATTTCTGTTTCAGAGACTGGGAGTGAAAACCTATAAAGTTTTTAAGAAATGCATAATCCTCCCAGAATATATTTCAATCGATATCTGTTAAATGCAAAGTAATTTCAAAAATCATCCTTTCACACGGTAGATTCGAAAAAACCTGAGTCCTGAACAATGCAAATCCAAGTCGATATATAAAACCTCCGTACGAAAGACAGACAGGAATACTTTGTGAGAGAAGAGGGGTAGAAATTAAGGAAATATTCTCTCATCTACAAATGAGGGCGCTGCTGGCGGGCCTTCGAATCGTGGAAAGAAGAAGACGAAAAACAAATTTTAATTCGTTCACATGAACTCTGAAAGGGGTTGTTAAAACATTCGTGCCTCCTCTCGCGGAGTTTTTAATCAATACAGTATTGCATTTGAATAAAATAGCTGGCGAATTCTTGGCCGGAGAGAAGTAAGAAACTTGAATTATGTGTATGCCTGGGCCCCTGGGCTCATTGGCGGAGGGCGTGATTGGAAAAACGTTGGTTATATCACTTTGAGTTTGATTAGTTTCTTCCAACTAATACTGTTACTGTAATCTTAGTCCGTTTATGTTATATATTGTAAGAGTATAACCGGTTTCCATACAGTTTTCCGGAATATAAAATATAGTCCGTCCATGAAAGGTTGCGCCGTCGGCGTCGGTTGGCCATGGAAATTTGGCATATTCCACTGTGTATATTAAAATTTTAGGTTATGTTATTTATTTTATTGTCAGATTGATACGCAATGTTGTCAATATTGCATAAAGGTCTCTGATAACTCGCAAGCTCGTAGGACGAGGCCGGGTACATTCGGCCACGTTGACTTTATTTTACGTTATGACGGAAAATACTGCTAACTTCAGATAAATAAACAAACGCCTACTATGCGCTCAAACTTTCGTGAATGGACTATATGAAATTATAATACAACTGTGGAACGCCCCTACAACGAAATCACTAAATCCGCAAGAAAATTTCGTTATACAGAAAAAAATTTTCTATAGTGTCAAGTGACGAAACAAGCAATATTTCCTTGCATTTTTTTTATTGTGAGTTTATATACATAATCCAAAAGGTGTGTTTTATTCCCAAAAAAACTGCGCATCTTCTCAAAGATCTGAAAATATTTTCCGGAACCTCTTTGATGGACCGGAAAGCGAGGCGACATATTTTAAATGCTTGAAGTAATTCTTCACGATTTGGTTTTTAGGCGTGTTGCTCCTCTAAATCAACGCGGTCGGTATCATCACTGCTATCGGGGTGATCTCCCACACCTCATTTGACACTGTTTAAAATGTCTTTTCCAGTTGGAAGTTCATTTGTCACAATATTAACAGCGACACGAACGAAATCATTCAGAGTAACACTGTCATTATCAACATTTCCAGCTGATTCTTACGTTTCAGAAGGATCTCTGCGTCCACCGGGATTTATTACCTACGTCCGGCATAATTATGGAAAATCCCAGCTTTTTTATCAATACCCATTCAAAGAGTGAAGTTCTTGTTTTTAGAATATTTCGTTTCAGAGGGTGTTTTTTTCATGGAATTTGGATTCAAGGTGCAATGTTCTGAACAAAGTATACAGAGAAATTCGTTGTACAGACGTTCGCTATAGAAAAGTTCCATGTTTCTGATTTCATGTCAAATCAGTACATTAATTATGCTATACCTCGTAAAGCCAAACTGAGAGATAATCTATGACTTTCATACTGGTTATACTTCATTAAATGATATGTTGGTAGTGTTAATTCAGCGTAAATATCGAATAACAATATCTATCTAGATAAAAATATGTCAAGTACGATCTTTGTTGTCAAATCTTGAACTAATTGCATACCTACTATGGAAGAATCTGTAGTAAAAATGTGAAATTATATCAAGTAGAGCCATGACATCTGATTTGTTCGAAATAAGTGGGTAACTATCTTTAGTCCGTTCAAATATAAGAAGGAGCTTTGTAAACAAACAGAATCGTCTGGTAGTATTGAGAATTTATATGGTTTTTATTCGAATCTGTCTTATAAATATCGCTCTGCAGGCTACTAAGGTCGAAAATACTCATTTTTACAATTTATAAATATTTATTTGAAGATTCAATAACTGCATGATCCGAGATTATTGATCAAGAACAAGAAATTTATTATGCAACACAGCACAATTTACAGAATGAAATGCAGGAATGTGATTCTACATTTCAATATATGCCTTGCAGTGATATTAAAGTTCCTTTACTTCAGGAAGATTCCAAAATACTGTATTAATTACAATACATGTAAAAAACACGATTGTTTACGAAAAGCAACATTTCAGAGTTGAGTACAGTAGCGTGGATTGATCATGGATAATGGGTATTAAAATAATTTTGTTTCTTTTATTCTGTAAACCTATAATAATTAGCAAGCTGATGTACCGCTGCTAATAACCACAAGGTGTATGCTTCTCATTACTTAAAAAAAACTATTGATCTCAGTTTATGAAGATGTTATATTTATCCCTTGTCAGTACCCCTAAAAAAGCACGACTCTGCCTTTGGACTATGAAATTTAAAAAAAAACAAACATTTGCTTTGTATGTCTTGTACTCAAATTCATTCTATTGATATGATCGGATGTTTATTTCATTATAAAGAAGAAGCTATGCCGTTAATAGTGGAAAATAACATCAGGCAAATGACTACCACCATATCCTTTTAATGAAAATTTCCATAACCAAATCGCGAAGTTACTGCCCTATGTCCTCGATAGCCTCAAGAATTCCATCTTTGAGGTCTTGAATCGACGCTGGGCTATTGGCGTAGACCTTCTTTTTCACGTGGCCCCAAAGGAAGAAGTCGCAAGGTGTAAAATCACAAGATCTCGGTGGCCAATTGTGATCACCATTTCGAGAGATAACAATCAGCAAAGACACGACGTTGTTGATGATCGGCCGGCTTGAGATCTTGTGTTAACTGAACTTTATAAGCCTGAAGACAAAAATCTTTATTCAAAATATGGTATAATGATGTTTGTGGACTGCCCAATTCCAAAGAACGATGAGGAATGGACAAACCTGGGTTTTCTTCAACTCTTTCGGCTACAGTAGAAATATTCTCGGCTGTTATTGAGCGACGTACACGGGTTTTATTCTTCACATTACTAACTAGTCCCAACAGCTCGAATTGACAAGGTGCTCCACGACGAGACAAAAATGTTCGAGTTTTACGAACCGTCTCTGCCAAATTTTCACCATTTTTATAGTGAATTTAAATAAATTCAATGCGTTTTTGAAGCGTGTATCGTTTCATTTTCATTAATGGCGTAGTATCTACTTGTCAAATGTCAAAAAATGACAACTTCAAACGTGACATCTACCGAAATAGCGGGCTATTCCAAATAACACCTCTTATCGAAAAAGTCTTTACTTATATTTCAGTTCTCCCAAATAATCACTGGAACACTCCTTTTCTGTCGTCTCCGCCTCTGAGATAGGTCCAGATAGCTGCGCTTTATAAATCTCGTTCTTTTGCAGAGAGTGGTCAAGGAATAGCTTTACATCCAAGAAACGGACAAACATATACCATGTTCGTAGGTTTATATGTTGGTACTTGTTCTATTATACACGGCATATATGAGATAAGGTGGAAGATGGTCACGATTGAATGATTTGTTCTCGACTTCTCCGTTCGATCTCACTTCTTAAAACGTGATTTGAAGGAATAAGCGTGGAGATTATGAGAGCTGAGAGGTACTATATCAGTTTAATTCATTTCTCGAACTGGTATAGTATTGCAGTCTGACCTATTCTTTTCGATATTAAACGTGCCAAGGTATAGTCAGGCCGACTAAACCGAATACAGGGTTAATTACATACATATTCGGTGCGGTTCTGTTCGCACATTGCTATGATCTTGTTATCCAAGCAATATGGCTATCTCCCAAATTCATAGCAATATGACTACGGTATTCCGTATTCTGTTTCGACTGTTATAGTCATGTTGGTTATGAATTTCGCCTTAGCAATATGACTATGATAATCGGCAATCCAAGTGCCGGCAACACTGTAATACATGATATTTGAACTACTTTTTTGAGGTTTTGTTATGACATTTCTGTGTTTTCAAAATTTGTAATGAGATTTTCAAAAATGTTGCTGAATAGGAAACGCAAGAAAATTCAAATGGAAGTATTGATAAACTTCCTTGAATATAATAGAATTAAAGTGACAGGAAAACCCACCCTTTAGAAATATACAGGAGGTGAAAATCAAGTGGATTGAACTAACAAATTTTGCGAATGCAGTGTGAAATGGGACAAGAAAAGATTAAATGCTTCCTCTAATGAAATATCATCTTTCGACTAGCTGAAGCATTCTGAAGAATAGCTGAAACTGTGATGTTATTCGAGAAATTATTACAATTAGTTCACAGAATGAAGTTTATTTTATATTTTGTAATTTTGTTATCAATAAACAATTTCATATGAATGTTCCTTCGAATAAGATATTTCCACATATGTATTACACAATTATTAATTAATGAGAACACAATCTGAAGCAATCGGTGTGATGTTATTGGGGGCTAAGAAATTTTCACAATTAAATCACAGAATGAAGCTTTATTCTATAGTTGTTATCAATAAACAATTTCATAAATAATCAATAGAAATATGAAATCAACTTCTATGTGTTCATTGAATATATGTTCCTGTTGATAATCTCTGTCGACAACATTTTTCGTCGAAAAATGAATTTTGCCATATTTCCCTCTGCATTATTAGTAAGAGTTTTGAGAAATGTTGTCATAATTCAGGGCTGGATAGGATACCCAAAATTTCCTTGAAGAAAACAATCTCTTCTTTCTTGCACCTACTTTGATCTCATGTACCGATAGATTTTTTTAACATGGCAAAGCCAAGTCGTGGGCAACTCCAAGGAACTGTGCATTTGTTATTATTAAATTTACATCGAATATCTGAAAAATAATGATTCAATCAAATATAAGGAAAAATATGGAATTATACTTACACCTTGTACATTTATACTGTGAAAACCCTTTCTATTGATGCTTTCTTCACATCCTCATTACTTGAAGGTTGAAGGAAATGTTACATATCGAGGTAATAAATTTGTTGAAATGAGGTCCTCATTTTATGTATTACTCTTCACATAACTAGTAGGCTCATTCCTAGATTGAAGTCCTCACCAACTGTAGTCTTATAGCTGCTATAAGCAGAAAATTGTGAAGTTGGTTCATCAATAATTTTTCTCAACTTTTCAATCAAATCTGAAACGGCTTGTTTGTCCGATCGAAATATTTTGATTAACTTCTTTAGAGTCCCTGGTATGTTAGTTTTGCGATATAAAAATACTCCTAAAATTAAATGTTCTGTAGTACGTCAGTTCCATTTTCATATCAACAAACTTACCTATTTTCAAACCATTTGAAAAATTAAAATGAAATAAATGTTTTTCTATCGTATTTCTAACTGTTTTGGTCTTGGGCAAGATTGTTGTCCGTGTGGGCAAGTACTCTTTCGACCTTGCTAAGATAGCAATGCGGATAGCAAGGTTATGGCTAAATTGACAGATCATATTGCCACAGAATGGTCGATCAGAATACAGAATATTGCGGACCTTGCTATGATAGTCATATCTTTATCTTAGCAATATGGCTATGCGCAAACAGAATCGCACCGATTGGGTGTGTGAAAACATGAAATTTTTAATTTCGATATTATGCGCACTTTTTCAGATCGATAAAAGCAATTTCCGTCGATTCCAGAATGAAAGCTGAGTTGTATGATTACGAAATTTATCGATAATGACCCATTTCATCGTGTGGTTTCACCTATTTTCATGTGTTATTGTAATAGGCTACCAAACATAAAGCATTTAGAAGCAATACGCGTAATATTGTAACACTAATGCAATATACAGTGGAACTTCCCTGTAACGAAAGCGCTAAATCCGCAACAACAAAAAATTGTTATAAAGAAATTTTGTTATACAGAAATTTGTTTCTATGGTCGGCAATGTCGCGGCCGACTTCGCTGGTAAATATAATGTATCATTCGAACTTAAGCATTTGCTTTTAGACATTTTCGCATAACTTTTCACACTAGCGTAATGATTAGATTGGAACCAAACAGCCAGGCGTATTTAAAACTGTTTCAGAAGGATTTCTCTGCCCGCCGTAATGATGGTCGGAAGTTATTACGTACGTCCGGAAAAAATTTCGGAAAAACCTACCCTTAGGATACCTTCTTCTTACCAATACCCATTCAAGGAGTGATGTTCTTAGAATATTTCGTTATAGAGAGAATTTACTTCGTTTTAGAGGGTGTTTTTTAACATGGAATTCGAATTCAAGGTGCAATGTCTTGTACGAAATTAGCTATACAGAGAAATACGTTATAAAGATAATCGTTATAGTGAAGTTACACTGTATGTATAGAAACATTTAGTCAAATAATACAATGTCAAATGAAAATTCATTTGAATCAAGAATTTATACTGATTTCATAATGCGCTGGCGGAAAAAATTCTTAATGAACTAGTTGATTGAATAACTTTTTTCATAAAATAAAAGGCCTTTATTTATAGTTTCCTCCAGCGAATTAAAAAAAAATTAAAATAAAATCTCATATTATTGAATCTAGTAAATAGTAGGTGACCAATCGAAAATATTCCATAGATGTAACTAATATATTTTTTTCATTTTCAGATATAACTGAAGATGCTCCTCTAGGTGAATTCGCTACAGTAAGTTACTTTACATATTATGCATGAAATATGCATATAATATTGAAAAGTTTTTCTTCCGGCTGATTCAATTGATTTACATTTTTAATTTCGAAGTAGTACGTATTAAATTTCACAATGTAATAAACAAAGTACTCATTTATAATTCAATTCAAATCAACAATGATGGAATTTCAAAAAACCACCATCAGAAAGTGGAAAGAAGTTGATCGAATTTTGTACAATTATCATTAGATTCAGTTCATGGAACAGTTTGAATTTCACGAAAATAGAGTAGGTCGAATAAAAGTATTTTTTTTGTCAGTTGCAAAATATTCAATGGATCTGCCTGAATAGTTGAAAACAACCTAGTAAGACATATTTCTCAGAACTTACATTCTCAAAAAGCTCAGAATTCAACTGTTCTAGTAAATATGAAGCTTGATAAGATATTACTATGGGCCCTACTCTGTAACTCTGATCGACATAAAGCTATCGAATAGTAATGCTTGCATTCTATCCCGTCGAAAATTGGTAAAGATATCACGAAGGCTACTCGATTCCATCTAGTGTACTAGCATGACGCCATTATCAGTGTAAACCACGTGCTCACCACGTGCTATTTCGACTTAACCTTTATAACTCGGCATACCTTTAAATGTTTGCGCACACATGTTTTCCTCATAGGTTAATCTAGGTGAAGATTAACCAACAATTGATAAGTAGATTCTATCTCCTTCGAAAATTTTGAACGAAGTAGAAAATGATTCAGAAGAACGGAAAATCAACGAGAGACCCAGATCTTACCAAACAAATTCTAAATTAAATGAGATAGCTAAATAGTCGAATAATCTCTTTCATATTTAACTGGCCAGAAGTATTTGACAAAAATTCAAATCATAATGAAACGTCCTATAATTCAACAACAAAACGATTCATGAAAGAGGATGACTAAAAATAATCCCATCAGAAATGTAAAAAGTATGTTACGAATGTAGATCAAACAGCTTGCTGGATAATTCCGATATCCAAATAGGATTCCAACATATTTTGAACTATCGAAAACTTTTAAATAATATAGAAATCGATTCGAGTTAAAGAATATAAATTTTAGTCAATTTCAATTTGACCGCTGCATTTCGATGCAACGCGTGGTATCACCTTTCGATTGAATAAGGCTGTCATCGTGTAGTAATATTCTTAAACTTTTAATCGACATACTTCTATACAAGCAATTTGTCAGGAAAATTATACTTGACATTAACAGTATATAATAACAAGATATAAAAAACTTTCGAACTGAACAAACAGAAATCATATAACCCAGAAAATTTTCCTTAATGATATAGAAATAGTAAGAACTAAAACGCTGAAAAAACCAAGAAATCATCATGAAAATGGATACATCCTTCCATCTATTATATACTCAACTTTTTCCATTCAATACTCCTTGATAGCATTAGTAAACAGTTATAAGAACAGGAGGACTCCTTGGAATATCATAATTACTCGTTTTCATGCTTATATTCCTATATTAATGGGTTATGAAGAAACTGAAAGGCAAATAATGAGTATCTCCTAAGGATAATACGGTTTAATAATTAATTGATACATTTTTAATGTTGGCAAACATGCATTAAGTGTAAGGAATAGGCTCCGTAATGATAATGTGTGTACAACTTATGATGATCTATTTATGCTGATTTATTTTTCAGTGGTCGTAAAAGAGGGAAAGATGGTTGCTTGTAAAAGACAATCATCAAGTTGGCTGGCAATACCCAGGTCGTTACTTGATGGGAGAAAAAAGTTGTGTGAAAGTGGCGTTGATCTTTGTTTTATCGATTTACCATTAAAGACAATATGTATGATGATTTTGAAATAGAAGGATGGTCGCCTGATGATACCTATCGAAGAATAGGTGATGATGGTTTACTGTTTGCTTCCCACCGCATGTTATGATCAATATTTATACCGTTTTTAACTGAATAAATGAAAAGATAAACAGGCGTTTCCACAATGGGAGGATAAGTGGAGCCCTTATTATTTTGACCAAAATAGGAAGATACAACTATATTTCGTTCACGAAAGGTTGAGCCGTCGGTTGGCCATGGAAATTTGGTATATTTCACTGTGTATATTAAGATTTTAGGTTATGTCGTTTATTTTCTTGTCAGATTGATACGCAATGTTGTCAATATTGTATAGAGTTCTTGATAACTCGCAGGCTCGTCTGAATAGGCCGAGTACATTCGGCAACGTTGACTTTATTTTACGTTATGACATCAAATACTGCCAACTTCAGATAAATAAACAAACGCTTACTATGCGCTCAAACTTTCGTGAACGGAATATAAGCAGAAATGTTTTTTCATTGAAAATGAGCCTTATGAGATAATTGTAGATTTGAAGGGTTTACATTATACTGCGACTTCAGGTTACAGTGTGTCTGTAAACAAAGGGGGGGACTTCATGAGATGATTCCTGGATGAAAATAAGCAGGGGTGGTTCATATAATTTTTTTTCGGAATCGACCCTTTTCCAAGATACATCCTCTGGAAGGCGAGGAGGAGTTTGCAGTTTTTAATTTCTTTAGGAGACCTAAAAACACTAAGTCACACAATTTTTTCGATCCCATAACTTCATTATTAGGGCTGGAAAATAAAAACTCCTTATGATTTTCCACTCAAAAATTGTTTTCGTTGAATAGATTCTCGAAAAATAAAATTCTCTTATGGTTTCTCATTCAATTCTGGAGAAAAAAGTCTCTTGCAAATTTAGATACAATCGGTACTTTTCTCGAAAGAATATAAACTTACAAGCAGTTATGATCACTGTTCATTCCATTTCATCGTATATTCCATAGAATGAATGTTCGAAGATATTGTTTATGCTCAAAATTGGTTTTGTCAATTATGCTTATTAATCCAAAGTAAGTTCTATTTGTGAAATTAAAATATAATGGACATAATTTTTCTCCGGAAATTAGTAATTTTACCTTCAGAAAGATTTATAGAACATCTTCATCTCCTGTCATAGACATACAATATCTCAGAATATTAATTCTATTAAACATACGATGAAATGGAATGAACAGTGATCATAACTGCTTCTAAGTTCTTACTTTTCCCGAGAAAAGTATCGACTGTAAGGAAATTTCGCAGGAGACTTTTTTTCGAGAATTGAATGAGAAACCATGAGAGAATTTTATTTTTTGGAACTTTATTCCCCGAAAACAATTTTTGAACGAAATCATAGGGGGTTGTTATTTTCAACCCCTAATAATAAAGTTCGGAGATCTGAAAAGCTTGTGTGAATCACATTTATTTAGTGCCTCATATGTTGTATACTTTTATGACTCATTGTTTTCAAGAAGCCGTAAAGAAATTAAAAACTGTCAACTCGTCATATCCAAAGGCTGTATCTTGAAAGGAGGTCGATTTCGGAAAAAAATTATAAGAACTACCCCCTGCTTATTTTCATCAAGAAATCATCTGCTTGAGTCCCTAGCGTTTGTTTACAGATACCCTGTATATTAGTAATATTCCTGTATTGAGGAAGAATTATTTGCTTGTTCTCATTTTTCGCTGTATTCATCTATGATGTATGTCCAATATCTAACTTTATTTTGCATTCACAAACCTAAAACTATTCAATTCCTAATGTATAAATCACCAAATATGGTAAAATGGTAGACCTGATAATGATCATCTGAGAAAATGAATAGTTTTTGAGTATTCATTTCGAAAATTCACGTTTTGAAACTTCGCAGGGTAGGTAAGCCTGTCAAAGCAAATTTATGGAAAATCGCGAATGGAGTTTCATAGCGAAAAAATTCTAACTGTACAATTCACGTGAGACATAGGCCATAATGTAGAAACCTGTCATGGTAATAACGCACGCATCGAATAAACATCTCCCACAGAAAAATCCCAAATAGCTCAATAGTATGCAGCGAATATGGTCTCGTGGAGCTCGGCTAGTGTGCGCTGGCACTAATAAATCAGACCAACGATCGACGGTGGCGGAGCACAGAGAATATTACCCGGTACTACCAACAAAACACGGGCCCCTATCTCAGGTCGCCATGGTTGGCTGCCCTGCGAACGTGCTTACAAATTGTGTCCGATCGTTTTATGCATACATGAACTATTGTTATCATTTTTCTGGGACTTTTCCCGACCAGAACGGCCGTTCGAATATGAATTATCGCTGTATATTTAACTTTCGTTGTAGAGCGTGCTTGAATTTCGATGCATCTCTGTGGTCTCGCTGCTGCTTCTATGAAAATGGATTATCTCTTTCTGTGTGTTCCGAGTGCCGTTACACTAACATATAATCAAGTGCCTGGTTATGCTCGATACCATTTGATCCGATTACTTTATCTGGTGGGTTATGGTTGCTATGGATTTTTTATTTCTGCATGAATTCGTGATCGATAGGTCTGTTGGAGCTATGTTTTGCGAAGGTGGAACAATGGTCTTAAAATTGGCTTCACAAATCTTACTTCGAAAGTACAAGAACTGCATACTTGAATCGCATCTCATTAATTTGCGTTGAAATTTTCGTTTTCAGACGAACACTGACGTTTGTCAACTTTTGTACTAGATACTTGACCTTGTAAACTATGGTAACTCTACATTGATGAAAAGATTAGATTACGACAGGCTTCCGTTTTATTCTGCTCCTATTCCCTTCAGTTTCTCTCAACAGCTGGCCGAAGTTACCAACTGCGACTGTTTGAAGATGGAATCTTTTCACACCAAGCAACTCCCTAAATGATTTTTGCATTGGTGAATAAAGCAGAGACACTCTTCTTCTAGAGGAGGATTAACTTCCTCCTCTTTTCCACATAATCTACAGTCATCGGTGTTTAGAAGCTCCAGTCATATGCCGGCCATAGACTTCGGTATTTTTCATCCGTTCGTACCGCTGCGATGAGAACCGTCTCGTCAAAAGCGCCAAAAACCTATGTGTGTGGCGAAAAACCGTCGGTACGCTTCGTCGTTAAAAATATCTGCCGATGCTTGATTTTTGTCACGACGGTTAATCGGTTGTCGTGCCATACCGACTGAGTTAGGGGATTTCTTCGAGAATCGACGTTTATTTTCGAATAATAGTAGTACACAATGCTTTTCTTTTTTTCGCTTTTATTCGGCACCAAAACTGCGGCCGCCACTGCTGAGAGATGGTTCTTTTTCATGACGTGCTTATTCGCGAACGACAGCAAAATAACTGGTAGAATTTACCGAGATAAGTGGGCAAACCGTTCTGCAATATGACTCGGCGGTTCAAACCGAGGCGAGAAAACGGATGAAAAATAACGAAGTCTATGGCCGGCTTACATAGTGCCTTCTGGGACAATAATGTTCAGTGAGAAACCCCAGGTAAAAGTGCAGTCTGCTTCTGCTAAGCCTCAAAAGATTCTTGATCTCTCAGCATTGAAATAACCAGGAATATTTCGGAAGGTTGTCGACCAGTAAGACTCTGCCACTTCACACTACTTACTGTTTCCTCCTTTCTCTCGAGTTTTCTATTGGTGTGCTTTCCTATTCCACAGAAAGGTTCTGGTACTTCTGGTCCTATAAAAGGATTGGAAAACCCTTTCCTTAGCAGATAGTAAGCCGCTCATTTCTGCCAGTGTCCCGAAGTCTATACCAAGGAATCTCTATTCTCTCATACCTATAGTTTATGCAACTTTCCTCGACATCCACATGCCATCTTTGAACTTATGGTGCTAAGAAGCCTTAATCATAATGAACGTATAACAAATGAATTGGAATAAAGGCAGTTAACTCTTAACATCTGAAACAATGAGCAAATGAGTGAAACATTTTTTATTTTGGTAATAAGCGCTCACACAGAATGAACGCTCCTCGCCTGTCCAGCGAACCATGGTGACTGAATTTCCATGAACCCCTCCTCCGTTTAAGACCAACCCCCATTTCTCTATTCCTATTACAAATAATTTGAGAGTGCTTTTGAATCGGAACTTCTTAGTTGACCACCCAGTACTATCTTGGTTCATGATGATAATAGAAAATAATTTTGAGCCAGGAGTGTTCTTAAATGACTCGGTTGGGCTCGCTGATCAAGAATACGATATCAAAAATGATTCTGACCCCCGACCGGCCATGATAACGATAACTCTCGAACGAAGTTGGGTTTTGAAATTTTGAGGATAAAAGTCGAGTTCCGAATGCTTTTTGATGGGCCAAATCGGTTTGGAGGTATTGGTATTCGGTATTTTTATTATTTTTTCGATATTTCCACAACCACACATTCGATTAAGTCGAGATTTGTGGAAAATTTCGTGACAATCGTGCCACCAGAAAATGTCCAAAAAAATAGGCTGACTTCTTTTCATTATGTAGGTACGGCTAATTTTCAGGCAAGGCATCAAAAGCTATCAAGTTTGTGTTAGTAAAAAAGTCAGTTGTGTACTTGTTTCTTTCTTGAGAACACAGTGGCGTGCAAAATAATCGGTAATTTTGATGCATTAGTGCAATAACTGACTAAAATGATACAGAAATTCCACAAAGATCCATTTATCCAATCATAACTGTCTCCAATAAAATACACATCATTTCCTCCACCATATCATAAAAACTTCTAGGTAAGTCACCAACCCAAAGGACCTGATCAGACCATAGACGAGCAAAAAAAAAAACACGTCTCACAGCGAGAATGTAACCACATCCTCGGCTCTAAGAAACCGATCTAGTAGCTGAAAGCAGCGGAAGCAGGGACATTAAGAACGGTACAAAGCATAACCAATAACCAAATAATCTGCAAGGTGTTATAAGAGCAATTGAGCGTGCCTCGATCTTATTCACAGCCTACTCTAGATTCCCTGCTAGCAGGTGCATCGCAAGCACGGATGATTCCCGTCCCAGGAGGCGACGGACCGCCATACCGTAACAAAACACACTCGTTTGACAGCGCGGCAAAACGTCCACGGCCGACTTGATACGCGTTCACGGATGGACGGGTTCCGAAGCCTGCTGTTTTCTGATAATCTTTCTCTTATATTGCGTTTCCGATATTTTTCCGAGATTGACTGGAGCTAGTTTTCCATTGCTGGGTCATAGGGGATTGCTAAATAGTCTGACTGTTCGGTTATCTTCATGTGAAGCTCTGGCAGAACCCACACAGATTCACTCTCTGCCATTTCAAGTACGAGAAGAAAACTTTTCCTACTGGCAGAACGCACATGATTCACTCTCTGACATTTTATGTACAGAAAGAAGATGATGATCATTTGAATGAAATTATTATATTTCAAAACTTTTCCTACTGTGTTTCATAAAATTTGCTTCAGAATTTTCGCATTAAATTACTTAGTGCAAAATGATCTTTTTATAAAGCCCCGTTGACTTTCGAAATTCCATTACTTTTCATACTTTCCAGTTTCTAGCAACTAGTCAGCCTTAGGTCACTGGCGTCAAGGACCTATAGTCCGTTCACGAAAGTTTGAGCGCATAGTAGGCGTTTGTTTATTTATCTGAAGTTGGCAGTATTTGCTGTCATAACGTAAAATAAAGTCAACGTTGCCGAATGTACCCGGCCTCGTCAGACGAGCTTGCGAGTTATCAGAGAACTCTATGCAATATTGACAACATTGCGTATCAATCTGACAAGAAAATAAACAACATAACCTAAAATTTCAATATACACAGTGGAATATGCCAAATTTCCATGGCCAACCAATGGCTCAACCTTTCGTGAACGGACTATACATCTATATTCAAAACTCAATGGCTGAAAATAACCGTTTACGGGATATAGGGATATTCAGTTTTTTCTGCCCAAACTATACCTTTCTATAACATCTGAATGGGTCAATACCTCTCAATGGAATTCGGTAGGGATGTTCAACCCCAGAAACTCGATCAATCATGAGGAAATAAAAAAGAAATTTCAGGGATTTAATGGGAATTAGTGAATGTTTCTGTCGGGTTCGAAATGTTTTTGTGTTTGTCAAAAAAACAATTTAAGGTTGGGACACTTAGGATTGTTTTTGTAATTTCAATAAGTTCGAAGTTCGGAACACCTTAGCAAAAAAAGTTAACGAATTAACCTCATATGACTATGTTGGTCGTGACATAAAATGGATTTTTCTGAATACGGTCCTGTAATTTTGCGAAATTTTTCAGGATTGTTCGACTTTATGGTGTTGCTGATCTTTACCAAATTTTCAAAACTATTCACCCAGAAATAGCTAACAATTGAAAAAAATTCGGTGTCAAAGTCCATTATGTAGGTCCTCTCACCAGTGAACTATGGTTGACTATTTGGTGGACACCCAGTATATGCAATTGAAGGTATTGTAAGGAGTAGGAAGCTCAATATTTGTTTAATTTTATAGGGTTGAAAATTGTGATACAGGAATCACCAATTTGTGGCAGTTTCCAAAAACTGTAAAAGTGCAATATGGCAAACCCAATAAATTTTATGAGTATTCCCCGAAAAACATGAATATGCCTGAAATGAATTCTTATATTGTCGCGAATTTTAAATTTTCTTTTTAAATGCGTTCTTGAGCTCTATGTTCAATTATAGTCGTAATGGGCTCAAAAAGTAGTATATTTTCAGACTTTAATGGAGATACTTACAGTGGAACTTACCTAGAACGACAGGTGTATAACGAATTTCTCTGCATAACGAATTTCGTACAGGACATTGCACCTTGAATCCAAATTCCATGTTAAAAACACCCTCTAAAACGAAGTTAATTCTCTCTATAACGAAACATTCAAAGGACATCACTCGTTGAATGGGAATTGGTAAGAAGGTATACGGGTTATTTTTCCGAAATTTTTCCGGGCGTACGTAATAAAACCAGACCTTAAACTAAATCATTACGGTGGGCAGAGAGATCCTTCTGAAACAATTTTAAATACACTCCTGGCTGTTTGGTGTCAATCAAACCATTACGCTAGTGTGAAAATTGTGCGAAAATGTCTAAAAAGAAGTGCTTCAGTTTAAATGATAAACTTAAATTTATCAGTGAAGTCGACCGCGACATTGCCTACTATAGAAACAACTTCTCTGTATAACGAAAATTTTTTATAACGAATTCCTTTTGCGGATAACGCGCTTTCGTTATAGGGAAGTTTCACTGCACATATTTCTTAAAGCGGGGTATTTTGGGCAAATCTAGACGTGAATTGACTAGTTCAAGACAACTAGCGTATTCCAACTCATGGCTGTAAGACACATCTGTTGTTTTTGTATTCAAACCCTTCATAAACCAAAACATATTGACATATCTCTATAAGTATTCCGAGATCCTCAAAACAAGACAACAAATATTCAAAAGATCCTTTCCCCGAAACTACTACAAACAAAACTCATGAAACCCTTCAAACCCCAAGGTCGCTGAGAACCAAACAGACAGAACGCCAGACAGAATATTTTGCATATATTCAGCGACCACCTGTTCCCACGGACCACATAAAGCTATAACAAGACCCGAAAAAGCCATTAGCCAAGTTCTGCAAGTACCACATGTAGCACGTACAGACCTAACGGTAACAATAGACAAAAAGGTTCTACTCACACACACTTTCCAAGAAAGTTGCGGGTAGCGGGTACGGTACCTTTCTCTGAAAGACCTACCTTTCTGGACTGGCACGCATACTCTGTAGGTACCTGTCATCTCTAGAAGTTACTCTACCTGATTTCTGACCTCAATAGGAAGAAGGTGCATCACTAACATGACTTTACAATGGGGACTATTGCGATCTCTTTTATACCACCTATTATGGACAAGTATCGGCGCCGATTGTTTGACAGCGGTTAATTTGTAGTGTTCCGGTTTTGGAGAAAGAGGGATATTAAGGGACAGTCACATGTTGGGCTGCTCTGAATTGACTTGTTATGTGGTGCTTACCTTGATGAGGGAATTTTCGGATTTGTTTAATAGAAGAGGTTGTTGAGCTTTGTGTAGTACACGTATATTTAGTATGATTAACTATTTTTATTAAGTGAACAAAGACACAATATGGTGTTTTAATAAAAATTTTCGGTTATGTTGTCTATTTTCTTGTCAGATTGATACGCAAGTTTGTCAATATAACATAGAGTTTTCTAATTACTCGGAAGCTCATCTGACAAGGCCGGGTCCATTCGGCAACGTTGACTTCATTTCACATTATCACAGCAAATACTGCCAACTTCAGATAAATAAACAAACGCCTACTATGCTCTCAAACTTTCGTTAACGGACTATAGTCATCTTCGGGACGTTCGTCATCAAAATGTACTGAATATATAGTTAACAGATAGTAACATTGAAAAACAACGAGCAAACATCCATAAAATAAACTGACAATCAAATCGTTCGTTCGCTCAATTTCCAGAATATTCCAGACTGAAACTGTCACAACATAATATTGACGTCGTCTTTTTTAACTGTATATTTAGCATATTTCGATAACGAACGGCCCGATGATGGCTATATAGCTGAAATCGATAGCTAAATAAATTTTTATTAAAAACCATAGTGTGTCTTTGTTCACTTAATAATAACCTTGTTTATGTAACTCTAGTTGTCCAATGAAGTGTAGTTCGGGGAGTTAGCTCACAGAGGGAGCTTTGGTTTAGATGTGCCCATTCATACATTCAATTTGAATTTTACTACGAATTTTTTGCGCGCGAATTAAGAAAGTCAAATGATGCTAAATAGTGTAGACGAAGATGGGGATATATAAAAAAGAAGAAGCAAATAGTGAAGTTGACCAAAACTCCCTCTGTGAGCTAACTCCCCGAACTACACTTCATTGGACAACTAGAGTTACATAAACAAGGATAATAATAACCACACACTAAAAATGGAGAAGTTCATTAAATTGATTAACTATTTCTTACCTGTATTTAACACCCCTTTATATTGGTGGAAATGAAGGAAGACTATAGTATATGATGCAACGAGCGTATAATAGCTTTTATTCGAGCCGTAGGCGACCATTTGGCGACCGCGACAAGAAACTTCTATGACAAACGTGGTAAAAGTCAAGTTGACACATGAAAAATTGTTGGAGACTTGGTCATTGTATATTTTGTAATGAAAAAAGCTTTAACTGATAAAATGAAAGTAGATTTGGTCCTCGATTGACAAGTTATGCCCATATTTGTTAGTTGGAGTACTTTAGAATACTGAAGAAATACAAATTTAAAGAACATATCTCAAATCTAAATCTATGAAGTATTTGACAGCAGTGATTTAATCCCACTATTTCCCTTGTGATTAATGGGTATTATAAAGGCCAAGGACAAAGACCAAAGACGTACAATGGACGGATTTTACAATAGTCGTACATAAAAGATTTTAAGTACCAAAGTAGAAATATTAAACATAAAAAAAGACCGTTGGTTTTCAGCTTTTAGAAAGCGCTTGCTTTGTTTTCATGAAGTATCTGAAATTAAGAAATTTCCAGCAAAAAAATGGTCTCAAGTTATTAACTTGACATCCACAACACTCAAGTAAACACCCGAACTGTTGAACATAAAGATCTGAATATTACCTAATATGACGTAACAGTTTTGATATTTTGTTGTATACGTACATATATTGAAACTCTTAACTGAATCTTCATTCACTTGGCACGATAGATTTGACGAGTGTATCAGAGAGATATGGAACAAAATATCTTGAGCAATCGATTTTCCAAAAATTTTTTTGAGCGCTCATTCTACTTAAACGAGTGCTATATCGTTGTGTCAAATGTCTGTAAGTTTCGAATTTGAGCCGAAAATAGTTCCTGATGACAAATCCTTGGTACAATTTAATTCTGTCCGTGGAGCCATCCGTCCGTTAGAACGATAACATTCGAATAGTGCCGCGGTTGAGTTCGTTAACATTTCGTACGGGTGTTCCATAAAATATGGTCATTCAGAGTTTTTGTTTTTCAATATCTCCGACAAAACAAAACCAATCGAAGTGAAATTTTTCGGTCATAGTGTTAACAGAAACATAGAAAATTCAATTAGAATATTGATAAGGAGAAACTTTGTAGTTCCATAACAATTCCCGAGTCGAGTGAAATTCATTTTGTGAATGAAGATTGATATACTGAATGTTCATGCAAAATTACAAGAGAATTGCATCATCTGAACCATAGAATAAATTTCTTTAATTGATTGATTTATATATTATATATTTTATTTTTTGTATAATTTCCAGAATATAATTCCGATCCTGCTGAGATCCTGTACAAAATCTTGAAGTAGGAATATTACTCTACCAAATAACGATCGCTCAAAAGCACCAGCTCAGGGTTTTCCTTAAATTTTTTTTCTTTGAAATTCGAACATACAAACAATTATTTTTATAGTCCCTTCCAGATTTCTTCACTTTTGATGATTTAATTTAGTGAAGAAATGAAGGATAATTTGTCGAAAATTCATATCTTTTGTGTTAGAATATTGCTAAACAGGTAAACATCTAAAATTTAAAATCTAAATATAATTGAATTTAAAATTAAGATTTAGGCTTCAGCATGAAGAAGTCTTTATACTCTTTATAGTATAATTTTGTGATCAGTGTGGCTAAATCTACGATAGCAATATGTATCTCTTTACGATATTGAAAACTTTTGTTTTAACGAATAGTTACATCGATATTACGAGTGCTTTTCGTTTACTGAGATTCAAAAATGGAATCGGATTCAATTATGGATACTGGTTTGATCCTTTTAAGAAATATGAAATATTTTTAGAATCAAATAAATGAGGTATTATTATTTGCGTTTGAATTAATTTTAAATTAATAAACTATTTTTCGATAATTTATTTGCAACGGAAAACTATAAATCTAATGAAAAAAGGAAATTTTGATTAGTAATGCATCATATTATCCTATGATCATGCAATGGTTCATGTCACCTTGAAGAAAAATAAATCTTTCATTTTATTTCTCACTCAATGCGAACATGGCTCAATAGAAGATTCGAGAAACTATCACGTAATAAAATACATAAATCCTCAACTTTTACATTCTGCCAACTTTTACTAATGCATGTCCGAATGGTATGCCGAAAAATTAAACCGAGACGGCTCATATTATGGAAAGAAAGGTAGTGGTAGTACCTTCTAGGAATTACTTGTTGGTGCAACGCGCCAAAAATTTTAGATTCAATAGAACGCGTGACGTGAGAGTATATAACCTCCTATAGTTTCTTCACTGTACTCCTGATGCATTCCTCAACGGAATTTTGCACGAGTTGAATCATGCCGTTGGCACATGGAACTGAAATAATAGCTAACAAAAATAGAGTGAAAATTTTGTCTATCGATTGAAATATAATCTGTGAGGATTCTGCATTTCTAAGAAACTTTTTAGGTTTTCAGCAAATTGGTCTTGAAAAAATTGTTGCCTAACGGTAAAAGTGCAAAAGGAATTAAATGAAAGGGATAATGTAACCTTTCGGTGTCTATAACAGACACCTTCTTCAGAATTGTGTGTTTTTTCATTTGCAATCTGATTGACATTGATAGTTGTAACTGCGAAACCTATTTCACAAAAATTTCAAAAGTGATAGAAATATTGTTGCATTTGTCACACCCCTCGTCGAAGAACATGCTGCTGGATCGTGTAAGGCATCTCTGGATTTTTTCTTACTTCTTCAGAATATTTACGTTTTCTTCTAAATCTCGACTGCTCGCTGATGAGAGATACTCATGAAACATCTGACTGGCCCTTCAGTGATACGATTACCTACAACTCGTTGGTCGGCGAGATATGAAGCTTGCAACAGCATAAACCAAAATTGGAAAGAAGTTGTCGCAGTGAAATAGATGAGCGAGACAGGTTTAAAACTGAGAGCGAAGCAAAAGGATTTAAAATCAAGCTAACATCACTTGAAACCGCAATGATGTTAGCTGTATGGAGTTCAATTTTGGAAAGATTTGATGAAGTGAGCGAAACAATACAAAAAGTTGACATTGATATAGATAAAGTAGTTTTGTATTATTAGAGTTCTTCAAAAATCTCCTGTTAAATATTTATTCTTATTGCACATATACGGGACACCCTAAATTGCACGACATTTGAAAAATATTACAGTAACATCATGCTGCGGTCTATAGCCATTTCCAAAACATCTTCTGATCATCCCATAACAACCTTTCCCAAAAACCCCATAACGTTCACGCGTGAAACGAAGATGTTATTAGCCCGAATCAATTTCCTAAACGACGGTAGGCAGGTGAAACCTTGAGTCCAACGGGCCACAAAAAATCAGCGGATCATGTAAGAACACATCCAGGGAATGAATGAACATACAATAGTGTCTCACCGCAAAAGGATGTACGGCTAAAGTCGGACATACGTGACTTGGGCCTTACTCCGTGATGTGTGACGATCATTTACCGGTCTGACTCCTTTTTCCGATGGTTTCGATGAAGAAATGATCGGGAAGTTTGGTAAGGGAGGTGTCATGAAAATCAGATCTGCTACATAATGCCTATTGGAGTACTAACCTTGTTCAACTTCCTTATTGTCCTAAAGGGTTTTCCCATATGAGGTGTTATTTTGATATTCAAAGAAAAATGCCATTTTTCAATATAAATGATCAGATGTTTATTTCATTATAAAGAAGAAGCTATGCCGTTAATAGTGGAAAATAACATCAGGCAAATTACCACCACGAACACGCTAACAGTATTATATCCCTTGAATGAACTTTTCCATAACCAAATCGCAAAGTTGCTGCCCTACGTCCTCGAAAGCCTCACGAATTCCATCTTTCGTGTCTTGAATCGACGCTGGGCTATTGGCGTAGTCCTTCTCTTTCACGTGGCTCCAAAGAAAGAAGTCGCAAGGTGTTAAATCACAAGATGTCGGTGGCCAATTGTGTTCACCTCTTCGAGAGATAACACGGTCCGGAAACTTTTCCCGCAGAAGATCAATGGTTTCGTTGCTTATGTGGCATGTAGCGCCTTCTCGTTCTATTTTAATTAATGACGTAGTTTTTACTTGTCAAATGACAAAAAATTACAGCTTCAAACGTGAGATCTACCGAAATAGCCGGCTATTCAAAGTAACATCTCTTCTAAGAGAACCCTTTAGTTGGTTGGTTATTAGTTTCAGGGATGGCAAACTAATAAAATGATCAATTCCAAGCAGTCAACATTTCCATCTAAATTTTAATCTTTCGCGATAGGTGCTTAAACATGTTTTTATTGTGCTAGAATACATAGAACACATGTAACATTATAACAAATAAAACAAAACTACATCCAAGCAATATGAAATGAATACGAACAATCTGAAATGATATTCATGACACTAAATTGAATCAATAATCCTGAAAAAGCCATATTCTATAAAAAAAATTAAGAATAGCCTTCAGCAGGTGCTATATTCTGGAAATCATTAAAAAATGAAATATGAAAAAAATCATCAATAAAAACAATTCAATTCTATGTTTTTGATGATGCGATCCTTTTTGAATTTTGCACGAACATTCAAAATATCATTCTTCATTCAAAAAATAAATTTCACTCTAATCAGATATCTTGTTCTGGAAATATAAAGATTCTTGTTTTTACTTGAGTTGTTGAGTTGTTTGGACAGAATTTGTTCCCCCATGTTAGTTTTTAATATCACTTTGTTACTCCCAAATATAATTTCTTTACGAGTTTATGGTTTATATTGGATTTCCTCTAGCATTTATTTATTGCACATTTTTCATCAAAAGCTCCTTTCAATGAACTGAAATTTGGTAATTCTGGAAAAACGGTTAAAAGATACAAGCGTTTTAGAAAGCACTAGATACCTGGAATTCTCAATTTATGAGTGACTCTTCAGAAGGGGATGATTTCAACGGAATTTGGCAATAGTATAGAAATCGGCGATATGTCATATTTTTATTTTTTAAAGAAATTCTGTCTTTAAGGAATATTCCCAGAAAAAAAATTATTCAAGGTCATGGATGTACCGTGATTATATCTTGAAATGTACAGTAATTCAGACATCGAATATCTTGAGGATTACAATTTGTTTTTATTTTCACTTCAGTTACCCGACGTAACTTTTCTTCATATAAACTAATTCAAATTGCATCTCCCGTACCAATCTCATCTGCCTATATTGGAGTAGATCGAGTGTGGAATTGAATCTGGATTTTTTCACGCTGTTTTTAGCTTAATTGCTCAAGGATGACAATGGAGTTTTGCAGCGTATATTCAGTTGGAATTAGCTCTGTTTTTAGATAATTCTTTATCTATCAATGAACCCTCAATTCTTAGTCAATGAAACAACTTCGTGTGGAAATTGGATTTCGATCTCAATTCTAAAAAAAAAAGTATTTCATTGAACACTTCAATTTCCAATGGGTAAATTGAATTGTCCATATTACACGCGGTTGTATGGTAGGGCGTTTCTAATGAATAACATCATTAAACAAATATAAATTTTGTTGAGGCTGTGTCATTTTGAATGAAAAATTTGTTAAAACCTCAAGTCACCTTTCGAAAGCTCTTAGGGGAAAA
This sequence comes from Propylea japonica, assembly GCA_013421045.1. NCBI lineage: Eukaryota > Metazoa > Arthropoda > Insecta > Coleoptera > Coccinellidae > Propylea > Propylea japonica. The sequence continues at coordinate 24,546,600 of CM024247.1, read as the reverse complement.
TCATTTTTCGCAACCGACCGGAAAGTACTCACTTCTCGGACGCTTATTCTTTGAGAAGATAGCATTTCACGGCGTCAGGGAAGAGAGGTTCAGTTGTAGACACCCCGATAGGGGTTGGCACTGTGTACATAAATACCGATGTACTAAACTATTGGTGCTATCTAGAGTTTTTCCATCTGTCCCCACATATTTCAGAATGATTTATTTTCATTTGGGTCAAGTTCGATTTCCTCAAGTATCATCATTCTGAAAACGCCATCATAAGATATTTGACGCGTAGAGTTTGTAGTACTGTCAATAAGTGTACGTTTTAGGTTTCACTTAAGGATAGCGAATTCACATAATTGCGTATATTTTTCGATTTTGTTCTGTTTCATATTCATTAGAAGTTTTTTACTGTTTGGAATATTTAATTGTTGTAAGTAGACCCTTCAATGATTTACATATTAAGGTTTAACCATATGGCAATAAATGTGTCAATAATCTCACATCGAACAGTGTTTGAATGTATCCATGATGCACTTAAGGTGTCAATCACTATAGCTTTTACCCTATGATTTCGATAAATACAATTGATCATTACCATTACAACGAAATAACGGCTATAAAATTAGATATCAAATGTTTTTTATGGCGATTCGCAATAAAATATCGATTGTATTTCTTTACAGTTGTTAAGATATATCGTAAGCAACATGCCCGAAAATAGTTTTTTGGGCTCGCAGACTTCCAGAACATTGATTCAATTGTGTTTCCTCACGTCTGCCAAGAATATATTTTTGTTATCGAATAATAAACTTTCCAATGTATGAAATCATTTACCGTTACATTACAAGAAGAATACAATGTGGCTGATGCAATAACTACCTATCTTCACTGAGGATTCACAACCCCGTGACAGAATAAGCTATGAGAAAAGAAAACAAGTTTTGAGGATCAATTGTGCGCTTATCTGTAGAATGCCCACTAAACGTGTTGAAGATGGCACCATGCTGTTTCTGAATTTGGCGCGACGAAGATTCTTCACAAGGTCTCCATTTGGTTTTTTCTAGAATAAAAAAAAAATTAATAATTATTGTGAATGTATATTTTCGGCACACATCTAAATTGCTGTAGATAAAATAACGAATTGTTATGAGTTTCACGATAATAATGCCCTAATATACAGAGTGATTAACGAAATAAAACCATATGAGATTTTTGGCCAACGAAGCTAGTCATTTATGATGTCTGCCAGTATGTGAAATGAAATGAATGACCTAAGCCGTATCCTCAGTTTTCATCTATATTTGTGAATTAAGACAACTTTGATTCAAATAATAATAACAGTTATTTATTGAACAAGTCAAGTGGCCATCGACTGGAGTCTTTCAGCCCTTTGATTTATTTTCTATACAGGGTGTCCGGGGAATAACTGTACATACTCATACCAGAGATAGAGTTGGACTAGCTGATTACGAATTGACTATAAAAAATTAATTTCTGGATTTCCCTAGAAATCTACAGGGTGATTTTCGAACTTCATGGAAATACTTACATCATCATAAAATCCAAACCGATTGACAGATATTATTGAAACTCGGGAGATTATTGGCACATGCTAAGGTCGAGTCAGAAAGATATCAATGGTTTCATCATTCCAGGGCCGGACTCATTAATCTTCATTTAAAGTGTTCGGGGTAAAAAAAACACTTTATATTTCGAATTACAAATAATCGATTCGTTTTTAAGAAAGAAGCTAAATTATGCTTCAATTTGGGATATTGCTTAAAGTTGTCACATCAACAATTATTTTTTTATGAATTTTTGAATTTGGATAAAGTTCGAAAAATTGAATTTATTTACCTGAACAGGACTTAGCCATCTTGTAGAGGTCGAAAAAATGGTAAATTTTCTTAAAAAAGTCACTGAAGGTGGGAAAGATTATAATAATTTGTTAATATACTGGGTGGCCACCCCGGACGCGGATCTCATTGCGATGGAGTAAATGAAGGTATATTTCGAAAAAAAAATTGGTGATTTGTATGGGGTATACATAAGCATATTTGAAAATAATTCGTATGTATACCGGGTGTTCATTGGAAGAAGTGTCACTTTGGTCTATATCTTTGTTGTCGAACACCCGGTAAACAAACGAATTATTTTGAAATATGCTTATGTATACCCTATACAAATCACCAATTTGTTTTTTCCAAATATACCTTCATTTACTCCATCGCAATGAGATCCGCGTCCGGGTTGGCCACCCAGTATATCAACAAATTATTATAATCTTTCCCACCTTCTGTGACTTTTTTAAAAAAATTCTTAAATTTTTTCGACCTCTACAAGATGGCTAAGTCCTGTTCAGGTAAATAAATTCAATTTTTCGAACTTTATCCAAATTCAAAAATTCTTAAAAAAATAATTGTTGATGTGACAACTTTAAGCAATATCCCAAGTTGAAGCATAATTTAGCATCTTTCTTAAAAACGAATCGATTATTTGTAATTCGAAATACAAAGTGTTTTTTAAACCCTGAACACCTTAAATGAAGATTAATGAGTCCGGCCCTGGAATGATGAAATCATTGATACCTTTCTGACTCGACCTTAGCATGTGCTAATAATCTCCCGAGTTTCAATAATATCCGTCAATCAGTTTGGATTTTATGATGATGTAAGTATTTCCATGAAGTTCGAAAATCACCCTGTAGATTTCTAGGGAAATCCAGATTTTAATTTTTTATAGTCAATTCGTAATCTGCTTGTCCAACTCTATCTCTGGTATGAGTATGTACAGTTATTCCCCGGACACCCTGTATATATTGAATATCCTACTATTTTTATGTTCTTGTTTTTTGAACTCTTCAATTCTCTGAAACCTTAAAATAAAATCTTCATCAATATTACGTATCTATTTATGAGGATTTAGTTCAGCCTGAGTGAAATGGCACAGTATGCCATCCTCAGAGTATGAAATAAACATTATTTCTTACTCTGAGATGCCATCTTACCCGTATTGTATGTCAGTATGAAATGGCATAGCGACACTTTTTTTTCGGTCGTTGTAAAAGTGGATGTTTGCGGGTAATTTTCTAAACGAGTGCTTATATGTGTACAATATTAATTGAAAAATATCAGTACACTGTTTTTGCTGTGGACAATTTTTTTTGCTTTCAAGTGAGGGCTCAAAAAAGAGTGTGACGTCTCACTGCTGTTCATTCAAATGAGAATGTTAACTGGAGGAAAAAATTCGCTTTAGCATGAATATCACGAAAAATCATATTCTGATCAATTACGAAGAAGATCCAAGAAGATCATCGACAAGTTCCGTCGCCGTTTTTGGCAACTCGGACCTTCCAAACCGCCAAATTACAACCCCAAGAATGTCGCAAGGCACGCATTCACCCTCAACCCCCCAGCCAACTAGATGCAGGTAAAAACGGCGTACGCTATACGTACAAGGGTGCAAAGCCCTTAATTCTACCGTAAACAGGCCAGACGTATTGTTATATTGCCATGTGACGTCATCTAAGGAGGCCATGGCGCCAGTTTTGCAACCATACATCACCCAGACAGGTGAACATATGAGTCTGCGAACAGGTAAACGAGACGAAGACAGGAAGCACGAGGATCGTATAATGGTTCACCTGTAAGAGCGATTTTTGACTCAAAGATGGGGAAGTAGATTAACGCCTATCTGATATGGGACGTTTGAGGATGTTGGAAGAGTGCATTTTGTCATTATTATACGTACGGCTTGACATTGTGAAGGTCGAAGAAGAAGATTTATGTTATAAACATACCGGCAATATAAGCAGAACGGACAAAGTTTGGTCACAAAATAATAGAAATTAAGCTTTTTCTCAACACCCTATCGAGTGAATCGTTGATGAACGAGAAGGTTCATAAACACTCTGATGTTTCCTCATCTTTTCTGAATGTTTGTTCAGTGAATGTGATATCTCAATTTTCTGAGAATTCAAAGCACATTGGATGGTTTCAGTAACAATGTAAAATAACCCTAAGAATTTCGCGATGTAATATATTTTCCCTGTAAGCAATGTAGGAATATTAAAAATTAATTTGTATATCGGCAGATACACAGGGCGGTTGCTACTACATTCTAAACACAATCAAAATAGGTCGGAAGGGCTAGGTGTTGCGAGGTCTAATTAGCCTTACAGCCTCTCCTTTAATCGAAACACCCTCCAAATGAAAATGATTTTTTATATATTATATGTCATGTTCTTGCGAGTACAAACGAAATCTTTCGATCTTCTGATTTTTAATAACCACTGATTTTCAATTATCCATTCAGAACAATTGGTAGATTCTCTATTCCGTTTGTAACTCGTTTGACTCTATACTTTCGTCATTTATAAAAGCTGGCATTGGTATATGTTGCTCAGAAGCTAGTAAATGATTCCTCGATGAAAATAAGCTCGATGATTCCTCGATGAAAATAAGCAGAGGTAGGTCATATAAATTTTTTTTCGAAATCGACCTCCCTTCCACGATACAGCCTTTGGAAGGCGATGACGAGTTGACAGTTTTCAATTTCTTTAGGAGTCCTCAGAAACACCGAGTCATAAAACTATGCGTAATATGATTCATTAAGTAGATGTTGCTTCCACATTTTTTGATCTTATCACTTTATTATTAGGGGTTGAAAATAACAACCCCCTATGATTTTCCTTCAAAAATAGTTTTCGTTGGATTAATTTTCGAAAAATGAAATTCTCTCATGGTTTCCTATTCAATTCTGGAGAAAAAAGTCTGTTGCAAAATTTCGATACAGTCGATACTTTTCTCAGAAAAAATAAATACTTTCAAGCAGGTATGATCAATGTTCAATACATTTCATCGTATGTTCCACAGAATGAATATTCTACGAAAAAAAATTTTCAGTTCCAGAAAAGTAGGTAAGTTTTTATTTTTTCGAGAAATATATCGACTGTATCGGAATTTTGAAGAAGTCTCTTTTTATCCAGAATTGAATGGAAAACCATAAGAGAATTTTATTCTTCGAAAATCCCACGAAAACAACTTTTGAAAGAAAATCATAGGGGGTTGTTATTTTCAACCCCTAATAGCAAAATTATGAAATCTAAAAAATTTTTGTGAGTATCATCTACTTGCTTCTTATTATGCATAGTTTTATAACTGAGTGTTTTCAAGAAGCAGTAAAAAAAATTAAAAACTGTCAACTCGTCATCTTCTTCCGAAGGCTGTATCTTGAAAGGGAGGTCGATTTCGAAACAAATTTATATGAACTACCTCTGCTTATTTTCATTGAGGAATCATCTCCCCAAAGTCCATCGCATTTGTTTACAGACACCCTGTTTATCTCTGACTCAACCTGAAAACTCATTCGACTTTAAAACGACGTAAGCGACATATGGAATCTATCAGTGAAAATGAAGATTTTCGGATGTCATTTGAAATAGTCAATATCTTAGTTAGCTCAATGCTGAATCAATTGCTAGTCAGATCTTGCATTTTTTCACGTACAATTGATTCCAAAATTACTGTTAAACTTGTGCTTTCTTGCTTGGCGACGAAATGATTCGAAGTACCAACCTAGTTTTACAAACCTGTAGAAGTTGCACCCAGATAGAAAATGGAACTACTTCAGAACTTGAATTAAATTATAAACAAATAGAATGAAACCGATAGCCCTCAACATATTCAAAAGCTCATTTTCTTGGGTGAAAATGTTTCATCTTCCAATGGCGAACTCTTCAAGTTCACTTGAAATAAAAGTAAGCCATTAACAGAAACTATAATAATAAAAATCCAAAACCATACGAAAAACCTGGTCACACAAGAATCATAAAGGTACGTCTACACCGGAGTGCTGCACTGTGCGGCACAGTTGCGAACATTGTGCGGCACAAAATGTTCGTCGCGGTGTAGTCGTCCAGGCGAACAGCAACAAAAGTACGCGAACTCTGTGGAAAAGTTCGCGCGTACAGTTGCATACTTTTGTTCGCTCATCGTCTCCACCGGTGTAGACGGCTCGACACACACACACATGTTTTTGCGAACTCAATCTTGTTTCCGCTACGGTAGCGAAAACATCTATTTGTGCGCGAAAAATATGGAGTGGAATAATGCGAAAATAATTGAATTTATTAAAGAAATCGAACTCCATCCCGCAATGTGGGACTGTAATCACGGAGATTACAAAAATAGAAATGAAAAACATGATGCAACTGAGGAGTTGGCATTAAATTCGTTTGTGACTCCACCGAGATTCTTCGGAAGTGAAAAATCGTATTAGCCTAGTACAGGAGGGAAAGAAAAAAGTTATGGAATCGAAATCGTCGGGTGCGAGAGTGTCCGATCTTTACAAACCCAAATGGTTTGGCCTCACCCAACATCGTTGTTTTTTCTTTTGTTTTTTTTAGCAAAGTGCATGCCACAACACACGCTGCAGCACAAAGCATCACGTTATCTTGATCCTCCATATTCAACGATTGAAGGAAAGCGAAACACTGAGAACAGTGAGATCTTGTTTGTGCACACTGTGCTGCACTGTGCACGTACAAAAGATACGCACAGCTCTTTCGGTGTAGACGGTCTCTAAATGTGTTGACAATTTGTGCGCGTACAGCTGAAGTGGTGCACAAAATGTTCGTGAACAATTGTGCCGCACACGATTTTGGTGTAGACGTACCTTTACGTCGCCAAAATCCAATTATAATGCAACCAAACGGACGAGTGAGCAGGCACCGAAGCCTGCCAAATCACCATATCACGTTGATTTGTCATTTACCCCATAAAAAATTAATTTCCATACACCGACCGACTCCGAAACTCGCATAAAATCTAATTTCATTGGTAACGCAACCAATCGGGAACATTCGAACCGGTCGTAAACCCTTTAGCATATCAAAAACAAGCATCGAATCCTAACCAGAACGCGATCTTTCAACGACCAAATGAAACTATTTCGTGACGTAATAAATTAAAGAAAAATTAACATAGTTGCAGTCCTGTAACGTAATCAATAGCATGGTTGTATAAGTCACATATAACTTTTTAAATATATGCCAGACGTAAGTCGGAGGTCTGGCTTGTACACGAGGTGCCAGTGGGGCCCTAGCACCGTCCTAGTGTAATTGCATGCCTCGGACGAATTTAGGCACTGAACTAATTTGAACTATACGTTAAGGATCTTTAAGCGTCCTCGTTTCTGGGTATAGATTTGTTATCCTGTGAGCTTGATTAGTTGTTGTCCTTCGGGGTTATACTTCGGTTCATGCCGTTGGCACAAACCTCTGCAGAAGTCATACACGTTTTACTCTGAGCTTCTTGTATAGTTTTATTCATATTAGATTCTTAGCCTGATAAATAACGAAAATAATACCACCTGAGTATCAAAAAATTCAAGAAAACCCCTGAGCAGGAGCTTTTGATCGCTCGTGCTTTGGTGGAGCAATAAGACTATCTCCTCAAAATTTCATTTGACACTTGAGATTGACTCCAAATATATAAATGCAGAATCTCAGCACAATCGTAATAATACTCGTATTCTACAAATTATTCAAAAAATAAAATATGTAAGAAATAATCGAAAAAAAATAAATTCTATATGGTTCTGATGATGCGATCCTCTCGAAATCTTGCATGAACATTCAGTATATTAATATTAATTCACAAAATGAATTTCACTAGAATCGGTTATCCTGTTATGGAAAAATTGAGATTCATCTTTTCAATATTCGAATCGAATTTTCTATGGTTCTGTTAACACTCAGGCCACAAAATTTTGCATGAGGCTCATTATAAGCATCTTTCATCTGGCCGCAACATTTCATTTCGACGGGTTTCGTTTTATCTAAGATATTGAGGAACAGAAATTTTGAATAGCCATATTTTATGGAACACCCTGGTTAACGAACTCAACTGAGCCATTTGGGAACCCAACTCACCCTGAAAATTTCAAGTCTCTAGGACAATCCCTTCGAAAGTTATTGTGCTAACGGGCGGACAGACGGTCGGACGGCCCCAAAGACAGAATTGAATTAGACCACGGATTTATCATCAAGGAGTCGAACTCTATTGTTTGAGACCATTTTCGGCTCAAAATTCTAAAATTACAAACATTAGGGCAAAACGATATAGCACTCGGTAGAATAAGCGGTCAGAAATGAAAGACAGGACTGCATTTTGTATTTCATTAATATGTCATCGTTATACTAAAATTTGAAGATTTTATGTATAAATCACAGTTTTATTTAGAATTCATACATTTCGTGGTTGTTGATTGAACTCATTTTCACTTTATTCCAAATTAATAACTTTGATCGAACCTATTAAGCCAAAACAATGAACTACAATTTAGTAGAAACATTTAATGTTCGAAAACTTGCCAATACTTGTATTCGTTCTGAAAGTTTAAAGCTTGAAATGCTCTAAATGGTTGTTTAGGTGATAAACAATAATAACCAATAAAACAAAAAACTGAGAAACGAAGATCATCAGAGTAATCCTGTCTTGTGTTATTTTATTATGAAAACACTTTTGGTATCATGACAGAAGAGTATGAACATGACAACACTGATATAAACTAAAAACATAATATACATATGATAATTGAGTAACACACATAGGCCAGCATTTCGAGATCTTGATCGGTTGCTCCTGAGGGAGCAACCGATCAATCGCAACGAAAAAGTTTAATGTTAGGGAAAAATAGAGAACAAAAAAGCTATATGATTGCAGTTCTCGGAAGCCTAACATGACCATAACGATCTCAGCTGAAAAAATTTCAAAAATACAACAAAAATCCACATCAGCAACCTTAACAGACATCAGAAGTTACACATAAATCCCAAGAATGACTCAGCAGGACCCACGAGCGAAATAATCACTCCAGGCCCCCGTCTAGCTTCTGCTTCTTCATCCTCATAAGCGAAAGTCTTCTGGAATAACAATCAAGAGCTCTTATTCTCAACCAATAAATACGACTGTAGGATTTTAAACTCATCCGCTGCACAATTATTCAAGTTATAACATATTCCCTAGTCCTTCTCTGTTTATCAAGCGATCAAAATGGTTATTTGACTGGAAATGAAGGCACATGTACATGTTTGGTTACAACGACATAATCAAGACAGGATCTTCTATAAAAATTCCAGCTCTTAAGAATTATCTGAAATTTTTCAGTACATTTTCTGACCTGTCTCCTTACGACCTCATATTTCTACACCAATTGGTCTATTCTAATATTCCAGGCTTAGAGCAAAAAATAACAGAAACATATGTGGGATTAACTCATTGCCAATGTCATTACTGAAATACAACAAAAATCCACATCAGCATACTCACAAGACATCAGAAGTCACACATAAATCCCAAGAATATCTCAGCAGGACCCACGAGCGAAATAATCACTCCAGGCCCCATCTAGCTCCTGCTTCTTCATCCTCATAAGCGAAAGTCTTCTGGAATAATAATCAAGAGCTCTTATTCTCAACCAATAATACGACTGTAGGATTTTAAACTCATCCGCAGCACAATTATTCAAGTTATAACATATTCCTCTCTTAATCACTTATCCCTCTCTGTTTAGCAAGCGATCAAAATAGTGATTTGATTCGAAATGAAGGCTCTGTCCGGTATATGCTGGTTCCATTGACATATTCAGGACATGATCTTCTCTTCAAAAATTCTAGCTATTAAGAATTATCTAAAACTCTTCAGTCCATTTCACGACCTCATATTTCTACATCATTGGGTTTACTTCACAAGTCGAGCGTTGGAGCAAACCAATAGCAGAAACATATGCGAAAAAAAAATTGAGTTTATGTCAGTACCAACATACCCATAACAAAAATCCACATCAGCATCCTTAAGAGACATCAGAAGTCACATATAAATCCCAAGAATATCTCAGCAGGACCCACGAGCGAAAAAATAACTCCAAGCCCCCATCTAGCTCCTGCTTCTTCATCCTCATAAGCGAAAGTCTTCTGGAATAATAATCAAGAGCTCTTATTCTCAACCAATAAATACGACTGTAGGATTTTAAACTCATCCGCAGCACAATTATTCAAGTTATAACATATTCCTCTCTTAATCACTTATCCCTCTCTGTTTAGCAAGCGATCAAAATAGTGATTTGATTCGAAATGAAGGCTCTGTCCGGTATATGCTGGTTCCATTGACATATTCAGGACATGATCTTCTCTTCAAAAATTCTAGCTATTAAGAATTATCTAAAACTCTTCAGTCCATTTCACGACCTCATATTTCTACATCATTGGGTTTACTTCACAAGTCGAGCGTTGGAGCAAACCAATAGCAGAAACATATGCGAAAAAAAATTGAGTTTATGTCAGTACCAACATACCCATAACAAAAATCCACATCAGCATCCTTAAGAGACATCAGAAGTCACATATAAATCCCAAGAATATCTCAGCAGGACCCACGAGCGAAATAATAACTCCAAGCCCCCATCTAGCTCCTGCTTCTTCATCCTCATAAGCGAAAGTCTTCTGGAATAATAATCAAGAGCTCTTATTCTCAACCAATAAATACGACTGTAGGATTTTAAACTCATCCGCAGCACAATTATTCAAGTTATAGCATATTCCTCTCTTAATCCCTAGTACCTCTCTGTTTATCAAGCGATAAAATTGGTGATTTGATTCGACATGAAGGTTCTGTCCTGTATATGTTGGTTCCATCAACATAATCAAGACAAGATCTTCTATAAAAAATCCTAGTTATTGAGAATTATCTACAACTCTTCAGTCCATTCACGACCTCATATTTCTACATCAATGGGTTCATTCTAACATTCGAGCGTTGGAGCAAACCAATAGCAGGAACGTATTTCGCGAGAAAACTTGAACTAATGTCAGCACTAATATACCTACAACAAAAATCCACATCAGCAACCTTAAAAGACATCAGAAATCACCCATAATTCCCAAGAATATCTCAGCAGGAACCACGAGCGAAATAATCACTCCAAGCCCCCATCTAGCTCCTGCTTCTTCATCCCCATAAGCGAAAGTCTTCTGGAATAATAATCAAGAGCTCTTATTCTCAACCAATAAATACGACTGAAGGATTTTAAACTCATCCGCAGTACAATTATTCAAGTTATGACATATTCCTCTTTTAATCCCTAATCCCTCTCTGTTTAGCAAGCGATGAAAATGGTGATTTGATTCGAAATGAAGGCTCTGTCCTGTATATGCTGGTTCCATTGACATATTCAGGACATGATCTTCTCTTCAAAAATTCTAGCTATTAAGAATTATCCAAAACTCTTCAGTCCATTTCACGACCTAATATTTCTACATCATTTGGTTTACTTCACAATTCGAGCGTTGGAGCAAACCAATAGCAGAAACATATGCGAAAAAAACGTGAGTTTATGTCAGTACCAACATACCCATAACAAAAATCCACATCAGCAACCTTAAAAGACATCAGAAGTCACACATAAATCCCAAGAATATCTCAGCAGGACCCACGAGCGAAATAATCACTCCAAGCCCCCATCTAGCTCCTGCTTCTTCATCCTCATAAGCGAAAGTCTTCTGGAATAATAATCAAGAGCTCTTATTCTCAACCAATAAATACGACTGTAGGATTTTAAACTCATCCGCAGCACAATTATTCAAGTTATAACATATTCCGCTCTTAATCCCTAGTCCCTCTTTGTTTATCAAGCGATGGAAATGAGTCCATTTCTTTTCATCGCAAGCCAAAACTTTTAATGACCCGGCGGAGCCTTCCCCCTGTCCCCTCTGCGCCCCTCTTTCTGCGTTTTCTTGTCTTTACTTATTGCATGCGAGTGGAATAAGGAAGAATTCCCAATCGATAATTGTCACGAGGTCCCGCTTTCATTCTTATTCATTTTCACATACTGTGTCCCGTTTTAAAGTTGAGCCGCGCTGATTATTTCCAAGGACTCTAGATTGGGGCAGAAAGGAAGCTGGAAACCTAACCTCACTTTGCGGGGATCAATCAAGGCCGGGACATTTTGTACGTGACTTTTATTCCGTTGGTGTTGAAATGGGTTAGGAGATGTAGTGTTTGATATGTGCTGGTGGTTCTTGCAATATTTTTCTTAATGTTTTTAATGATTTTGATTTTTTCCGTCCTTCATTTTGATACTTTCCAAATACTAGAACGCCAATTTACTATACCAATCTACCAGATTCAACCAGAAATTGAACTTACAGAGAACATTGAAAGGTTTTTTAATTTTGAACCGTTAGGAAACACAAGTCACAGCTGTGGGTTCTTGGTTCCTTATATGGCTTGAAGCAGCAGTACCATTAGAAATACTGAGTAACTAATTAGAAAAGGTTTAACGCGTAGCATCGCCATGAATATCAAAATAATTAAAACAGAAAGTAATAATAATCGATTGAAATCAACCAATATTAAAATCATACTTCGGAGCTAATCTCTTTCTCGTTCGAGACAAAATGCAAGAAAGTGGTATCAAACAGAGCACCTATGGATGGCCAGTTCGTCCTTATTAGGCCTCATCAGCATCAGGATTGGTCTGAATGATACGACGTATTTATTGGAACTTACTGCGAAATGGCATCTTCTTTAAGGTATAAATATACCGAAGACGCCATCTCTAGTTCCATACGAAAACCTTCTTGAACGAAGTAGCGAGATGTTTACCATTTGGCGTCTTCGGTATATTTATACCTTAAAGAAGATGCCATTTAGCTGTAAGTTCCAAAAATACCTTGTATCATTCAGAGCTATCCTGTGCTGATGAGTCTTAATAAAGAAGAAGTGGCCATCTATAGGTGCTCTGTTTGATACCACTTCCTTGCATTTTGTTTTAAACGAGGACGAGATTAGCTAGATATTGGTTGATTTTAATCGATAAATACTATTCTATGCTTTCATTATACTGAGTAACTTCTGAGGAACTCAATTGAAGTTTGGTAGTATAAAATCGTCTTGAGATCTTCACCATGTCTGATGTGATTGATCTTGTGTTTGGTCCAAAGATAAAAAATTTCATTTATTGAAACGTCTTTTCAATGTTGGAAACAGAGAACTCAACTGGTAGATACGAGTATTGATTAATCGAAACTGTTAATCGTGCTTTGAATGAAGACCATAGGATTTTATGGAAAAAAGATTGCAAAATATCAAAAAAAGAAAAGTAAACTCCTCGCTATGGCCTTGTGTTGATCTCAGAAAAATCTGGGCTACTATAATAAGGTCCAGCAAAAAATAGATCAAAGTCACCGATGATTGTTTTTTAACTCATAACACTGAAGGAGTAATTCATCTTTGTTCGAGGTTCTGTTAAATTTCAACCCGTGAGCCGAGATTTCTACCTGTTTTACCAAAAGTATAAACTTCAAGCAATCTGGGCAAGTGAGTTTGTATACACCAGATGAATGAAATCCATACTATTTTCATTCTTTTCTAGGTATTGACTTATGAGTTTATCCTTTGGAAAGGAATTTTAATATTTTTGAAGAGGTTTTTATATGATTACTGACGTTTTCTAGAAATTTGAAATGTATTTCCGTACTAATAAGATACGTGTTACTGGATGAGCAACTTAACTTTGTATTCTGATAAACTTTTTCAATGAAAACGAGAAGAGGGACAAGAGCAAAAACCAAAGCAGAAAATGTAAACGTTTTCATTTTAAAATGATAATTATGATTTATCAATTTCAACCAAATTAATACAATCTTTCGAAAACAATAGTTTCAATCAAGAAATGCTTCAAAAATATGCAACATCAGCTGTGCTGCTACAAAACATGTACAGCCTATGCAACAAAACCAAAAGATACCAAACTCCATTCCTATCCACGATGCTCTTTGCCTCAAAAAACCACCGATATATACCCGTGGTGCAGAAACAAGCAATATTCAAATAAGACTTCTGAAAGATCGTGACTTATGGCTGTTGGTAGGCACCAGGTCTATTTCCTTACCTCACCCGATCATACCATTACCGGCATAACCCAGCTTCCAATTCGACATGGAATCTAACAGTTTCCAAGTGATTAATTGGTTCATGGCATTAACTACCAATTAAATTATCAACATCTGCGAAATATGATTTCTGCATTCATTTACTGTTGTCCTTATTGTAAGACCACAAAGACCGTGGAGTGCATATGTGCTCTTGGATGCAGGTACCTTATGGTGAGGGTACTGTTAGACATATAATCTACTAGTTATACGCGGAGATGTAAATCTTGTCTATTTTTTGCGCGTTCGACTAACGCTAGATGTTATTTATTGGTAGCATGGTGGGAAAGAAGTATGGGTTAACAGTTTAACAGGTCAAGTTATTATACACTCTGTGTTTGTTATTCGGATTAGACTTGTGCCGGTGTGTTTCTAATGGTGACGTTGAAAAATTGGAATTATTAACGATCTGAATCAAGCAGTTAGGTCAATAAATTGCTAATGGAGGATGGTTTCAAGCTGCGTGGAAAATTAGCATACGTCTGATATGAGTTAGCTTAGTTTTTGGGATTGAGAAAGGGGCTCTTCTTTTCAATTTTTTGAGTATTAGTGTTAGTAGAAGTTTAAGAGGGGATACAACGAGCCATTTCAATGGATAATACTAGGTACTAGGTGGTGAAGCTTACAGCTCCCTATTTCCATAACAATATATTCGATTCAAGTGATATTTATTTCGTGAATGAAGATTGATATACTGAATTTTCATGCAGAATTTCAAGAAGATCGCATTATTTGAACCATAGAAAATTCAATTGGAATATTGATGAAAAAAATCCCTATACTTCCATAACAAGATTCAAGTAAAATTTATTTTGTGTTCGAAGATTGATATACCTACTGAACGTTCATGTCGTTCATGCCAAATTGGATGGCATTATCAGAACCATTGAAGTTAATTTTTCTGATTGTCAAGTTTATACATAATTCAGTTTTGAAAAAATTTCCAGAATATTATTCAGAATGTTCTGAGATTCTGCATATTATATATTCAGTATCAATCTCAAGTTCTATACAAAATTTTAAGGTTATAGCCTCATTGATCCACCAATGCTCAAAAGCACCTGCTTAGGACTCTTTAATTTTTTTTTCTTTTTGTTGTCGCAATTGGTCGTACCTATTCTATTCTTTCTCTTCAGACCATACATGCCGAATCTCATTTATTTCTTTTCATCTTGAAATGTGGGAAATTTCATGACGATTTTTCACTGTGGTTGTATTCATACAGAAGGAGGCTGAGAGGCTGATTGCATCCTTAAATGATTCACTCTACAGGGCAACATGACAATAACGCCAATCGACATTAGCACGAAATCTCCTACAAAAATAATCAACTGCAAAAAAGGGTTGAATGACTGGAAAGTGTAACTGCAGTATTGCAACGCAGAAAGGCAGTCATCGTGTTTTTTATTGGGATCTGATAATAAAGGGTTTTCCAATAAGAGGTGTCATATTCATAAAAAAAGCCATTTTTCAATATGAATGATCAGATGTTTATTTCATTATAAAGAAGAAGCTATGCCGCTAGTAGTGAAAAATAACATAACCCAAATGACCACCACGAACACGCTTACACGCAAAAAAATCTATTCTTGAATTAAGTATATAATACTTGATTGAAGTAAATGATATACTCATATATAAGCAAGAATATGGTATACTTGAATCAAGAATTTCTTATTCTCAAAGTTCAAATATACCATTTACTCCCACTAAATAAATAATATACTACAATTTAATAAAATCACTATTATTGACTCAAGGAAATTTCAATACTTCATTTGAGTAAATCTCTTTTATCAAAATGAGTAACCAAAATATTTCGTTCGAATATAAAATATATTCAAGACAAGTTTTCGGATTTCTTTATTTCAGCAGCACTTTCATTGAAGAAAATAAATCTTATACTTGAATTTAAGTAATATTTCTACTCAAACCAAGATTAAATTAGTTTTAAAACAAGTACATCGTCTTCTCAGTTCAAAATTTTCAAACTACTTGATCTGAATACATCGAAAAATTCTAATAGAGTATAGTTTATATTAATGGTAAATGTATTACTTATTTGATGAAAATCAATCATATACTTGAAAGAATAATAAGATAAATGTTAAAGTGAGCATTGTATATTCTCGACTGAAGAACGATGATTTACTTTCCTTGAGTGTAGGTATATGCTTCGATATTTATGTTGGTATGTATTTTCATTCGGAATTCAACTGACTTTATTATTGATAAGGTATTTATTAAGCATTCCTTACAGGGTACTATCACGTTCTAATGAGAAACTAAAGTATCTGATTAAATGAGCAATTATTACTTTGATCTGATTCGAGATTATATCATTCATTGGGGTATATTTTCTTCGATGATTGATCAATCTTAAACCTCAATTGATTCTTGTTTTCCTGAAATGATTAGTGATATTGAAAAATTTGCAATATATTTCATGTGAGTTCTTATCTAATATTTATTCTGAATGAGAACAGACATGTTATATATTGCAAATCAATAATATCTCCGATCAATATCAGAAAACAATAACCACTTGATTTTCAAGATTTACCCAGTCATGTAAGTCTGAAGAAAATGTAGAGCAATAAATAATTTCGAATCAGATCAAAGTAAGAATTTCCCATTTAATCAGATACCTTAGTTTCTGATAGAAGGTGAAGGTACCCTATGAGGAATGCATAATAAAAATGTATCAATAATAAAGTCAGTTGAATTCAGGATGAGAAAACATACACATACATCGGAGCATATACTTACACCTTACTGAATGATGAAATTTCACTTTCCTGGTAAGCTATTATCTCATCTAGTGAAGAATGTAATATCTGATTGAAATTAAATATCCAACACAAGGTATAGAACCCCTTATATATTCAATAAGGCTATAAGAGTAAAATACGGAATCAGTGGAAATAAATTTATTAGGTACTGTCAAGAAAATGGAATATAACATATAAAAACATAGTAAAAAAAGGTATAACATTTCAACATCACATTCGTCAGGAATATAAGTGAACAATTATTTTTACTACAGAGGAACATTACTATTACCTTAGAAATAAATGCCTAATGAAATCTTAAAAAAAAATTTGTATGAAAAATAATGAGTGTGGCATGCTGCATTATAATAAAAGTCACTAACATAAAAAAACTATTAATAGGAATACCAATAGTGTCATGAATACATATAATATATAGTTCATATTATTAACCTGCTTTTCTATAATTGTTGTTTTTGTGTATATAATTTCGTGAATAAATTATTATTATTATATAATATTTAATAGTCATATGTGTTACTAAAAGTGTTCCCTTGGGAGTACCCAACAGTCTCGTATCTCGTACAGCTTACATACAAAAACAAGTGCTGAGTTACTTTTATCTACAAGTAGGTATTTTATAAATTTCACCAAAGTTGCAATGAGTAAGTTCAGATATTTCTAGCAAGAGTACAATATTCAACTCATACATTATTTCCTTAGTTGAATACCAATATGTGGAATCAAAATCATTAAAACTCACCTAATAATATTTCTCCACTCTTCTGAATAAAGTGGTCCTTATTCTGTGAAATCATTCAAGGTATGAGATTCTTCAAGTCATCGTTGTACTGTGTTTTCTGTTGAGACATCTCCTGAAAAAATTGGAAATTTTCATGAGTGAGAGATAACTATTCAAAAATATCTGCTGTAATAAAGAGTGATACAAAATTAACTATGAAGGTGAAACTGATAATAGTAGAAAAGACCAAGAGCAGGAATAGGTTTAAGTTCTTAATTGATCAAATAATTTTCATAATAGGGGCTTACCTTGAAATTTTCTAAACATAGTGATCCTTCATCCCCATCCTCTCATCCAATTTTCCATTTTTTGCTGTAGGTCACAACACAACACAAAAATTACTCGTTTTATGATATAGGAGCACGGGGCACTTATCACAATCATGACGCGCTTCAAATTGATCCGATTGGAAAGTAGAATTTTCTGTTGCAAACTGTACAGAGGGCGCAGTCTAGTATATTGTTGAATTATATTCTTGAATTTAGTGGATGAAAGAATTTATTTACTTGAATTACGAGTATTACGACAAACACTGTTAACAGGTGGATAGGAAGGATTTCATTGGCCAATTCTAATAACGCCTTCTAGTATATTGTTGAATTATATTCTTGAATTTAGAGGATGAAAGAATTCATTTACTTGAATTACGATAAACACCATTACAGGTGGATAGGAAGGATTTCATTGGCCAAGTCTAATCACTTGAATGAATTCGCGTTCGCATTTCAGTATCCTAAGATGAAGAATATGCGAAATGCAAATACATTTTGGGTTATGATTGGTTTTCTATTAATTGGATGATTTCAATTTTTCTCAAATTACAAAGATTTTGTTACTTCAAAAATAAATCTACATATTCACAAAAAAGATTTAAAATACATATCAGATTTTTTGAAACCCTGAGTTTGAGCTGATAATGCTCTCAAACGACTTGTATTGAAATGTGTACGAGAGTCTCGGAAGAAAATAAGAAAACACTGGAAATTTTCAGAATATAAAAGTTATATAAGATATATAAGTTATCGTTTGGGTGAAGAATAAATATTTGATGATGAGCACGGGTCATCTTTTATCAACTGAGTCGGAATGCACTAAAAAAAGTAAAAAAAAAATATTTGCATGTTACTTTTTAGGTGAAGTCTGAAAATTTAGAAAAAACATTGAGTTTTTAAGTTTACATTCCTCATTTTTGAAGTTTGTCATCCATTATTTATTTTTAAGGTTTAAAGGGCGAAATACATAATCATTTATATCTTAGTTGTTTTCAACATATGTATCGGTATTACTGGATACAAAACATTTCACATAAAAAAAATAATCGTACGATCAAACGATCAAATTTTCACTGTTGGAGATGCTCAAGAAGCACAAAGTTTTTACTTGTTTTTTCAAAATACGTGTGCTGCTTTTACAAGGTTAATCTAGTACCCTCCAGGGCAAGGAGCATTTTGGAGATATTTTTCTTTAATTTTAATAAATAGATATACGAGTATGTAATGTAATTTTATTTGAGAATTAACTGTATTCATTGTTTGAGGTTGAGTAAAGTAGCGGAAGCAAGACTTCGCCTCCATATTTTAGTGTATTGTAGGTATATTACAGTACAACTAATAAAGTCACTTATTATTATATATGAAGATTTCCGAAGAGTAATTATCGTTAGTTGGACAGAATATGTACATATAACAAACTCCTCAATACATACATACCTTCATTCATATTAAATGAATAATTTTTGGATGTAGCATATTGTACCCATCTATTAAGAAGTATTTTGAACTACTTTTAGTCGTTCAAAATATAATAACTTTTTCACTCAACTCGTTCGGATTCAAGATATGCTGGAATCAAATTTAACATTCCAAGACTATCTAGTTACTCTACCCGAGAATTCATTTTTTTCGAAATTATTATATTGAGAATATCAATTATTCCGAAATATTATATGGACTGAGTATACATGTATTCTCTTAATGAGTAGATGATATTTTCAAACCGTAATTACCGTTTAGTTAAATGGAATGTAGTGATATTCTTAAATTGATAACATTATCTATTCATATACAGAATATTATTTACTTGGATGAAGCATTATATTCTTCTTTGCAGTATATGGATTTTAAACAGTATTTACTCATTCCAAATATACCAAATTTCTCAATTTACTTGTTCCGAATCCATATATACTTGAATCAACCTTAACATTTCAAGAATATCTTGTTACTTGTTTCGAGAATAGATTTTTTTCCGTGTACGGGACCATTTCCTCTTAATGAAATTTTCCATAACCAAATAGCAAAGTCCTGCCCTATGTCCTCGAAAGCCTCACGAATTCCAATCTTTGAGGTCTTGAATCGACGCTGGGATATTGGCGTAGACCTTCTGTTTCACGTGGTCCAAAAGGAAGAAGTCGAAAGGTGTTCGGTGGCTCCAGCCTCATTTTCAAAAAATTAAGGTCCAATGACTCCGCCGGACCATAAACCGCAACAAACAGTCACACGTTGAGCATAGAAAGGCTTTTCAACAATGTCTCTTGGGAATTTTCTGAGCCTCAAATGCGACAATTTAGCTTGTTGACGAAGCCACCGAGGTGGAAATGAGCCCCATCACTCAAGATGATTTTTCTATGGAATTCCGGATCATTCCCATGCATTTCACGACGTTGTTGATGATCGGCCGGCTTGAGTTCTTATGTAAACTGAACTTTATGAGCCTTAATGCTCAAATCTTTATGCAAATACGGCGTGATGACGTTTGTGGACGAGGAATGGACAAACCTGTCTCGGATGGTCTTGATCGACGTGCATGGGTTTTAATCTTCACATCTCTAACTTGTCCCAACAGATCGAATTTTTCTACACATTCCTTCATTGCCGTCCTACAAGGTTCTTTACAACGACCAAAATGTTCGAGTTTTACGAAGCGCCTCTGCCAAATTTTCACCATTTTTATAGTGAATTTTAATAATTTCAATGCGTTCTTGAATCGTGTATCGTTCTATTTTTATAAATGGCGTAGTTTATACCTGTCAAATGTCAAAAAATGACAGCTTCAAACGTGATATCTACCGAAATAGCAGGCTATTTAAAATAACACCTCTTATTGGAAAACCCTTTAGGTTATCAACATGATGGATAAAGTTTGTCCACTCTGTGATTCTTACGTGGTTGTATTCGTAAATATGAAAAGGGTATAGCCGGGTTTCAATGGTAAATCTGCCCCCGCGGCCTTTTCCATTCATATTGAGGGGATCGATTTGGCATTGAATGAAAATAATTCAGCCAACTTTTCAGCTTTTTATCTTTAGCCATTTTTGAGATTTCTGTGAAAAACACTTTTTCGATTTTATTTTTTTTTCTCTTGTGATATCCAAAATTTTCGAATGGTGATTCTTCTGTCGATTCTTTGCTATTGAAGGAATAGACGTATAATTTTTTTATGAATTTCAGCTGCAAAATCTATTTTTAGGAAAAAAAATAAAGTTTTGTCATTTGTTTTTCGGTGTTCTTAAAGTGTCCACCGCCCGCCATTTTTGACATAAAATGCTTCTTCTTTGGCCCTTTATACCCTGGAATTTTTTCACATTTTTAAAATGGTGGAACATTTTGAAAAAAAATAAAACTGTTTGAATTTAGGATTCAACAGATATCCATCAAATTTTGGTACCGTTGTATTCATATTGGCTTCCTGAACAATATTAGTGAAAAAAACATTTGGCGGTCTGTTTTAGTTTGGGAGATATGGGCCCCAAAACATCCGAAAAATATTTCACCTGAAAGTCACTTTTCTCACTACACTACAGAAACACTGAATTACCGCTTTATTTAAGTTTAAAGCCTCTCTGATCATTTCAACATGAAGATTTGATTAATTTTATTTCAGATATTCCAATAATTGTTGCAAAAACATCGAAAAAATTCTAGGGAAGCCCGCCGTTTCTTATGGTAAGTTTGGCACTACCAGCGAATTATTTCGCGCGAATATGACACGATGCATACCGTAAATCCCGCTATCATTTCCTAATGGCACTTGCTGAAAGACGCGGTAGTGCCAAACTTACCATAAGGAACGGCGGGCTTTCCCTAGAATTTTTTCGATGTTTTTGCAACAATTATTGGATATCTGAAATAAATTAATCAAATCTTCATGTTGAAATGTTCAGAGAGGCTTTAAACTTAATAAGCGGTAATTCCAGTGTGTTCTGTAGTGAAAAAGTGACTTTCAGGTGAAATATTTTTCGGATTTTGGGGGCCCATATCTCCCAAACTAAAACAGATCGCCAATGTTTTTTCACTAATATGTTTCAGGAAGCCAATATGAATACAATGGTACCAAAATTTGATGGATATCGTTGAATCCTAAAATTCAACAGTTTTAATTTTTTTTAAAAATGTTTCCACCAATTTTAAAAATGTGAAAAAATTCCAGGTATATAAGGGCCAAAGAAGACATTTTATGTCAAAAATGGCGGTGGACACTTTTCAAGAACACCGAAAAACAAATGACAAAAACTTTATTTTTTTTCCTGAAAATAGATTTGCAGCTGAAATTCATAAAAAATTATACGTCTATTCCTTCAATAGCAAGAGAATCGACAAAGAATCACCATTCGAAAATTTTGGATATCACAAGAGAAAAAAAATAAAATCGAAAAAAGTGTTTTTCACAGAAATCTCAAAAATGGCTAAGATAAAAAGCTAAAAGTTTGGGCTGATTATTTTCATTCAATGCCAAATCGATCCCCTCAATATGAATGGAAAAGGCCGCGGGGGCAGATTTACCATTGAAACCCGGCTATACCCTTTCCTCATATTCAACATTCGTTACTTAGAAGCAAACATTAGTCATTCAGTGCTGTATTCTTAAATACTTCTGCTCCTTCTCACACCTCTGCACTTTACCATTTCCAACTTTTTAGTATGGAAACTGTAATTAGTGCACATCCGAACCATCTGACCATGTAGCTGAAACTAATTCGGTAGCAAGAATCAGAAAACAATCTAGCATTCAATCTGCCTTTAAGAAAGTCCTCTCTATGCAGCCAATCAACCCTAAATCTATTCAAAACCTAGAGATCGTGGCTCACCAAGCGAATCCAGAACCGAAGGACCCTGACGTTGACTGCTACTTGATACCTACATGTAATCACCTTGACAAACAGCAGGTTTTCGCTTCGTCAACAAGAGGTGATTATATGATTGGAAAAGTTGACCACAAAAGTGTTTGTAAATAGCGGACAATCATTTCGATTTCTACCTGTAGATTGGCTGGGATTTTTCGATCTGAATTCACATATAGGTACTGAGATAATTACGATCAACAGTCTGTGACGTTGTATTATTGTGATGGTTAAAAATGTTTTGTTGCGACCATTAGATTAAGTGGAAGAAATTGTGTTACGTTGTAATATACGAAGTGATATCTGGTGGTGAATGGGTTATGCAGGTATGTGGAAGAGTGTTGATGTGGTTGAGTTGCAAGAAAATTTCGATATGCGAAGGAGAAATGTAAATGGAACTTTCCCTCGTTTCTGATAGAATTGAATGAGCGAAGGCGAACTCACGTTTCAACTGTTCAATGTTCGTAATTTTTGACAGTTGATCCAATCAGTTGTCCAACATTCCATTTGATTTTTTTAAGCTGCAAACTATTATTGGTGACAAGATTGTTCTGAGATTGGACTGGGCGGGTTTTCAGTAATTGACATGAAAGCTTCTTCCTTTAGTTTTCCTCATTTCAGTTTTTCCTTTTCATATTATAGAAGCTTTACCCCATTAAATCCTATGGTCTTCCTTCAAAACATGTTAACAAGCTTCGACTTATGAGTAGGTATCCCCTTGTTGATCTATTTTTTTATTATCTTTGATTCGAACATTTTGAGGACGTTCAGTTTCTCCATTATAGTCTCTCTATTGCAGTCGCAAGGTACTTCATATATGCAATTTTATATTGGTTGATTTTCACTATCAGGTTCATAGTTCTGCTTTCAAGAATTTCTGGGGTTTTATCAGTTGATACATTAGTAGATAAACTTGTGAGGTAGAATCTGTTCATAATATTTCGATCCCGTAAGATCTCTATGAAATCTTCTGAATTTTGACAAGTCATGAGTGTTTTCCTCACGACCGATGGCGTATGCCGTCCGAAACTTTGAACACTTGAAATAATATCATATGAAATTTACTTCACGATCATTACCTTTACATATTATTTCACGAAAATAATCAATATCTTAGGAAATTACCTTTTATTTTGGACTGATCAAATGAAATCAATAAATTCTAGTAAAACAATGAAAGAAATATAATTCAAATGTCACCAGATCTGTAGCTCATCTCACCCGGTAATGATTTTGGTTTAAAATCTTTATTAGATTGTTAAGCCAGGAATCAGAGAGTCTGGTCCTCTCTGAACAACTACATCTCATCTGCGAACCTCTCTAGTAATGTAATGATTAAGAAAGTAAGCACTGAGAAAAATTCAGGACATTACTAAGTGAAAGAGAGGAATGGGAACGGCAATACAACGACTATAACCTCAAAGGAAATACAGTAAAATGGTATACAGATGGTTCCAAAACCTCTACAGAAGCTGGCGCTGGGATATATGGGCCAAGTATCAAGTGTGCACTGTCGCTAGGCTCCTGTATGAGCGTCTTTCAAGCAGAAATCTTAGCTATTGAAAGATGCCTAGATATTAAATCTAGAAAGAGACAATCAAAGGTGCGATACAGCCATACACTCAGATAGTCAAGCTGCTTTTAAAGCACTGAGCTCCTACGTCATGGACTCAAAGATGATCTGGGAGGGCCGCAACAAACTCAATGAGGTAGGCATGAAAAATAAGGTCTTTTTAATCTGGGTTCCAGGCCATTCGGGAATTAAAGGAAACGAAGAGGCCAATACACTTGCCAAAGAGGATATCTGGATCTTGGTAAGAAACAATTAGATCTCCTCACTAGATTTTGTACAGACACTGTCGCCTCAGGAAGCACCTGTTGAGGATGGGATGTTCGAACACTGACGTGTGTAGGTTCTGTGGGAAGGAGGAAGAAATCCCCATTCACCTATTCACGGAATGCTTTGGGATTGCGAGCCTAAGGAGGAGTTAGGAACTAGCCTCGTTGAAGCCTTCACAGATATTGGATTTCATCAGATCTCTGGAACTGAAAGGCCAGCTGGGAAGGATGTGAACAAAACAGCTCTGTAAGGGGGCACAATAGAGGTTGCAGTGAACTGTAACCCCTTTTTAAACTACACTTACTGAACTAAGCCAGAAAAGTGTGTGGATTATTTCTGATGTATAGGGAATATGAACTGAACTGAATTCTTTCAAGACTAATCTCGACCAAACTATGATTCTGAATGAATACTATTAAATTTTTTTGTCTGAATATATGTTCTGATAAATTCT
>CM024247.1:24481090-24521533 GCA_013421045.1 Propylea japonica | reverse complement strand
TTTTGTTGCGACCATTAGATTAAGTGGAGAAATTGTGTTAAGTTGTAATATACGAAGTGATATCTGGTGGTCAATGGTGGTGCAGGTATGTGGAAGAGTGTTGATGTGGTTGAGTTGCAAGAAAATTTCGATATGCGAAGGAGAAATGTAAATGCAACTTTCTTTCATTTCTGATAGAATTGAATTGCGAAGGTGAACTCACGTTTCAACTTGAATTGAATTCCTTCGGATGTAACTTGTTGGAGAGCCATTTTCGACACTCTTCGAAAATATTCGTAATTTTTGACAGTTGATCCAATCAGTTGTCAACATTTAATTTCATTTTTTTTAAGCTGGATACTATTACTGGCTACAAGATTGTTCTGAGATCAACAGACGGTTGACTGGATGAGTTTCCAGTGATTGACATGAAAGCTGCTTCTTTAGTTTTCTTCATTTCAGTTTTTTTCCTTTTATATTATATTAGCTTTACCATAAAATCCTATGGTCTTCATTCAAAGCATGTTAACAAGCGCGGATTTATGAGTAGGTATCTCCCTGTTGATCTATTTTTTATGATCTTTGATTCGAACATTTTGAGGACTTTCAGTTTCTCCATTATAGTCTCTCTATTGCTGTCACAAGGTACTTCATATTTGCAATTTTATATAAGTTGATTTTCACTATCAGGTTCATTGTTTTGGTTTCAAGAATTTCTGGGGTTTTATCAGTTGGTACGTTAGTAAATAAGCTTATAGGGTAGAATCTGTTCATAAGATCTTGATTGCGTAAATTCTTCATGAAATCTTCCGTACTTTTTACAAGTCATGAGTGTTTTCTTCGTGACATATGGCGAATGCCTACCCAAAACTTCGAACACTAGAAATAATATCAACTAAAATTTACTTTCAGTCATAACCTTTACAAATTATCCTACGAAAATAATCAATATTTTAGGATTTTTGTCTTTTTTGAACTGAAATTCAATAAAATGTAGTATACACAAAAAACATATAATTCAAATGTCATCAGATCTTATCCATCTCACCCACCCGGTAATGATTTTGGTTTTAAATCTTTATTGTATTGTTAAGCCAGGAATCAAGAGTCTGGTCCTCTCTGAACAACTACATCTCATCTGCGAACCTCTCTAGTAATGTAATGATTAAGAAAGTAAGCACTGAGAAAAACTTCAGGACATTACTAAGTGAAAGAGAGGATGGGAACGGCAATACAACGAATATAACCTCAAAGGAAATACAGTAAAATGGTATACAGATGGTTCCAAAACCTCTACAGAAGCTGGCGCTGGGATATATGGGCCAAGTAACAAGTGTGCACTGTCGCTAGGCTCCTGTATGAGCGCGTCTTCAAGCAGAAATCTTAGCTATTGAAAGATGCCTAGATAATAAATCTAGAAAGAGACTATCAAAGGTGCGATACAGCCATACACTCAGATAGTCAAGCTGCTTTTAAAGCACTGAGCTCCTACGTCATCGACTCAAAGATGATCTGGGAGGGCCGCAACAAACTCAATGAGGTAGGCATGAAAAAATAAGGTCTTTTTAATCTGGGTTCCAGGCCATTCGGGAATTAAAGGAAACGAAGAGGCCAATACACTTGCCAAAGAGAATATCTGGATCTTGGTAAAGAACCAATTAGATCTCCTCACTAGATTTTGTACGACACTGTCGCCTCAGGAACACCTGTTGAGGATGGGATGTTCGGACACTGACGAGTGTAGGTTCTGTGGGAAGGAGGAAGAAATCCCCATTCACCTATTCACGGAATGCTTTTGGATTGCGAGCCTAAGGAGGAGTTAGGAACTAGCCTCGTTGAAGCCTTCACAGATATTGGATTTCATCAGATCTCTGGAACTGAAAGGCCAGCTGGGAAGGGTGTGATTAAAAACAGCTCTGTAAGGGACACAATAGACCTTGAGGTTGCAAGTGAACTGTAACCCCTTTTTAAACTAACTAACTGAATTCTTTCAAGACTAATCTCGAACCAAACTATGATTCTGAATGAATACTATTAAATTTTTTTGTCTGAATATATGTTCTGATAAATTCTTAGTTAAGGAGATCTTTTCAATAAATTTAATTAAAAGTATATATTACTCAGATGCCTATAGTTTAAAATGTATATACTAAAAATATTTATGCCATTCTTTTGTATGAAGCTACTATAATCCCGAACCATATTTCAAAGTGATAATGATAGCTAAGATTGCTGACTACAACCTTATGCCTAATCCATATTATAGCAGCATAATTTTGATATCGTATAAAAGCATGATTACATATTACCGAAAAAAACATTCAGTTCATGAATAGTTATGCACCGATGATCTCCACAATACGAATTTGACTGACAGGCAAAGCTTATTACGGGATTCGTCTTGAAAGTTATCATCATATTCTATGCCTCATGGATGCATCACAACTCGCTCTTAGAATACTCACACAATCACAGCAACCCTGAATAAGGAAGAAAGAAGAAGGCCATGGCATATACCGTCGTGATTGAACCGTGTATGGGAACACGGTCGTAAATCCCAAAGCCGGAACACAAAATCGTATTGCCTCCACCGAGAAGAATAAGAATAATAAGTCTGTGCACCGTGTACACTTATCGGACGAGCAGTCGTTCGGTATCGGTACAATTTGTTAGATTTGCATTCACATGAGATTCGAAGACAAATTGCATGTTTTATATGTCTACACATCGTTTTCTATGGTCCGCTACTTACGAATTATTGCAAACTTCATGTTATTATGCATTGTGGGGTAACGTACATTTAGCCTCTTTGCAAATAACCAATTATGTCGTTGTGGACTTGCATGTTTGAGTCTCATAATCCTGATGTATGGCTGAAATTCGATCGTTTGGGATTAGGTCTGCACAGGGGACAATTGGTTAAATTACTATTAGATGTTTGATTTCTTAGGGTTTCGCATTTTGAGCTATTCCAGCGAATGTTGTTATTTACGGCTAATGATGTTTCTGAAAACATGAATAGGTCGTTTTAGACCAACAGAAGTGTAGACAGTGAAATCAAAACTTGTTTAGTTTGAGAGTTCTGTAGGAGAGACTATTTTTTTAACTTTATTTTTTTTAATTATATGAATTGCAGAAGCTTGTTGAGCAAACGTGAGTTACGGTTTTTGGCTTCTCTAGAATACAGGGTTGGGATAAAGTTCGGCACCAAATTGATATCTTTAAAAACGGAACGGACAATAACTTTGAAATTTGGCAGCTGAGTGTAATGGACCACAATGCATTTGATGAGCATATTCTCATTAATGAGATACTTCCGTTGACCAATTTTTTTTATTTAAATGGGACATCCTGTATATTTCTGCAGATTCTGAAAGAGCACTTTTTTTCGGATCTGTCCATACCAGTTCTATGTAAAAATTATCTGTAAAAAGAAGAATTGAGACAACGGATTCTTAATGAATGTGCATTAATACATGGAGAAGTCTTGAGAAAAGTTACTCAAGAATTTGTTAATAGACTGGCATATTGTCAGGAGGTGAATGGCAAGCAATTCGAACATTTAAAATGATTTTTTTTAAAATTATTTCTAATAATTTTTTTTTACTATTAAAAGCTGAATTTCTTCTTTTTATAGATTTTCATAAAAATACGTCATGAAAAGCAGAAAGAGTTATCTACTACAAAGTATTTCGTTTAATTTCTCACTATTGATACAAATACACCGATTTATTTATTTGAATGGATTTTTCTCAAATGTACAAAAAGACTGAATTTCTTCTTTTTTAACAGAGAATTTTCACATGGAAACCTGATATGGACAGATCCGAAACAAGTGCACTTTCAGAATCTGCAGAAATATACAGGGGGTCCCATTTAAAAAAATATTTTTAGTCATTTCCGGCTAAACCGGAAGTATCTCATTAATGCAATATGCTCATCAGATGTGTCCGTGAAGTTGGCACCCACATTCTCGAAAAAGAAAAAATTTTTTTGCATTCGTTAGTAAGTCGTTAGTAAGTATTTGTAAGTCCAAAATTTTCGTTTGTAAGTGAAGAGTATTGGTAGAAAACACACCGCATTCCGCTGAGTGCTAACTTCACGGGCATCCACTTTTTTGATTTTCTCGGAAAAAAACATACAGCCGGAAAGTCCATCATTTGAAAGTGTTTGTAAGTCGAAAATTATCGTTTGTAAGTGACCTTGTAATTAAAAAATGCACCCTTAAATTGCGAAGTTAGCACCCACATGTTAAAAAAATTTAATTTTTGTTTTTTGCCTTCGATAGTACTTCGTTAGTAAGTATTTGTAACCCCAAAAAATCGTTTGTAACCTTCCCTATCAAGGGTAAACAACCCTCAAATATGCGAAATTAGTACCCAGTTTTTTTAACATTACATTTTTCTTCTTTTTTTCGAAAGTAAATCGTTAGTAAGTATTTGTAACACAAAAAAATTTGTTTTTTTCTAAACAAATCATGAGAAAATGGCACCCCTAAAATGCGAAGTTAGCCCCCACATGTTGAAAAATTGAATTTTTGTTTTTTGCCTTCGATAGTAATTCGTTAATAAGTATTTGTAACCCCAAAAAATTCGTTTGTAACCTCCCTATCAAGGGGTAAACAACCCTCAATATGCGAAATTAGTACCCAGTTTTTTGAAACATTACATTTTTTCTTCTTTTTTCCGAAAGTAAATCGTTAGTAAGTATTTGTAACACAAAAAAATTTGTTTTTTTCCAAACAAATCATGAGAAAATGGCACCCCTAAAATGCGAAGTTAGCACCCATATGTTGAAAAATTGAATTTTTGTTTTTTTGCCTTCGATAGTACTTCGTTAGTAAGTATTTGTAACCCCAAAAAATTCGTTTGTAACCTTCCCTATCATGGGGTAAACAACCCTCAATATGCGGAATTAGTACATACTGTTTCGAACATTATTTATTTATTCTTTAATCGATGAAATAGTTCAGATACTGTATAATAGAATATGAATATCCAACCTCATTGTTTTCGGTACTATCTTCATTTTTTTAGTCATATCGTTATATAATTCTAGTGTTCCATCATTTCTGCGACAGATAGCAATGTAATGTCCTAGGCTGATCCTGGTGAGTGATTTCTGATAAGCTACCAAACCGCGTAGTGTGAACTGTTGGTTACCACTTCAATATCAGAGCAGTTTTCTTCCAACAGTATATTTTCAGCTTCATTTGTGTCGATGAAAAGGTGACTGGAGAAAATATTTTCCACAATAACTTCATTGGCACAGACATGGCAATTATATTTACCTTGCAGCGATTCCAAAAAAGCTAGCTCAAAGTTTTTATGTTCAGACTCAGCCAATTGAACTGATTTGAATATCCGTGTAAATGATTTTTCGTGTGTGCATTTCATGCATTTGTATTTTTCCATGAGACTAGTCAATCCCTGTCCAATTTTTTGCAGAGCAGATACTATGTTATCCTGGCAGTCTACTCTGGAGATATCATTATTTATCGCAAACTTTTTTGCTCGTAGATTTTACTGAGGAAATTGGCTCTTTCTATATAAAACTGGCAGCCAGCCCCTTTTGTAGCTAATATGTTAAGTAGGCTAAATATTGTCACGTCCTCCTTTTTTCCATTCATTTCTTGTTGGAAATCTATACTATCACAATATGCAGAACAATACATTGTAAAATTGTATCGAATGGACAATATTTGCAAGAAGAATTGATACACCTCCTGATATTTTTAGTTGCTGTGATCCTATTGACTATATTACCATTTTTTATGAAAGGAAGTTCTATCCTTCTATGATCTTCTATAACCAGAATTTCTGGACAGGTGCTGCGTAGAATGATGATCTAGTTTTTTTCGTTTTAGTGTTTCCTAAACCTTTCCAATTTTCAACAATACAGGCTTCTTCAACGTCCTCATCATGCTCCATATTTTGGTGCGACTGTGCACTAAATGCTTTGATATCATTATCAATCACAGTATTCTCATCCGTTTTATGTGGGATATTAGTCTTATATACTGTGTCCTCACCCTCACTAATTTTTTCGTTTTTCAATTCATTTTTCAGAGAAGTAAAGTTTTCAGCGGATGACCTTTCAAATCTTTCATTTGCCAATACTATCATTGCCTCAATTTCTTTTATTTGTCTGACCACAAACTTATCACAATTCAATGGTAACACCCGTGAAATGTTCGATTTTCAAGTCATTAAAGTAACTTTCTACTGGCGCTGAACTGGCAGTAGCTTCACACACTTCAAATGATGAGTTAATATAGCTGACCACAATGTGTATGTTTTCAGAAGTTTTCTGAAAGAAATTGTGAATTCTGGAGAGTAATGAAATTCTCACGAACGCTTGAAGTCTGAGGCTCAGTAACGTCATCGACAAACGAATTTTTTGCATCATTGAAAATATTCAGAATCCATGAGTCAATCATTTTACAATCTGGACTGTTTGTTTCATCATCGATAATTAATATCGTTTCATCTTCATCATCATGGTCTACATTAATGTTTCCGAAATCGGCTATGAGATTTTTCAAATAAACTCATTTTCTCATTATTGAAAGCAAAACACGAATATAAAATTCTTAAACATGTGGATGCAAACTGCTCATTTTCACGGTATAATTAAATCAATCCATTATCAGTCTGCTTAACAGCTATTTCTTTGTGTTGCAAAATTATTAGATATGGAGGTACTGTCTTAAACAAAATAGAAACTTTGCATTTTAAGGGTTACATTCTCTCATTAGCGAATTGGTTGAAAACAACAGTTTTTGTGTTACAAATACTTACTAACATTTCACTTTCGAAAAAAAGAAGAAAAATGTAATGTTTAAAAAAGTGGGTACTAATTCCGCATATTTGAGGGTTGTTTACCCCATGATAGGGAAGGTTATAAACACATTTTTGGGGTTACAAATACTTACTAACGAAGTACTATCGAAGGCAAAAACAAAAATTCAATTTTTCAACATATGGGTGCTAACTTCGCATTTTAGGGGTGCCATTTTCTCATGATTTGTTTGGGAAAAAACAAATTTTTTTGTGTTACAAATACTTACTAACGATTTACTTTCGAAAAAAAGAAGAAAAATGTAATGTCCAAAAACTGGGTACTAATTTCGCATATTTGAGGGTTGTTTACCCCTTGATGGGGAAGGTTACAAACGAATTTTTGGGGTTACAAATACTTACTAACGAAGTACATCGAAGGCAAAAAACAAAATTCAATTTTTCAACATGTGGGTGCTAACTTCGCATTTTAGGGGTGCCATTTTCTCATGATTTGTTCGGAAAAAAACAATTTTTTTGTGTTACAAATACTTACTAACGATTTACTTTCGAAAAAAAGAAGAAAATGTAATGTTCAAAAACTGGGTACTAATTTCGCATATTTGAGGTTGTTTACCCCTTGATAGGGAAGGTTACAAACGAATTTTTTGGGGTTACAAATACTTACTAACGAAGTACTATCGAAGGCAAAAACAAAAATTAAATTTTTTAACATGTGGGTGCTAACTTCGCATTTAAGGGTGCCATTTTTTAATTACAAGGTCACTTACAAACGATAATTTTCGACTTACAAACACTTACAAATGATGGACTTTCCGGCTGTATGTTTTTTTCCGAGAAAATAAAAAGTGGATGCCCGTGAAGTTAGCACCCAGCGGAATGCGGTGTTTTTCTACCAATACTCTTCACTTACAAACGAAAATTTGGACTTACAAATACTTACTAACGACTTACTAACGAATGCAAAAAAATTTTTTTTTCTTTTTCGAGAAAGTGGGTGCCAACTTCACGGACACTCATCAGATGTATTGTGGTCCATACACTCAGCTGCCAAATTTCAAAATTATCGTCCGTTCGTTTTAAGATATTAATTTGGTGCCGAACTTTATCCCAACCCTGTATATCAAAACAATCATACCCCAAATAGTTTCAAAGTATTAAGGCGTTTTTATACGATAATGTCGAATGGGCCAACTAGCCCTAGGTTCGGGGTGACTTGGCCAAAGGTCAGCGGGTACGTTGTTTCATGTGTATATATCACGAAATAAATAGAAAAATCAAGGAAATATTTGAATAACATATACTTTTTTCTTTGCCATCACAAACTACAAAGTCTTATGTATAATCTTTGTAATAACAGTCTTGATTTCAAACGAAACAGCAAACAAAATTTGAGAAACGAAATAAAATATAAACAAATTTCAAACAACACAAATAACTCGATTAACCAATATTCTTCCCATAACATGAAAGCTCTTCTTGTTACCTGTACCTGTAATCGAAAAGTTTACAAACTTTATGCCGTTGGATATTTCATTTGTGATAACTACCTACTGCATATTTCGAAATGTTTTCTCTTCAATTTAACTGCCAATATTCAGTATATACGACTTCAATTCCTTTTCTCCTTTCTCTATATGGTTAATATACCTAGCAAAGCAACGGTTTTCCTTGGAATGTTGAAATCAAGGGCTGTTCTTCATACTGATTGTCTTCCATTCACAACTTCGGACACCGCTTGCAGCATTTCATCTTTAAGTGTTATGCGTTTTTATTTTTTTTATATGTAAGCATTTTGTCTTAATAATCTTACATTCCGGGGTAAATTCGCCATAGGGCTAATTTGCCCCTGTGTTCTTTGGCCAAGTTGCCCCAGTTGACATCGCCTCAATAGAGTTTCCTCCTTTTTCATTTAGGAGATTTCCTTTTTTCAATTCAGATGGAAAATGTAGCCAACGAACCCTTTATATGATATAAGTAAACAACATTGAATACAAACTCACCTTAAATTGACGAACACGAAGAAACTAGTAAATTATTGTTCTACTTAAAACACTCGAAAACGAAAAGAAGACGCTCGCGCTCTCTCGTAACTCATGAGTGACTAAAGTGTAATTAATACACCTCCTTCGCTTTGGAGTAGAGGATGATAAAATCGACCGATTGCTCGATGCCCACTGTTCTGACTCAGAATTGGATGATTTTTTTTATTTTGATGATGATTTTGACATTTAGGTAGGATGATTTTGAGATTCACGAAGAAATCCAAACAATAAACAATGCTCTTGAATGAAGAAGATTATGAAGATTTACTCCAAATATGTTTCGAAGAAAAAAAACTTACAAAACAGGTTTCTGATGGAAATCGAAAATGTTTTTCTAACATACTTCTAGTTTGCACAACATCTACGTCAAAAATTCTGCGAGGTGTAAAAATCCAAGTTTTAAATCAAAAAACCTATTTTATTGCGAAAAATGTACTTTTTCTTTCTGATTGACAGGCAAGAAAACTGCTTCAAAAAATTTCATTTGCATGATGACCTATAGTAATATCGTCCTGATGTCCATTTTATTGGACATATTTTTTAAATACCTCCTTATGAATAAAATTTCTCAAAAATTTTCAGTGGCTTTTCCAACTCTCAATATACCAAACTCCCAAATATGAATATCACTTTTTATATGATGTAAGAACTCAGGAGGCTATGACATTCTTCAAATGGTTATCACAATTAATTGTATGGAAAGGCCGTGTACAAAGGATAACAAATATAACAAATTTCGACTGATCGATTGGTTTATGTAAACCGTAATTGCAGAGGACATTATAACAAAAGACATATTCAAAAAATGAGTGCCATGAAACAATCAAACAAAGAAAATAATAAAAATGTAATGTAAAGTTGGAAATGTGAGCATACTTTGCCTAGAACATGGTTGTTTTTTTGCCGAATATCATATTCCTCAGGATAACGATAATACTATCATTGATTATATTCGCATTATCATCCACTTTGGATTAGGTATTTCATATTCAAAATTCCAAACTCTATTATAAATTCCGTCTGAAACTACTCGAATTATTCACATTAGGATGAAATACACGTGTTCCCGTCGATCGATACAATGAGAACATGACGATAAAAGAACATATTTAATTCAGCTAATGAAATATCTATAAATTTAATGACGCGCTAGACCTTTAATATTCCCACATGACATACGTTGCGACCTCTGAATGGAAATTCAACCAACCCTATCATTGCTTATTCGATAATTCGTCAGAATTATTATCCCCACATGCTATATGACAAGCTAATGAGTTTCTGAATTATGCAGTTATGATGATATAATTGAACGGTGTATATTTTCGGAAGTTATCGGTCCCTTATTTGATGAACCCTTACCAAATCCACGAAAACTTTTGAAGAAATTAGGTACAATTTGTTCAACATTAATGGGGAAAAGTTCTGTTTGTTCAGAAGGGTCAAGTATGTTATAGGAAGTTTTTAAAGCTGGTAACTGTTGTTTGATGGAAATCTATATTGAATAAAACAAGATATCATGTTTTATATTTGTTTATAGTATTTCGTCTCGTTGGATCTTTACTCTACAGAGAAAATCAACAATATGTTTCATTTATTGTTGGATTACAAAGATTTTTTTCTCAGACTACGCTGTTCAAATTCTATTGATATAATGTTGTTGACGTGAAATTATTGATGAGAATAGTCATTGAAAGATTATTTGACCTACTGTCATCATATTTATTCCTTTTCAGGAAAACACACTAAACTCCCAGAAAAGCAGCTTTCGTTACTTTTTGAAAATGTTTTTCATTTTTGACGGTTCCCAGAAAACCACAAAACTTCGAACTATTGCTGATTTCTTCAGTTGTCAAAAATTCATTTCATCTTTTTTGGGCTGGATTATTGAAACCCCAATATTTTTGATTTCAACAGCCGGTTGACTGATTCGATTTTCTAAGTCAGGAGCTTGCTCATATTCGTATATTATGAGGGCTGCGACAAAAAGACAAATATTTTGTAATGCTATTCAAGCTATTCTCATAATTTGCTGCTCCATTATTCAATATTTTGGCCAGTATCCACCAGTCATCGTCTAAAATCACTAGGAACAGATTAAAAAACTCAGTTTGATAGGAAATCACATGAAAATCTATTATTATACGCTACTGTTTCAACAAAATTATATGATCAACATGAACGTCTTGTAGGAGTTTTGCTTTGCTCTAAATGCTGTCTGATTATCACAATCATAATAAAATACTATTTTTAGGTTTAAAGGTTGATTTCAAAAACAAATCATTCATTCATTGCTTTTATAGGGCTTCAACATCAAGAGATAACCAGTAATTAGTGCTGACTATTTAGACTTAGATTTTATATTTCCCACTCATTAATACTCTCCAGACAATTTTATCATGATAACTCTCACTTTTTTATTGGGCTTCAACCTTAAGTGATACATCAGTACTTAGTATACACAGTTTAAGACCTATATTTGATTTTCATCACTCATTAATACTCTCAAGACAATTTTTGTCATAATAACTCTTTCTTCTTGGGCTTCAACCTTTAGTGATATATCATACTTGGTATGACTATTCAAGAGTTACATTCAATCTATCTCACTCATTAATACTCTCCAGACATGATAACTCTTCCTTTTTTATTGGGCTTCAACTTAAGTGATATATCAGTACTTAGTATTGACTATTTAAGAGTTACATAATGAACACAATTTTTCATGATAACTCTTCTTTTTTCATTGGACTTCAACCTTAAGTGATATATAATAACTTAGTATTGACTATTGAAGAGTTACATTTAATCTTTCTCACTCATTAATACTATCTGGACAATTTTCATCTTGATAACTCTTTCTTTTTTCATTGGACATCAACCTTAAATCATATATAGTACCTTGTATTGACTATTTAAGAGTTACATTTAATCTTTCTCACTCATTAATACTCTCTAGACAATTTTTATCATGATAACTCTTTCTTTTTTCATTG
The DNA here is from genome assembly GCA_013421045.1 of Propylea japonica. Taxonomy (NCBI): domain Eukaryota; kingdom Metazoa; phylum Arthropoda; class Insecta; order Coleoptera; family Coccinellidae; genus Propylea; species Propylea japonica. The sequence goes on along the minus strand of CM024247.1, from coordinate 24,509,713 downwards.
GGCTTCAACCTTAAGTGATATATCAGTACTTAGTATTGACTATTTAAGAGTTTCATTTAATATTTCTCACTCCTTAATACTCTCTAGACAATTTCATCATGATAGCTCTTTTTTTCATTGAGCTTCAACCTTAAGTGATATATCAGTACTTAGTATTGACTATTTAAGAGTTACATTTAATCTTTCTCACTCATTAATACTCTCTAGACAATTTTTATCATGATAACTCTTTCTTTTTTCATTGGGCTTCAACCTTAAGTGATATATCAGTACTTAGTATTGACTATTTAAGATTTTCATTTAATCTTTTTCACTCATTAATACTCTCTAGACAATTTTTAACTTGATAACTTTTTTTTTTTCATTGGGCTTCAACCTTAAGTGATATATCAGTACTTTTTATTTACTATTTAAGAGTTACATTTAATCTTTCTCACTCATTAATACTCTTCAGACAATTTTCAACATGATTACTTCTTCTTTTTTCATTCAGCTTCAACCTTAAGTGATATATCAGTACTTAGTATTGACTATTTATGAGTTCCATTCAATCTTTCTCACTCATTAATACTCTCTATACAATTTTTATCATGATAAGTCTTTCTTTTTTCATTGGGCTTCAACCCTAAGTTATATATCAGTACTAAGTATTGACTATGTAGGAGTTACATTCAATATTTCTCACTTATTAATACTCTTTTTACAATTTTATCATGATAAACTCTTTCTTTTTTTATTGGGCTTCAACCTTAAGTGATATATCAGTACTTAGTATTGACTATTTAAGAGTTACATTTAATCTTTCTCACTCATTAATACTCTCTAGACAATTTCATCATGAAGCTCTTTTTTTTCATTGCGCTTCAACCTTAAGTGATATATCAGTACTTAGTATTGACTACTTAAGAGTTAAATTTAATTTTTCTCTATTCATTAATACTCTCTATACAATTTTTATCATGATAATTCTTTCTTTTTTCGTTGGGCTTCAACCTTTAGTGATATATCAGTACTTAGTATTGACTATTTAGGAGTTTAATTTTTCTCACTCATTAATACACTCAATTTTTATAATGATAACTCTTCCCAAACCGGACCTCTGGTTCCACAGCTAGGACTCCTATTATGATCCTAGCCGAAGGTGGCTTTCAAAATAAAATTCAAAATAGAGAATAAGATTTGATAGCTGATTAATTAAACATCAGATTTGTTGAGCAAAATATTCTACACATTATTTTCAAAGCCCAAAAACGAAATGTATACAGTAATAAATACTTGATGAATATCCAGCAATACCTATTCCTTCGTATTCCAAATGCATCTTAATCCCAAGTATTTATTTTTATGTTCAGTAATGTTGAAACTTTTAGAAAAGCAAGTTTTGTCACCTTAGCCATTTCGACAGTTTTCAGAAAAGGATAATCAATGACTTTTATCTATTTTTGATTCATTCAGAAGTCTGAAAATTCATTTAATCTTTTTTAGGTTGGAAAAATTAGAGACCAGATGTTTTTGTTATCAACAGACGGTTGACTCATGGGTGCTTCTTCAATTTTCTACATCTCAGTTTTGTCTTATTTTGATATTATGGTGGCTTCACCCCATAGAATCATTTAGTCTTCATTCATGATGGACAAGCTTTGACTTATCAGTATCTCGACACGTCAGATCTACACATCGCTTAACTCTCGAACAAAACCGAACCAAACAATGCGAAATAGATCTCAGCACCCATTCAATCACCAACATATTCCGTATATCATTTCGCGAGGCATAATAGCAATCATCTAACTATAACGCTCAAGCGCCAAAGCGGTTCGATACATTTTAACCGTTTTATACAACCAATAAATAGATAAAGTCGGAGTCATAATGGTGCATACAGGCAGGCACTTAAAGCCTCAACAATACACATTAGCACACCCTAAATCGCTAACAATGGCAGCTAGGAGGTAACGAAACGCATGAGAAGGCATATCAGCGAGGTACGGAACAAGACTAAAAACTGGAGACTTGGAGAATGACATGCGGCGTGCTTTAACGCTCTACGATTTCCATTATAATATGTAGCGAATCTTATACAGTTCGAGATATCCGGCTGATTTCATTTCAGGCAGTTGAGCGTCTCATCCGAGCCAGACAGAGCTAATGGCGACGTATCTGATATTCGTATTTGCCACCCACTGAACTTGCATGATGATCTTTAACCTTATCTTGCTAAGATAACGTATATGAAATAAATTATTAATACCTGTCACTTCATGCTATATGACTTATGTAGAATGACCGGAATTAATGGTGGTTTTCTGCTTTCATCTGTAACTGTTCACAAGTTACAGGAAAAGAACAATTCTACACTTTCTTTCAGTGATCTGTTGCTTACAGATTTCCCTCAAATATTTACGAGAACTCGAAAGGTGGTCGGAAGCATACCGAATGATATATTGTGGGGTTATTTTGAATGGTTTTTTTATTTTCGGAGGAACACTAACTTCTTTGAACAGATTCTTGATGAATAGGTTATGATAAATAATGCTTTGTCTATAGGGTTGAAACAAAAAGCTTGTGTGATCAAATGGATGCTTTTGAAATGCTGGATGTTTGCTTGTAAAATCGATAAATTGAAAAGGCAGTCGCGATGGTATTTTCTTTTAGTATCCGTGAAAATATCAACATTGGAATCTACGATCTCCAATATGATATGTGATGAATCTTACACAGTTCGAGATATCCGGCTGATATCATTTCAGGCAGTTGAGCATCTCATCCAAGCCAGACAGAGCTAATGGCGACGTATCTGATATTCGTATTTGCCACCCACTGAACTTGCATGGTGATCTTTAACCTTATCCTGCTAAGATAACGTATATGAAATAAATTATTAATACCTGTGACTTCATGCTATATGACTTATGTAGAATGACCGGAATTAATGGTGGTTTTCTGCTTTCATCTGTAACTGTTCACAAGTTACAAGAAAAGGACAATCTTGGACTTTCTTTCGGTGATCTGTTGCTTACAGGAATCCCTCAAATATTTACGAGAACTCGAAAGGTGGTCGGAAGCATACCGAATGATATATTGTGGGGTTATTTTGCATGGTTTGTTTATTTTCGGAAGAACACCAACTTCTTTGAACAGATTCTTGATGAACAGGTCATGATAAATATGGCTTTGCCTATAGGGTTGAAACAAAAAGCTTGTGTGATCAAATGGATGCTTTTGAAATTGCAAGATGCCTGCTTGTAAAATCGATAAATTAAAAAGGTAGTACGATGGTATTTTTGGAACGTTTTCTTTTATTGTCTGTGAAAATATTGGAAACAACGATCTCCAATATAATATGTAGCGAATCTTATACATTTCGAGATATCCGGCTGATTTCATTTCAGGCAGTTGAGCGTCTCATCCGAGTCAGACAGAGCTAATGGCGACGTATCTGATATTCGTATTTGCCACCCACTGAACTTGCATGATGATCTTTAACCTTATCCTGCTAAGATAACGCATATGAAATAAATTATTAATACCTACCTGTGACTTCATGTTATATGACTTATGTAGAATGACCGGAATTAATGGTGGTATTCTGCTTTCATCTGTAACTATTCACAAGTTACAGGAAAAGAAAAATTCTACACTTTCTTTCAGTTATCTGTTGCTTACAGAAATCCCTCAAATATTTACGAGAACTCGAAAGGTGGTCGGAAGCATACCGAATGATATATTGTGGGGTTATTTTGCATGGTTTGTTTATTTTCGGAAGAGCACTAACTTATTTGCAGAGATTATTGATGAACAGGTCATGATAAATATGGCTTTGACTATAGGGTTGAAACAAAAAGCTTGTGTGATCAAATGGATGCTTTTGAAATTGCTAGATGCCTGTTTGTAAGATCGATAATTTGGAAAGGTAGTCGCGATGGTATTTTGAAGCGTTTTCTTTTTAGTGTATGTGAAAATATCAACATTGGAATCTACGATCTCCGATATAATATGTAGCAAATCTTATACATTCGATATATCCGGCTGATTTCATTTCAGGCAGTTGAGCGTCTCATCCGAGCCAGACAGAGCTAATGGCGACGTATCCGATATTCGTATTTGCCACCCACTGAACTTGCATGATGATCTTTAACCTTATCCAGCTAAGATAACGTATATGAAATAAATTATTAATACCTGTGACTTCATATTATATGACTTATGTAGAATGACCGGAACTAATGATGGTATTCAGCTTTCATCTGTAAGCAAATCTGTAACTGGTCACAAGTTACTGGAAACGTGCAATTCTGGACTTCCTTTCAGTGTAGTTATCAGTTAACAGGAATCTCTCAAATATTTACGAGAACTCGGGAGGTGATCGGAAGAATACCGAATGATATATTGTGAATGGTTTGTTTATTTCGGAGGAACACTAATTTCTTTAATGAGATTCTGGATGAATGGTTTATGAAAAATATGGCGTCGCCTATAAGGTTGAAACGAAAAACTTGTGTGATCAAATGGATACTTTGGAAATGCTGGATGTCTGCTTGTTAAATGGATAAATTGATAATGCAGGGACGATGGTATTTTTGGAACGTTTTTTTTAGTGTCTGTGAAAGTATTAACATTGGAATCTACGATCTCCAATATAATATGTAGCGAATCTTATACAGTTTGAGATATCCGGCTGATTTCATTTCAGGCAGTTGAGCGTCTCATCCGAGCCAGACAGAGCTAATGGCGACGTATCTGATATTCGTATTTGCCACCCACTGAACTTGCATGGTGATCTTTAACCTTATCCTGCTAAGATAACGTATATGAAATAAATTATTAATACCTGTGACTTCATGCTATATGATTTATATAGAATGTCCGGAACTATTGGTGGTATTTTGTTCTCATCTGAAAGCAAATCTTTAACTGTTCACAAGTTACAGAAAAAGTGCAATTCTGGACTTCCTTTCACTGATCTATAGCTGACAGGAATCCCTCAAATGTTTACGAGAACTCAAGAGGTGGTCGAAAAAATACCGAATGATTGGAGGTTATTTTGAATGGTTTGTTTACTTTCGGAGGAACGCTAAATTTTCTGAAGAGATTCTGATGAATAGATTATGATAAATATGGCGTTGGCTATAGTGTTGAATGAAAAGCTTAGGTGATCAAATGGATGCTTTTGAAATGCTTGATGCCTGCTTGTAAAATCGATAAATTGAAAAGGCAGTCGCAATGGTATTTTTGGAGCGTTTTGTTTAGTGTTTGTGAAAATATCAACATTGGAATCTGCGATCCCCAATATAATACGAGTATGTAGCGAATCTTATACAGTTCGAGATATCCGGCTGATATCATTTCAGGCAGTTGAGCGTCTCATCCAAGCCAGACAGAGCTAATGGCGACGTATCTGATATTCGTATTTGCCACCCACTGAACTTGCATGGTGATCTTTAACCTTATCCTGCTAAGATAACGTATATGAAATAAATTATTAATACCTGTGACTTCATGCTATATGATTTATATAGAATGTCCGGAACTATTGGTGGTATTTTGTTCTCATCTGAAAGCAAATCTTTAACTGTTCACAAGTTACAGAAAAAGTGCAATTCTGGACTTCCTTTCACTGATCTATAGCTGACAGGAATCCCTCAAATGTTTACGAGAACTCAAGAGGTGGTCGAAAAAATACCGAATGATTGGAGGTTATTTTGAATGGTTGTTTACTTTCGGAGGAACGCTAAATTTTCTGAAGAGATTCTTGATGAATAGATTATGATAAATATGGCGTTGGCTATAGTGTTGAATGAAAAGCTTAGGTGATCAAATGGATGCTTTTGAAATGCTTGATGCCTGCTTGTAAAATCGATAAATTGAAAAGGCAGTCGCAATGGTATTTTTGGAGCGTTTTGTTTTAGTGTTTGTGAAAATATCAACATTGGAATCTGCGATCCCCATATAATACGAGTATGTAGCGAATCTTATACAGTTCGAGATATCCGGCTGATATCATTTCAGGCAGTTGAGCGTCTCATCCAAGCCAGACAGAGCTAATGGCGACGTATCTGATATTCGTATTTGCCACCCACTGCACTTGCATGATGATCTTTAACCTTATCCTGCTAAGATAACGTATATGAAATAAATTATTAATACCTGTGACTTCATGCTATCTGACTGACTTATATAGAATGTCCGGAACTATTGGTGGTATTTTGTTCTCATCTGAAAGCAAATATTTAACTGTTCACAAGTTACAGAAAAAGTGCAATTCTGGACTTCCCTTCAGTGATCTATAGTTAACAAAAATCCCTCAAATATTTACGAGAACTCGAGATGTGGTCAGATGCATACCGAATGATTTATTGTGAGGTTATTTTGAATGGTTTATTTATTTTCGAAGGAACACTAACTTCTTTGAAGGATAATTGATGAATAGGTTGTGATAAATATGGCTTTGCCTAAAGGGTTGAAAGGAAAAGTTTATGTGATGCTTTCGAAATGCTGGATTTCTGCTTGTAAAATCGATAAATTGGAAAGGCATTCGCGATGGGGAGCGTTTTCTTTTAGTGTCCGAGAAAAGAACAACATTGGAATCTTCGATCTCCAATATAATATGTAGCAAATCTTATACAGTTCGAGATATCCGGCTGATTTCATTTCAGGCAGTTGAGCGTCTCATCCGAGCCAGACAGAGCTAATGGCGACGTATCTGATATTCGTATTTGCCACCCACTGAACTTGCATGATGATCTTTAACCTTATCCTGCTAAGATAACGTATATGAAATAAATTATTAATACCTGCGACTTCATGCTATATGACTTATGTAGAATGTCCGGAATTAATGGTGGTTTTCTGCTTTCATCTGTAACTGTTCAAAAGTTACAGGAACAGAACAATTCTACACTTTCTTTCAGTGATCTGTTGCTTACAGAAATCCCTCAAATATTTACGAGAACTCGAAAGGTGGTCGAAAGCATACCGAATGATATATTGTGGTGTTATTTTGCATGGTTTGTTTATTTTCGGAAGAACACTAACTTCTTCGAAGAGATTATTGATGAACAGGTCATGATAAATATGGCTTTGACTATAGGGTTGAAACAAAAAGCTTGTGTGATCAAATGGATGCTTTTGAAATTGCTAGATGCCTGTTTGTGAGATCGATAAATTGGAAAGGTAGTCGCGATGGTATTGAAGCGTTTTTTTTAGTGTATGTGAAAATATCAATATTGGAATCTACGATCTTCAATATAATATCTAGTGAATCTTATACAGTTCGAGATATCCGGCTGATTTCATTTCAGGCATTTGAGCGTCTCACCCGAGCCAGACAGAGCTAATGGCGACGTATCTGATATTCGTATTTGCCACCCACTGAACTTGCATGGTGATCTTTAACCTTATCCTGCTAAGATAACGTATATGAAATAAATTATTAATACCTGTGACTTCATGCTATATGACTTATGTAGAATGACCGGAATTAATGGTGGTATTCTACTTTCATCTGTAACTGTTTACAAGTTACAGGAAAAGAACAATTCTGGACTTTCTTTCAATGATCTGTTGCTTACAGGAATCTCTCAAATATTTACGAGAACTCGAAAGGTGGTTGGAAGCATACCGAATGATATATTGTGGGGTTATTTTGCATGGTTTGTTTATTTTCGGAAGAACACTAACTTCTTTGAAGAGATTCTTGATGAACAGGTCATGATAAATATGGCTTTTCCAATAGGGTTGAAACAAAAACCTTGTGTGATCGAATTGATGCTTGTAAAATGCTGGATGCTTACTTGTACAATCGATTAATCGAAAAGGCAGTCGCAATGGTATTTTTTGGAGCGTTTTCTTTTAGTGTCTGTGAAAATATCAACATGGATTCTACAATCTCCAATATAATATGTAGCGAATCTTATACAGTTCGAGATATCCGCTGATTTCATTTCAGGCAGTTGAGCGTCTCATCCGAGCCAGACAGAGCTAATGGCGACGTTTCTGATATTCGTATTTGCTACCCACTGAACTTGCATGATGATCTTTAACCTTATCCTGCTAAGATAACGTATATGAAATAAATTATTAATACCTGTGACTTCATGCTATATGACTTATGTAGAATGTCCGGAACTAATGGTGGTATTCTGCTTTCATCTGTAAGCAAATCTGTAACTGTTCACAAGTTACAGAAAAAGTGCAATTCTGGACTTCCCTTCAGTGATCTATAGTTAACAAGAATCCCTCAAATATTTACGAGAACTCGAGATGTGGTCAGATGCATACCGAATGATATATTGTGAGGTTATTTTGAATGGTTTATTTATTTTCGAAGGAACACTAACTTCTTTGAAGGGATAATTGATGAATAGGTTATGATAAATATGGCTTTGCCTAAAGGGTTGAAAGGAAAAGCTTATGTGATGCTTTCGAAATGCTGGATGTCTGCTTGTATAATCGATAAATTGGAAAGGCATTCGCGATGGGGAGCGTTTTCTTTTAGTGTCCGAGAAAAGAACAACATTGTAATCTTCGATCTTCAATATAATATGTAGCGAATCTTCTACATTCGAGATTCCGGCTTATTTCATTTCAGGCAGTTGAGCGTCTCATCCAAGCCAGACAGAGCTAATGGCGACGTATCTGATATTCGTATTTGCCACCCACTGAACTTTCATGATGATCTTTAACCTTATCCTTATTATAACGTATATGAAATAAATTATTTATTAATACCTGTGACTTCATGCTATATGATGACTTATGTAGAATGTCCGGAACTAATGGTGATATTCTGTTCCCATCTGTAAGAAAATCTGTAACTGTTCAGAAATTACAGGAAAAGTGCGATTCTATACTTAATTTTACTGATCTGTAGTTAACAGGAATCCCTCAAATATTAACGGGAAATCGAGAGGTGGTCGGGAGAATTCCGAATGATATATTGTGAAGTTCGTTTATTTTCGGAAGAACACAAAGTTCTTTGAAAAGATTTTTGATGAATAGGTTATGACAAATATGGCTTTGCCTATAGGGTTGAAACGAAAAGCTTGTGTGATCAAATGGATGCTTTTGAAATGCTGGATGCCTGCTTGTAAAATCCTTTAATTGAAAAGGTAGACGCGATAGTATTTTCGAGCGTTTTCTTCTAGTGTCTGAGAAAAGATCAAGATTGGAATCTACGATCTCCAATACCAATCAATTTTTCAACGAAAAAAATTCGAGCACAGATGGCATAGAACATCAAAATATTTGAGTTTCATCCCAAACTGCAAATCGTGCCCCACTTTTTCTACGTGACGGTTAGGAAGTTCGACGTCCAGTTAGTATTATATGTCCATGATGCTATAAGTATGACTTATGTAGAGTGTCCGGAACTAACCTGAAAATCAAATTATTATAAAAAATATTATGTGATTGTGGTAGGTAAAGCCTATATTGGTGAAACAGAGCGTATTTTGAAACTTGGAGAACTGATGAGTCAGAGTTTGTCCAACATGCTTTGAAAAAAGATCATAGAATTCAATGGGATGAAGTTTCCATGATATGAAAATAAGAAGAATTGAAACGTAGAAAATTGAGGAAGCAGCTCTCATGACAATAACTAAAAACCGCATCAGTCACTTGTCTGATGTGGACATCTGAAACATCTGGGCTCTAATGATTAGATCGATCCTTAAAAATATCCAGGCCATCGATATTCGTGTTCTGAGAACTGTCAAACATGACAAATTTTCAAAGAAAAAATTGCTTCCTGAAAACTTTCAAGAATGACGAATTTTCAAAGAGTAACAAAAATTGTTGTCTGAAATTTAAGAGTCTCAGTCAGTTTTCCTGACGACGTCTGATCTTAGTTATTATAAGGGTGACATCTTTCGGCACATTTATACAATGCACTGTCGTTGAAAATTATGAAAATAATTGAATGTAATCACATGTTGGAACCTTTCAAGAAGAAAAACTTTTATGGCACTTCGTTTTACGGAGCGCCACATGTTCGACAAGTCCAGAAATTCCAACTTTCGATAATCGCTCAAACATTCCATTTATTCTATTCATTATCCCTCATCACATGTGGCTTATTTAAAAATTCCAATAAAACTCAACATATCTTTTCCTCGGGAAAACCCAGGAAATCCCAGAGCCCCGCTCAAAAATCGACAGCATTTTCCATCCCGCCAATAAAAAACCGGGAGAGTTTTTCCGACTTTTCCGCTAATATCCAAACATGAATTATCGACTGTTATATTGGTATGTAAAGTTTCGCAGTTTAGAAAACGTGTGGTTTTTCCGTCGTACATTTCCACGCTACCGTCTGAAGGTTATATATGAGATTTTTTACGTCCAAAGTGAGGGATTTTTCATTTACATTTCCCGCTCCAGCTCTGCGGATTCAGGACGTGCAGTTCCTTGTTACAATAATTAATGGTATTCATCATTCTGTTGTGGGAGTGATTTTGTTATTGGACTGGAAAAACTTCTCGTAGACTTTTTTCCATCGTTCTCAGAAGGATTGTTGTTTGTTGGTATTGTCTCACTTACGAAAGGAAAAAAGGCTTTCTTTTATTTTTACGTCTTTTTTCCGAATTTACTCACCAACATTTTTGGACTGAATATAAATTTCATATTTTATTCACAATATCCTCATCAAAAAAAAACTTGAAATTTGCTGTTACAAATATTTTTTTGAGCTCAAAATATAAGAATGTTTCGAATTTTAGTCATAAGTTCAAGAATTATCATTTTACACAAGACTATTTTATAATTTACTTATGTTTGCTCGATCAAAATAATAGTGATAATACCCATTACCACTAGTGAATAACGAGACATCATTCACTGCTGTCAAATGATTCTAGATTTTGCTGTAACATCATATTGTTAAAACTGATATTTTCTCAATGTTTCAGAGTTCCTTAGCTCACATTTATGGGTGGAATACATCCGCAATCGAAGACCAAATCGACGTTGAAAAAAATCAACATTTATCACAAAAATCACAACGACAAGTTCACAAAAAAATTCCTCATATGTCAACCGACTTTTCCCCACTTGTAATAGAGGTATCATGTCTCAGTCGTAAAATTTAAAAACATTCAATTATTTTCAAATAAATTAGAGTAATTAAAATAAATTATTCACTTCGGTGCTTCTGTGATTCTTAGCCAATTGATCGTGAATATCCCTCAAATTGAATATTTCAAAACTTGAACTTGAAATTTTGAGGGAAAGAATTTTCTGAAGTTGCATGGTTCTTGATTTTTGAGATAATATACAACGAACAAACTCAAAACGTGAAATTCAATCAGATGAATATTTTTATTGAAAAATTTCAAGAAAAATTCGGCAAAAAGGATGTATATCGCTGAAACTTTTGAAAATACATGGAAACAGGTGTATGAAAATTTGACCCTCTATCTGGTTCACTGGAAATTTTTTGTTTGTCAAAAATTTTTCTATTTTTCTATTACATCTTGATCTACAATTCACATCTTATGTGAAATAGTAGGTATCAAAAGGAATATAATGAATGACTTATTCATAATTTTTATAGATTGTAGTTTTAGCAGAATTATATATACAAATTGGCTAAAATTTGATATGAGTTGACAAGTCGATCAATTGAAACTCTTCAGGTACCAAGTTTTAAAATTTATCTTTTTGGTAGTAGTATTTCTGTTCAATTTGAATAAGTGTTTCTCAATAAGAACAAGCAAGCAAAATCTTTTAACTTCTCTAGAAATTTTATCACGGAAAGAATAAAAGATAAGCCTAGTTACAATATTGTCATTCATTAATCTGGTCTTTATCTGTTATATTACATGTTGTAAATTTTCTAGAAGCTCATGTCATTTATCATTCCGATGTAGGTGTGTGTGTGACTGATCATTACTGATCTGCTCGTGATAAAGAAACATACCCAGACCATTTACATCAGGAAGGCATCAAGGCGATGTGTATAAATTGGTCAATTTCGAAAATATTCCTAAGATTATATCTGCAACGGGATTCGAGTAACTGAAACCAGAAACCACAAATTCTGCCACTGTGTGGGTACTTACTGAATTCGATAACCTATTTTCAGAGTAATTTGCCTAAAGTTGAACAATATTCATATAATGATTTGATTAGACTATTGGTTATTTTCACCAGAAGAAAGTGGAGTGTATCAAATGATGTAATGATCTGAGTTGAAACAATTTTGGATGTGAATAAGAGAAAATACATTTCCCAGCGCTTTTTATTCTGATCGGAATGTATTACCGTGATATTTCTTCAGTTAAATTTTTCTTAGTTTGGTACACGTCTGTATAATCAATGAAGAATTCATTGCAAAAAGACAATTTTGATGCTGGATTGTTTCAAATTTAATTGAATGAACATATTACCACAGAATATGTAATGAGTTTAGATTCAGCTAAATTAATGTCTTTACAAAAAAACTCAAGAACATTCGGGCTCTATTAATGGGATTCAGCCTAATAAAGATCGAGTGAATTTTTTTGACAAACGAATGAATCAAAGTTAGCACTGTCAGACAAACTCAATATTATTTGCATCTCCGCTTCGCGTCGGAGACATATAACCTCGAACTAAATCTAATACTTTTTTCCCTGGTATTATAAACACTATTTTGTTGAAAGTTCATTGCAAAACAGAAACGGTGATTGTAACCAAAGACGAAATGGCTCAAATGTCAGTTTTGGCTCATAACTCAAGAAAACTAGTTTTCGGTTTTCGGAAAAAACGTGTATTTAATTTTTCTCTTTTTCGTAGAGTTAAAAAGTTGTGGTTCATTCATCATTATTTCTGGTTGCCCTGTATACACTACTCTTTACATGTAGATACCTCAGAGGAAGATGTAAACACTTTACACTTCTTCCTCTGAGGTAGATACGTTAAATACTGCAAACAATCTAACCCATCCCGCCGAAGAAATCAGTAATTTGTTTATATACTCATCACGGTCCCTTTATTTATATTTAGACATAATGGGATAATATCAAACGTTTGATCTAAAACGTCTCCACGTAACGTCAAACTCCCACAAGTCACGCGAGGGTATTTTTATTGTGGCGTTCGTGATTACCGAAGATGTCCACATAAATTAAACGGCTGAAACTTAGAAATCAACAGTCCAAGTCGTAAATCATATCGGAGCAGACAAACTTGACGAATTTGGTGGAAAGAGGAGCCAGCCTTGCCTTTTTGGACAACTGACGGCGGTCTCAGGAGATTTGGGGACTTTGGGGTTGTTAAATGGCACACATAAGCTGACGACATACCGAGTTGGATGAGGCATACACGAAGTTTGATCGAAAAATAGTAAGTTACTTTTATGGTGTGGACTGAAAAATATCCAAAAGGTGCATTCGACGAAATAAACTCAGTTATAGTCATTTATAAAACAAGTTTGTTAAATTTGCAAACTTTTATTCCATTGAGATGATTATTCAAGTGAAGAATAATTTTCAAAGAAAATATTTAATTCAAATTCTTAGCTTATTCCTTCGAATAATGTCTAGGGCACTATACAGTGCGCGTCGAAATTATGGAACCAATTCATTTTCTCAGGAAAAAATACTTGTCCTGAAACAGGTCAATTTTTGTTTCACTTCTACCAAATTTTGATTCATTTTTCTATTTACCTACTTAAGATCATAACTGGTGGGCAATCTTTCATACATTCTTATTTTCACGTGAGGGGGTTTAAAGGGATTGAAAGTTCAGATACCTGTACCATCGTCTCAAAGTAAATGAACCATGTCAAAGTGAACAAACTGAAAACCCCTTTGAACTAATTAATCTTTCAAAAACAAAAAATATTCATTGAATTTTTGCACGCCTGTAAAGAAGATACAAAGACCTTGCCGAAAAAGTATTATTGTCCGTCTTCCCCATTCAAAAATTTAAAGGGTTGATGTGGATGACACAGGGTGTAACAAGAATCCTTCAACAATGCATAAAAATTTACTAGAAGTGAAACAAAAATTGGCCTGTTTCTGGATTTTGTGCCCAAGATTTTTCTTCTAAGAAAAAGAAGTTGTTCCATTATTTTGACACTCACTATACAGGGTGATTCTGAAAGAGAGCGTTAGGTTTTACCAGAAGTTTACACCAGACAAGGTATTTTCTAAACAATGTCAGGTTTACGATTGAGGGCCTTCATTGACAGTCTACAGGGTGATTTGTCCGATTTGACCTATTTTTTTTATTGAACACTTGTTCAAACATACAGGGTAATATTATAATAAGTTCAGATCAAATTTAAAGGTTAAAAAGCACTCTGTACATACCGTTTTCGAAAATTCACTACCTGCTTCAGATTCTATCAAAAGTTTATATTACTGAGGCGTTTTTATTTTGTTCGGACACGTCCAGTTTTCCAAGAAAAAATTTTCAAAAGGGAAATATCGTAATTTCGCTCCAAGGCAAACAGGATATTCTAAACTGGACAGTAAAAACTGTTTCGTCCAGTGATACGAAGCTATTAAAGAGTCCTAAAGTAGGTTTTCCAAATTTGAAATTCAATTTTAATCTCTCGTATCAAATCTTTTAATCCTGAAATATCTTTATACGTACCAACGTAAATAAAATCTACAACAACTTGTAGATAATAAAAATTGAAATATATTATGAATGAAGAAAAAAGGATAACACCTAAAATTTACATAGAATTTCGAAATTATTTATTCCTTTTTGAATACATTAAAGTCATATTTACTCGTCGGCCTAGTCCTGGAAAGTAGTTGAAAGTTTAAAAAAGAGTTTCAGTTTCTGCAACCTCAAGGTCTATTGTGCCCCCTCACATAGCCGTTCTGACCATATCCTTCACAGCTCGCCTTCCAGTTCCAGAGATCTGATGAAATCCAATATCTGTGAGGCTTCAACGAGGCTAGTTCCTCACTCTTACAAATTTCTCGCCCAAGACATTCTCTTCTTAGGCTCACAATGCCAAAGCATTAAATGATTATGTGAATGGGAGTTTCTTCCTCCTCCCCAAAGAACCTTCACTCGTCAGTTTCTGACAATCCCATCCTCAGGTGCCTCAGGTGCTCCCTAAGGCGACAGTATCCTGTAAGAAAGCCAGCTAGGAGGTGTTATTGTTTCTCACTTAGATCCAGATATCTTTTGGATCTTGCCGTTTCAAAGTTCCGAAGGAACTTATTGGAATGATCCATCCCTGGGAGATTTTCCCTCTCGGCTCCTCTCCTTTTCCAGAAACTCCTTCTTATAGGTATATTTACCTATACCAGAGAAGGGTTCTGGGCTGATGAGTGACATTCATCCGCCCTCTTTGGCAAGTGTATTGGCCTCTTCGTTTTTTGATTCCCGAATGACCGGAAACCCAGTTAAAAAAGACCTTATTTTTCTTGACAACCTCATTGAATTCAGTCCGGGAAGTAAGTTCTTTCAGAACTCAACGAAAAAGCGCATTTGTAAATTCTTTATCCAACTGAAATTCTTTAGAAAAAAACCTATCGAAGAAAGTGCTACTATTTTCGAAGAAATCTACTGTGAAAATCCAAATCTTTGAAATATTTACTAAAATAGTCAAACATTCTATACTACACCAGTTAAAATCAATTCAACATCATTCCGAAAAATTCATAAGATGATTTCTCTTTTCATTTCTCGAATTCCCACTACTTTCCTTTAAGTTTTTTCCTGTAATTTACTCTGTAATACCATCCCCCAACTTTAAATTATTGAAACAGAAACTTTCGACTTCAAAACGGAAACAAAACTTAAAAACAACACCCCCCTGTAATCGAGATCTCCTTAATAGCACAATTTAACTTTCCTATTTTCTGTGATATATATCACCGTCTATAATTATTGTGACAGTACGTGAGTCTCTTATTTAGGACCACCTGCAATTGCCGCTATTACACGAGAACCGTTCAATTTGTTGGGAGAGACATGAGGTTACTTGAACTGGTTTTCTTTGTACGTTTGTTAGGCAGAAAGTAATCTACCACAAGTATCTCAGTATGACCCTTTATGAGAGGAAGGAATATCAGCAGAATACAGTCGGAAATTTCATTGAAATTCATCAGTCCATGATTTTTCATGTATATTTCATGATTAAATTCACAGAATTTTATACATTCTAATTTTTAGACTAATATTGTAATATTCCATATGAATATCACGGAGAAATATTATATATTATATAAATTATATATCTTTGACTGCTGGCACAGACCTAGTGGTTGATAATGAAGCTATGAATGCTGATATGTATAAAGAAACATTTTTGAAGAGCATGTAGTGCCATTGCCCCATACATTGGTGAAAATTTCATTTTTAGGACGATAATGCCAGTCCGCATCGTGCGCGCATCGTTCAGAGTACCTTGAAGAGGTTGAAGTCTCTCGAACGGAATGGCCAGCAAGAAGTCAAGATTCGGTGAAATTCTGAATGTTTCCTCCATCTAATGTGCCTTGTTTCGTCCAAAACCTTCCCGAGAGAACATAAAAAATAAGTTATAAAGTCAATGTAGAGTTAACTTTCATTAAAATTGAGATTTTCAGAATGTGCGTTAATTTTTTTGCGCAGTGTATTTATTATATACATAACATTTTATTCGTGAATTACGTTTTGACTACATCAGGGGAGTACGACGACGTCCCACTCACCCAATGAAGTCGAAAGGTAATTGACGAACTAACTGTTATGTATAAATAAATATAAGATGAAATAATGTGTTTAATTTTTATCATACAAAGAAAATTACATCGTAATAATACTGAATTAAATCTGGATAATAAAACATGATGAATAATAATTATATATGTTTTGTCACGAGATAAGGGATATAGTAAATGATGTAATCAATCGAAAAAGTATAGTACAAAAAAATTTAACTTCATTCGAAATCTATTCTGAATACTTACACAAAAATTGTATAATTCACATTTCTTCATCTTATAGGTTTTTCAACAAATCATTAAAGTAATGACTCTGCCGCTCTACCCTTTTTTGTTGATTTTGATCCTGCGTCAGGATGAACCTGAAACGATTATCACTTGTAAAAAAAAGTTTTCGAATTCTTGTTGCAAATTCACATACAGAGAAGATAACATTTCTTTCTACAAGAATTTCATTTCATTTCTCCACAAGAATTTCATTTCGTGTCATTTTCATGATCATCATGAACAGCCGCTGAAGTCAAGATACTTCTCGATCCCTCTATTTATGTATTTTCTGAAAAAATGGCTCCTCAAACTACTTATTTTTGAATACATATATGAACAATTCGATAAGCAACGATTTTTCAATTTATTAAGTGAGTTCTGGAACAATAATCATAGATGGTCTTCAACTCGAAAACTACAATTTCCAACTTGACGAATAAATCGAAATTTCCTAGACTGTGTGACAATGTTCTATGACATTAATTTATTGACATTATTCAAGTCGCTTTTTATTCCAAATTGTATATTAATAAGTTTTTTCACGCTTTTTCATATTAGCGGAAAAAATACTTCAAGTATATGAGTATCGAGAGAACTATTGGTTTCATATACAGTGGAACTTCCCTATAGCAGAAGTGCTAAATCCGCAGAAAAATTTGTTATAAAGAAATTAGTTATACAGCAATGTCGCGGTCGACTTTACTGATAAATTTAAGTTTATCATTCAAACTTAAGCACTTCCTTTTAGACATTTTCGCACAAATTTCACACTAGCGTAATGGTTAGATTGAAACCAAAGCCAGGGGGTATTTGAAACTGTTTCAGAAGGATCTCTCTGCCCACCGTAATGATTTAGTTTAAGGTCGGGATTTATTACGTTTGTCCAGAAAATTTTGGAAAACCCCACCTTTATACCTTCTTTTCAATACCCATTCAAAGAGTGATGTTCTTTGAATATTCCGTTATAGGGAAAACTTAATTCGTTTAAAGGGGTGTTTTTTACGTGGAATTTGGATCGAGGTGCAATGTCTTGTACGAAATTCGTTATCTATACAGCAAAATTCGTTATACAGACGTTCGTTATAGGGAAGTGCCAATGTAGTTCAAATCAACGGAATAAGAAAACAGAATCTATTAGTGTGGGTTTTTCTTCATGAACTTTACTGAATGATGTGTCAGGAACTTTTGGCGTTAGTTTTCATTGGGAAAAGGTTGACAAAAATTCCTGAAAGCAGAATCAAACATAATCATGACGAAAGACATGGTGTGTTGAGTGTATAGCAATATTCACGTTTGTTACTCTTTCGTCCCAATACAAATGTCATTCAAGAAATTGTTGCATACAAATTTTGTTAAACTCATATAACAATCGAGATATTTTGTCGTCAAAATTTCATCTTTAGTGGCAGTTCATTCAAAACTTTCTCTAAAATGTATTCAATTTCAAAGGGTAAAATTTAGATTCCTTTCAATGAAAATCACCAATAAAAAACTTCTCACGAAATTGGTTTCTGAGCAAAACCTGCTTCAAACATTGGGGTCTTTTCTGTTCAATATTATTGCTATTGGACAACAATTCAAAAACGGAATAATCATTTCTGACAAATCAAAAACATTTTGGTCAAACTGCCTTACAATTAATTGTGACTAAAACAGCTAACTCCCGAACCGTTTGAACTGGTTTTCTTTGTACGTATGTAATTCAGAGCGGCATCATCCATATCACAATATGACCTTTACACCGGAGTGCAGTGAAAGGCGCTTTACGGAAAAATAATAAGAGAGCGATTGCGATTTGCCGACCCACCAACACATGGTTGCGGTTACTCCGACCATACACCACTATTCAAATAAAATTGATTCTGTGTAATATTTTTTGATTAACAGATTGGGGCCAAGCCTTAGATGATAGCTATATTAATCAAATAATATCATTCTGTATATTGCATACGGTGTATTGTGAGATTAGTGGTGAGGATCAGTTTTCGATCGTGATCTTTCAATTTCGGTATATTCTTTATTGGTTTTGTTTCTCTAATTCGTGTTATAACGCATCTTGACTTGAGATGAATGTTCAATCTGTATTAGTGGTTAACAATTTATTCACTATAGTTACAAGTGCAGAATGTACTCTGGTTCTTTCATGGGTTCAAAATTCAAACCAAGCGACAAAGTTGTGTTTTCGAATCAAGGCCGTAGCCAGAAAAAAACTTCAGAGGTCCATTTTTCTGCTTGAAATTTTGCATGAACATTGAGTATATCAGTCTTCATTCACAAAATGAATTTGACTCGAATCGGATATCTTTTTATGGAAATATAAAGGTTCTACTTTTCAAAATTCCAACTAAATTTTCTACGATTCTGTTAATTCTATGGCCATAAAGTTTTGTATGAGACTCATTATGAGCATCTTACATGTGGCTGCAAAATTTTATTTCGATGGGTTTTGGTTTATTTGAGATATTGAGGAGCAGAAATTTTGAATGGCTATATTTTATGCAACACCCTGTACGAACTCACCCTGGAAATCTCAAGTCTCTAGGACAATCCCTTTGAAAGAATAGCATCGGAAAATTGCTGCTGTAATACACCAATATTGTCATTCAGAACTTGATAAATGACCAATTGTAATTCCAGTAATTCCACAGAAAAGATTACCACCGGATTCACATACTTGGAAATTTGTGTCAAACTCAATATTTCTGCAGTCAACCTAAGTTTTAATTAAGTGAACTTCCCTAAAACGAACGTCTGTATAACGAATTTCGTACAATACATTGCACCTTCAATCCAAATTCCCTGTTGAGCACCCTCTTAAACGAATTAAATTCTATCTATAACGAAATATTCCAAGAACATCATTTTTTGAATGGGTATTGGTAAGAAGGTATAACGATGGGGGGTTTTTCGAAATTTTTCCGGACGTACGTAATAATTTACGACCTGGAACTAAATCATTATGGCGGGCAGAGAGATCCTTCTGAAACAGTTTTAAATACACCCCTGGCTGTTTGGTTTCAATCTGACCATTACGCTAGTGTGAGAAGTTGTGCGTAAATGCAAAGGCTTAAGTTTGAATGCTATACTTAAATTTATCATTGAAGTCGACCGCGACAGTGCCGAGTATAGAAACAAATTTTCTTTATATATTATTTATTATACAAGGGAAAACAGTACATATTAGATTTTAGCTCGAGGTTATGTTGTATCCCGACGCGAAGCGGAGGGAGACAAAAAGCCGAGAGCTAAAATCTAATATTTTTCCCGTGTATAATACACAATTTTTTTTCTGTGACAGGAAGAGGACCATTTAATAGTGAAAGAAATACAACTGTTCACGGAATTACTTTTTTTCCTCGGGAAAAAGTGAGTACTTTTTTTCCCGGCTACATAGAGAATCATTTTTTTGACAGTGAAAAAAGTAATTTCGTAAAAAGTCATATTTTGTGACCTGTCAAGAGATATAAATTGACACATTTTTTTCCCGTCACAGAAAAAACGAATTTTTTAACGGATTTAGCGCTTTCGTTATAGGAAAGTACCACTGTATTCACCAAAAACGATGGGTTCTCAAGCCTGTTTTGGAATGCTTTGATTTATCAGAGAAAAATAATTATAGACAGTTTTGATGCCTGATGTTAGCTGTATAAAACGAGATATTAATTATCCCATTAGATATGAAGGAACCGCATAATTTCGATAGGTTTTTAGAATAATGTAACTTTAAAAAAATCATCGGGAATTGTTTTCTATTACGAAACAAATATCAATGAAAGAGCAAATCAGAACACCTGAAGAAATAATATTTAGCGCAATAGCATCGGAAATTGCTGCTGTAATACACCAAGCTTGTCACTCAGAACTTGATAAATGATTAATTCTACAGAGAAGATTACCACCGGATTCACATACTGGGAAATCTGTGTAAGTCAACTAATATTTCTGCATTCAATCTTCATTTTAATATTTACGAAAAACAATAGGCTCTAAGGGCCTATTGCACTAAAATACTTTGCAACTTTTCAAATAATTACGTTGCATGTAACGCATCCATAATTAAAAAGTGCAATGTGAAAAGTCAAGTGAAACGTGAAAAGCACTTCACAGACATTATAATATTCTGTTGCACCAAAAGTTAAATTTTTGAAATAAAATGTGAAACACAAAAGATTTGTCGAAATAAATGAAAAGTGGTCGAAGCTTTCTGCAAATTATAATATCTGCAATATGATCCGTGAAATGTTATATTCCAGCGATGAAAGTTACCCAAACCGGCTGAAAATATTCTCAGAAAACTAGAAGTACATCAAATACGGAGAAATTTCGGATTAAATGATGAATTTCCATTCAGAGAATCTTTTCGCATGACAAAAATCTGAAGAAAAGAAATTGAAAGTATCAATAAATTTTCATTCCAAAAAATTAGGTATGTATTTATCAATTTTTCAAACGTAAAATAACTCATTTGTTATAACTCATTATACTATAATATATAGAATATATAATATATAGAAATAAATCTAACTTTCGGATTCAGTATCACTTTATTCTATGATGTTACTGCCATGTCACAAGCAGTTTTCGTAAAAGATTGTTCTACTTTTCTATAAACTAAATTAATTGTCTCTTGTAAATGTCCAAGTACGGTCTCGTCCTGCAAGTCCTATAGCGATTGGGCAAGTTGGTGAACTCTTCTCCATTCATTTTCCTTTTCTGTATTTCCATATTTGTTTCCACTGAACTTCGTGAAAAGAATTGATTTCCGTTTCTTTATTTTTTCAAGAGTTTCAAGTTTCTTGTCATTTTTTAAATTTCTTCTTCTCATATTACTGGAGTAAGTAAAAACTGCAGAAGTTACTGAATGTCACGTCAACGAATTTTTTTGAAAGTTCCAGAGAACTAATTTCATGGTAACTGTCATTATGATGAACGCAAAGTGAGAAGTGGAAAGTCGAAATGGCAAAGTGTTGGGGAAATGTTGTGCAACAGAATAATTTGCAAAGTATTTCGGTGCAATAGGCCCCTGGTCTCAAGCCTATTTTTTGAATGCTTCGATTCATTAGAAAAAATCTAGACAGTTAAGTTGCCTGATGTGAACTGTATAAAACGAGATATTAATTAGGTGAATCAATTTGATATGAAGAAACCGCGTAATTTCGATTGGTGTTCAGAATAATGTAACTGTAAAAAAAACATCCGAAATTGTTTTCCATTACGAAACAAATATCAGTGGAAGAATGGATCAGAACACCTGAAGAAATAATATTTAGCGCAATAGCATCGGAAAATTGCTACTGTAATACACCAAGCTTGTCATTCAGAACTTGATAAATGACTAATTGTAATTCCACAGAGAAGATTACCACCGGATTCACATACTGGGAAATCTGTGTAAGTCAAACTTAATATTTCTGCATTCAATCTTCGTTTTAATATCAACAAAAAACAATGGCTCCAGGTCTCAAGATCATCATATTGTTAGAAGTGTTTGCACAAGTCACATACTTGGCGGGTAATTTACGGTTGTTGAGGGAAAATTGCCCCAATTATTTTCGAATTAGGTACTTAATTGTGTTGTGTGCTCAATTTTCGTGTTATATTTCACTCCTTATGATACGTCTGTGGAAGAGGTTGAAAGCATTATGTCCATGTGTGTTTTGTTTTTCTTCTTCGGGGTTGTTATGGGAAATTTTGCATGCACGTTTGGGAAAATAATGATAAAAATAATATAATTCATTTTAATGAACGTTTTTTCAAATATCAGAAGCTTCTCATACGTATACGTAAATGGTTCACAATAGATACTAAACAGAAAAATAGTCCCTGATCGTATAAGCATCTTTGAAACTATTTAGGGAACTACCCTTAAAATTTCTAGAAGTAGTATTGAGACTTCTATACACGAAAAACACCCAATATTCTAGTAGTAGTTTTCATGAGATTTTATATCATTATTATCATTGTTTTTGAGCACTCGTTCTACTTAAACGAGTGATATAATATCATTTTGCCAAAATGTCTGTAATTTTCGAATTTTGCACCGAAAATGATCTCAAACGGTAGGGTTTCACTCCCTGATGACGAATTCATGGTCGAATTCAATTCTGTCCGTTGGTCCGGCCGTTAGCACGATAACTTTCGGAAAAATTATCCCAGAGGATTGAGATTTTCAGGGTGAGTTTGGCTCCCAAATGCCTCAGTCAATTTCGTCAACCAGCCAAATCGTACAGGGTGATCCAGAAAATAAAGCCGTTCAAAATCTCAATTCTTTGACAAAACGAAACCAATCGTGATGAAATGTTGCAGCCACATGCAATATGCTCATAATAAGCCTTGTTCGAAATTTTGTGGCCATAGTGTACACAAAACCATAGAAAATTCAATTGGAATATTGGAATTCTAGTCAAATTTATTTGTGTATGATATACTGAATGTTCATGCAAAATTTTATCGTCATACTATTACCAGAACCATAGAAAATTAAATTAGAAAATTGAAAAAAAAGATCATCCATATTTCCAATATCCGATATATCCAGATATCCGATTCGAGTGAAATTTATTATGTGAATGAAGACTGATATACTTATTGTTCATGCAAAGTTTCAAGAGGATCTCCTCATCAAAACCATAGAAATTAATTCATTATTTATTATTAAATTCAATTAAATTTAATTATTATTTATTTATCTTTACATATTTCATTTTATGAATACCTTTCAGAATATTATGCTGATTGTGCTGAGATTCTGCATTTTTACTCGTATATTCGGTATCAATCTCAAGTCCCATATAAAATTTTCAGGTAATAGTCTCATTGCTCCACCAATAAACGAGAGCTCAATAGCTCCAACTCAAGTATTTTCTTACATTTTCATTTCATGTTTAATTTGGTGAAATCCATTTGAAGTGATTTCAAATCAAACTCATGATATTTCAAAGAATGAAAAAAATCTTAACATAATTCATCTAGCTATTAGAATTGGCAAACCCGAATCATTAGCACAGTTGTAAAATGAGTCATCCTACTGCTAACAGCAAAATCTCCACCCCAAATTAGATAATAGTTAAAATATCATTACCTAATTAAGTGGTAATCGCCTAGTCTTCATGTTACCTATTCCTGTCGAGTAATGAATATTTGCGTCTGATTTTTTATATTCACTGTTTCGAATAGTTTTTTTGAGGTTTTTACCGCCTTAAAACAAAATTTGGGGACAAAATGGATATTTCCAGAACGAAAAAAATCATTTTTTTCATATGACAGCATAAAGTGTTGTTTAGACTATATCATTCAAATGATTCATTAAAAATTTTGAGTAATTTTTCTCAAAAATTGAAACTGTGATTTCGATACTCAAACGTCGCGCTTCTATGACGTACGAGCAAGCATGATAAGTGGGGATGACAATTTAGAACAGATGGCATCCTTGTCAAATGTATTTCAACATTCAACAGAAGCAACGAATGCTAATGAGTACGTCACATTCAACCGCTAATTCTGATAGTTTGAATTCGCTTATTTCTGTGATATCAAAATCTTTTCTCTCGACAACCGAAACAAAAAACGGATAATCGCTATGATTATTTGAGGATCCATTATTTCTAAATAATTTGTTCATATATCACCGAAAATTCCCAATGATCTCAAAAAACTGCTATGTTTATCCCACTGATGAAAAATGCAAGGAAGAATTTCATTCTGTCAGCTCAGAATAAGCAATTAAGTTGAAATAGTTTTTCTGATTTCGAAAAACCATTTTGAAATTTAGTCTGTTGAATGTTTTCATATGATTAACTAAAATCATGCAAATTATCTGATAAGATAAAATTTATTCTCAAAAATGCGTTCCTATATACAAAAATAGAAAATTTACATACCTTTAATATGAACTTTCAAAAATATGAATATGTCTTTGAATAAATTTAGGGTTATTCAGGTCCGAAAAAGGTTTAAATTTACTTTGGCAAAAAATTATCGGGGAAGGAATATTCCTCCCAGCGTGAAACCTTCAGAATTATTTATATCCATCGTAAAGCTGCAATATGCAAAATATTGGTCTAAGTGAAGTTAACAAAAGCTTTATTGTCAACGTCAAAGATTTCCGAAAACGTGTAGGTAACCGCATTCTACTTTTAGAAAGCATTCTGTACCTGCATGTCGCATAAATGGTACTTGGTATTTACGAGTGTAGGTACACAGCATGTAGTTTGGGAAATATTCGGGTTCCAAGAAGTAGAGATGCGAAGATAATGGCCAAATATGCATGTCCGTTCCGAATAGTCATTGCAGATTACTTATCAGTAATGTTTTTCTATTTCTTTTTCATGTCACATTTCGTTATCGTCTATGTTATTGCAGCTCGTCTTTAATTTATCTCTCATTATTTACGCACATATAATGGTGATTCAACATTTGTGTTCACTAATGGGTAATGTTTTGTATGAGTAACTAGAAAACACTAATATTGGAGAAATTACGAATTTTTTTGTCAGCAAGAATGAATTTGGCCTGAAATTGGCCAAATTAAGAAGGGGGAGCATGTTTTGTCAGAAAATTCGGTAAATGGGTTCAGTTTTGTATGAAAAACAACAACACACTCATTACGAAAAAATTTCGAATGTTTTTCTTAACAAGAATAAATCTGACCCGAATTTGATTTCAACAAATATTATGAAATAACCCAGTTCTCAACAGGTACTTAATTTCAATTATTCTATACATATTGGCATCTGCGAAATTATTATATTTCAGTAATAATCTACAATCGTTCATAATTTTATCTTTAATTTGTAAGAACTCATAACTGAATATGAAGGTGTATATAGGGTGACTCGTCTAAAACAGATCAGTGGAATATTTCGCGTGTAAAGTTTTTTTCGGAAATTTTTGATTTGAATTAACATTCATGGGTAGAGTTTACTATGAATAACTGAAATACAATTATAACGGAGAATTTTTCAATGTTGTTTTTGTCAACAGAAATGGATATGACCAAATTTTGATTTCAGGAAAATGTATGATACAATTCAAGAAATCAACAGCTACTTGATTTCAATACAACTTGGCTTATTGCTGAATTATAGAATATTTGTGCAATATTCAACGAACGTTGATAATTTTCATCTCAGATGTGTAAACATTCGTAACTGATCATGATGGTGTATACAGGGTGGCTTGCCTGAAACAGATCACTGGAATATTTTTTCCAGGAAATTCCCATTGAACTTTCATTTATGTGTAGATAAATCTTTTGGGCCAGGGTGGAAACTTTTTCAATAACCTCAATTGAGAATATGTTTCGATTTACACATAATTGTGAATAACCTTACCTAAACTAACCAAGGCTAACCTATCCTCGAATCACACATCATTGTGAGGTTTGGTTCTATGTATAATTCTCTTAACAAATTTTTGCTTGTTAATTGGTTTTGTGGTATTCAGCTCGTTGTTCGTAATGGGAAAGATATGGAGAAAGATCATTAAGTTGGTGAACAATTTTTGAATGATAAAATGTTCAAATAACCTAAAATTTCTTTGCTAAGCAGTGACAATGTCTTTTTGCACCAATGCCGCTTTCTATCAGTAACATTTCAGGTGTTTTTCATTAAATTTTAACACTTTGTGGGACAAAGATCTTCGGAGAGTTGAACACTGTCTCAAAGATAATTTTGCAATGATCCCAATGAAATCTCTCAACAGTTCATTAGTAATATTTATGGGGGACACATTTTACTGTAGGGGGGGCCATATTTTACTGTAGATTCAGTGTTTGTCTCAGATGATGAGTCACTTAAACCTCAAGATTTGAAATGCAGTAACAGGGTCCAAATGATAGGTACCACACATCGAACGATTTTCATGGCAAATATTTTCAGAACAGAGGTTCAGCCAAAAGAATTTTTTTTTACATTGAGCATTGAATTCAGTTCTATCTTTTTGAAATAAGCTCCTGTTTCAGAGTTACAGATCGCTGAATTTGTCACCACAGAATCATTTCATATTAATGTCTCAAAACATTCTTGCATATTACATAACGAAATTCATACAGGGTTCTAAAATATGATTACCTGAAAGTTCACTTTCTTTGGAATAGTGCCCCAACGACTCTCTTCCTTGGTCTTCATTATAACTTTATTATGTTCTATCATATTGTATTGACATAAAACGATATTCAGAGGCCAAATTCAAAAATCTGTAGCTCCGATATTTGAGAGCACTTTAGCCAAAAAACGAAATACAGGTGGTCCCGAAATATATGCAACAAAATTTAAGAATCTTCTGTTAAATTTTGTATATTTCGGGACGAAATACAGCGTGTACCTATTTCGCTTTAAGGCTAAACCAGTGCTCTCGAAATATCGAATAGGCCATTTCACAAAGGAAATTCTGCTGTCCTTCTACATAAGCTAACATTTAAAACCCTGCTTCCTATTCAAATTCTTGGGTTAAGGCCTCATCAAATCGAGTTGCGTTTTCGAGCCCCCCACGGTAAAGTGGCATGTCCGTATTCATGTAATTTTCGCTGTTCTTTACTTTTCGAGAAATATCTAGGGGGGGCTCTTTTTTATTGGGTCACCCTGTATATAAGAACTCAGGAGAGAAAGCTACAAAATCAAATAAATATACGGGGTATCCTATTCATAAAAAATAAGTGGCACTACCATATGTTATTCTAATTCTGTGAAATATTTTTCACAAAATTGATTGATTCTGTAAAATTGTCTGCAGTTAACATTTTCTAATCTCTATTTGGTAGGCGTTTGAAATGAGGATCTGATTACACTGAAATGCCTTGTACAATTAAAAAGCTGAGATATTTCTACAAAACGCCCACCTATTATCAAGGTTGAAAATAATCGCTTCATTGATTCAAAATCAAATATTCAATCCATTCATATTAAGAATTATTATCTAATTAGGTATTAATTGAGATTATATTTGCAACTGTAAATGGTAATGAAAAAAATCTGTTATTCGAATGAATAACAAAAATAGTCTCACTAACATACTCACGCAAGTACATATTTTTAAAGTCAGTTTTATTTGTAAGAAACCCCAGTCCGTACATCCTGTGAGTAATGACGACATGCGCCTTCAAATGACAATTCATCTCTTTACCTGGTCAAAATTCTTTGGGTGTAATTAGTTGTGAAAGTGGGGGTAGTGCCTCAGACAATACAATAGTGCGCCTCTGTGGGGAGAAATTTAGTACGAGGTGCTGAACCATTAGTTTGCCAGTTAATTTTGTACCTTCGCCGAGATATAGTTCTTTTACTTGTACTATACGCTTATGTCAAACGTTCGTACGCGTGTGTTTGTTTACTTTTGTTTTGTTTTTCTTAGTGATTGACCATATTGGATTACATTGGATATCTGCTATAGGATTGTTAATTGTAAGTGAAATAATTCCTTTTATTGAAATTTTTATTTTCATTTCTTACTTTTTGTTATTTTTATTATGTTTGTTATTCAACTTGTTTTCACAGTTGTTGTTATATTTTGTATGCTATTTATTTCATTCGTGAACGGTTGGAAGTGATATGTTATTTTAATTTTAACTTGATTATTTCGTATAATATTTTATACTTCGATAAACCAATCAACTGAGTGGTAGCCGCATTAAGATTTTTCATTTAAACTGACCCATTTAATTGATTGAGCAACATTCGAAAAATAATACGGTTCATTTTGTTATCTTTGTTTT